>JBCEWE010000436.1:1912795-2342795 GCA_039877035.1 Silurus lanzhouensis
TCTCTAATATACAAGCACTTGGTCTCAACCAGATAATGAGATACATGTCTGGGTGTGGTACTTCAGGTAAGCATGAAAAAATTCCCACCTCAATGTCTGATTTATGGGGTATGCTAATTCCACATTGTCATCTGGAATTAGCTAAACATCTGGAACACTGTTCTGTTTTATAGCCAGACATAAAAAGTGCGTGTTTTTAACAGGTCCGTGCTTTAAAAAATGGCGCCACCGGAAATGCTTTAGGACCAGACATGTGCGTTTATTATGGCGTTTATATCTGGATTATTTTTGTAATTGACTATTCTAGCGATTATTTCATCGATTAATCAAGTAATAAGAAGTACTTTCTTTATTAAAGAGCAAGACTAAATAAAGATGTAAATCTTTTTTTTTTTTTTTAGAAACATTTACAATTTTATTGCTGAAATTGCATACGAGAATGTCGTTAAAATCCAAGCCCATTTAGTGCATTTAATTGCCGTATTACATCGAAATACAAATACAGTTGCGTTCAAAAATTCCTTCCGAAGTGGTCGCGTAGAGTAAGTTATGGGAGACTACTTGTTTGATGGAAACTCATAATTATTCTCACTTATGTAGTTATTTATTAAATCTAGCACAGTATCAAGATTTAGAATTCTTGTCTCCGGGAAAAGCTACTTGAAATCTCCCACCCATTAAATCTGTGTATTTATGCCCAGCATTTAAAAAGTGCTCCACTTCCCCCCGCCCTATGCGGATACTGCGGACAGATTTTTCGAGCGCACTGTATATAAATTAAAGCATAAAAATCAATGTCAAATTTCTTTAAAAACAGTAACTGTGCTGTGGGTTGTTTTCTGTATGTTTTAGCATCCCAAACGTTGGAAACTTTCTGTAGTTTGTTATTTTTTTTCTTCTACTTTTTGCAGAGACTTCTGTGATACCTGTCCAGAGCGCTCCAGAGTTTAGTGGGCAGTGCGTCAGTAATAATGGTCCGTGGAAAACACAGTGTTCAGTGTAGTTAAATAGACTAAATAAATTCGCCTCGATGAATTTTTGTAATCAAATCGTTTTACCTAGTTTAATATAGTTGACCTCCCTTGAAATAAACCAATAAATATATAAATTTAAAAAATGTATATATAATATTATTATTATGATTATGATTTATTATGATTATGATTATGATTATGATTATTATGATTATGATTATTGTTATTATTAATTGTACTAGGTGGTAATAAAGCCCTGAGCACATGCACCCATCACTTCTGTAACATGTATAAAAGTAACAGCACCCCAGCAGCACTGGCTGTAACACTAAGTTTGTGGCTGCGTCCCAATCCGCGTGCTACCACACTGTCCTCTAACTGTGGAGATGCTCTCCTAGAGGTGCCCTTCTGCTCCGCATTTTAGTGCACTCGTTTTCGGTTTGGAACGCTGATGAGGTGAACGCGCACATCAGATCTCTCTCTCTCTCTCTCTCTCTCTCTCTCTCTCTCTCTCTCTCTCTCACTGTCTCTCACAGTCTCTTGTAAGAAAAGCCACGCTGCCTCACTGCGCTCGTGCACAGACGGCGTGTGTGTGTGTGTGTGTGAGTGTGTGTAAAGGCGACGCGTCAGAATCACATCGCAGCTCCGTATCCCGTGACTGAGGCCAGGCAGCGTATAAGCTGCCGTCGGATGCGAGCGCGCGCTTGATGCCGCTCTCGCGCACCACCGGCCGTCCTCCGTCGCGCGCCATTAACGCGCCGACTCGCGCTCACGAGAGCGCCGGACGCCTTTATTTTCTCTCGCAGGTAAGCCAAGAAAATCATTAGCTTGAAAAATGTAATAATAATTAAAAAATATATATATATTAAAAAAAAACGTGCACAGGTTCATGGTGAACATGACGAGTCCTAAATCGAGCGCGAGCTGATGCATCACACGACGCAACTAGCAATATATATAAATATACAGTATGCTTCAATATATAGGGCAGCGTGTTATTCTCCAGGGCTCCTAGTGCCTCCTGACGTGCCGGTTCACTAAGTGCATTGCGTACGAAGTTACAGCTCAGAGTTTGATGTGATTGAAAACTCAGAGAAAAACAATATGAGCAAGACACGATTTTTTTTATTATTTAATCGAGATCTGGCATCCAATCTTTAAAGTCAGC
Source organism: Silurus lanzhouensis (assembly GCA_039877035.1). Lineage (NCBI taxonomy): Eukaryota > Metazoa > Chordata > Actinopteri > Siluriformes > Siluridae > Silurus > Silurus lanzhouensis. Next base: position 1,914,938 of record JBCEWE010000436.1, read on the forward strand.
ATCCATCAAATGATTATTATGTAAACAGTGCCAAAATAAATTGTAAACAAGTTAATAACAGGTGAAAGCAAAAACACATTTTTAATGCTTAATTCTTTTTGTAACATATGTGCTGATGTGCAAAACCTTTACTGAGGCTGAGGGCTGCAAGGAGTAATATATTCCCAGCACAATATGTTATGTACAGTATAATATTATTCCAACAGCAGCAATGAAATAATGGATTAATTCTGTGTTTAAATTAATTCATGCATATTTATAATTCAGTTCGGACATTCATAACAATGGACATTGTCCCAAAGCAGCTTTACAGAGGTAAACAGGTTGAAAAAAGTATGTAAGTGCCTGTAAGTGTGTCCCTAATGATCCAGCCAGTGGTGACAGTGGCAAGGAAAATCTTGAGATGGCAAGAAGCAGAAACCTTGAAAGAGCCAGAATTGTAAGGGAAATCATTTTCACCTGGGTAACAGCAAATGTCCATTTATTATATGTTCATCATTGTTGAGGTGTTCAGTATTGGGGCTTAATGCCAAACTGTTCATGCAAATTGCAGTCCTAAGACACCCCCCCCCCCCCCCCCATATGTTGGCTTCATAGCTCAGACTTTTTTTTTTTATTTTATTAGAAAATACTTATATAAAAGAAAACTTAATCAATTTTGTTAATATGATCAATTTTAAAAGAATTTCTTTTTATCTTTTGACAATTTTCTTATTCGTCATCTCTAACCGCACATATTGCACTTTTGCAACATTTATGATTAAATATACTCCAAATGAACATTTTATAGCAATTCCAACAGGTTAAGAGGAGGTGATGATATTAAAGGTAGCCCAATCTGTAGTATGGAAAAACACCGAGCTGATCTGCCCCTGTGAGACGCCACTGTGAATGTGGTCAAGAGACTGTTAAAATGGGGCAGTGGGCTGGAAATACCAGTTCTCATAACTTGCCAATAAACCCTACCCCCAACCCTCCCAATTAGAAACACTAACACACACACACACACACACACACACACACACACACACCACACACACACACACACACACATACAATAATACAAGTGCCAAGACAATTATGTCTGGAATGTCATGCCCTGAGAGAAAAACAACTTATCAAAGAAAATCAGGCCGGCCCCGAAGGTTAAAATACAAATTACATGAACCGGCTGGAACCTACAAACAGGTAGGATGACCAGAGGTGTGTCCATGGGACGTTTATTGCCACCTAGGTGAGATATTGATCTTGGTCAGATAATAGGGTTAAATACATTTACTGTTAAGCAATATACAACTTGCATAGTTCTGTAGAATTGTACTGAAATATCATTGAAAAATTCCTGTCAGAAACAATATCCCATAATTCTCTTTAAATATAATCTGGAGGGAAAAGGTCCCATGTTTGTATTCGCAGGTAACATACACTATAAGGACAAATGTTTTGGGACGCCTGACTTTTCCAACCATATGTGGTTCTTCCCTAAATTAAATTAGCAAAATTAAAGGAACACAATCGTATCCGATGTCTTTGGATGTGGTTGCATGAAATGTTCCCTTTGCTCAAACTAGGAGACCTAAACCTGTTCTAGTATGACAATGCCCCTGTGCACAAAGTGAGCTTCATGAAGATATGGTTTACATGGGTTGTAGTTGGAGAGCTTGAGAGGTCTGCCTATACATTTGCTATATCCTATTGAACACCTTTGAGATGAATTGGAACGCTGACTGCACCCCTGGCGTCCTCATACTACATCGGTACGAGGACACCTGGGGTGCAGTCAGCATTTCCAATTAATCTCAGAGGTGTTCAAGGGGTAATTTTATACAGTTATTTGTGCTGTGTCTTTCCTTTGTGAACTTCAAAAGCTATAAATCACTGCGTTTTTTATTATCCTACTATTGTGTTTATTGTAAAAGCCAACAGAACATAGAGTACCATGAATGACAATCAATCAAAATACAGTATATTATCTAATTAATAAGACAGTGATTTCTTGTAAAATTCTTAAAATTTTGTAAATGTATAATGGTTCCTTATGCACACAGTAACACAGGTTCCAGCAATGCCTCTTCTGGATGAAAACTCTCTACCCAGTGACTCCCCTCCAACTGTGCCAGTTATCATCATTGGTGAGCAAAGAACATTTTTATAAAGGATCTAAATAAAAATTCTTAATTCAACACTTATACTAGAGTCATCGATTTTGGTATTTCCTTCTCCCTCAGGAAACGGTCCCTCAGGTATCTGTTTATCATATCTACTGAACGGCTACGTTCCTTACCTAGATCCTGCAGCCGAACACCCCAATCCCATACTTTACCAAAAACTACAAAAGGCTGAGCATCTGCCTATTACAGAGCAGGTAAGTCAGATAACATTGGAAATATATCCGTTCAAATATATATGTTCAAATATGCATAACTGGGTAGAAGTTTTTTAAGGACAAAGAAATCATGTTCATACATTTTTCTTACCAAAGCAAAAAAACAAAAAAAAAAACAGATACACTGAAATGATGGTATGAATTGTTTAAACTACTGTTTCATCTACTATAGTGTGTTCTGTGTGTGTGTGTTGTGTGTGTGTGTGTAGGATCTGGAATACCTGAGCGAGGGTTTAGAGGGTCGTTCTGGCAACCCTGTGGCCTTACTCTTCGACACACTACTTCACCCAAATGCTGACTTGGGCTTTGAGATTCCTTCAGTACTGCAGTGGAAGCTGGAGAAGCAGCACCAGATACCTCATCTGGTACTAGGCAAGGGCACCCCAGGGGGAGCCTGGCATGTGAGTGGTGTTTTTTCAAATGAACAAACACTCATACTTCCGCCGATGTTGTGATTGTCAGGGTTTACATTCGTTAATTGTCGTCAAAGAGACTACTTATGATACACAGGAATATTATTTGTAGATAAAATAAACCATTCGTCATTTACCACAAAAATTATGAAGAGACCTTTGAAAATGATGCCATTGTTTGCAGGATCAATTTAGACTTTTGGCAACAAAATGGAATGAAACAAAAAATATACATTGCTAGTCTTCAGGGATGTGAATACTGAATGTATCTATGAGTGGACATTAGATAGATACAACTTTATTGTCATTGCATAGTACAGGAAAACACAGCAACAAAATGCTGCTATAGTAGCATTTAGTGCATTGTGCCAACTGACAAGTGCAGATAAATATATAAATATATGTACAACTAATAGATTGATCATGGGCAGTGAAAAATTGTGCAGAAGCTATTGAGCAAGTACAGTAAGAATATGCTGTATATGTATATACAACCAACAGAAATTAATATATAGAATATGTACACATAGCACCCCATATTGACAGAAAAACACAGAATTGTTGAAATTTTTGCAGATTTATTAAAACAGAAAAACTGAAATATCATAGTCAACAATTCTGTTAGTGTCATATCAATACAAAAGTGCATTTATATGGATCTGCATTGTCTTGGTTAAACCAGAGATCCCTACTTTTAAGATTATGAAGATGATGTTCACTGATGAGAGTCAATTCTTTCTTCAATGAGGTGGTTGCATATTTCATCCATACCTTTTCAGCAGAGCAGAAGCTTGGTAGGCAGTTGCGCTCAATAAATTAGAGAGAAAGACTTATTAAACATATTCGTGAGGGTGCAAATAGGTAAGTACTTAGAAGGATCGAGAAGGACCCAAGAGGCCCAGACGGCTCCTTCTTGTAGTTTTTGCAAAAACGTTAAATGTACCTTGAAGCCCAAGATGACTTGCTCAAAAATTGACAGAGCATAAGTGGTATTTCATAAGGGAGTAGTCACCATTTTGTATGGAACAACTTCAGTGTCACTGTATTATTGGGTTTAGGAGGTGGGACTAATTGGCCTGTTTTTCTCTCTAGGCTCGATAGTTTTCTTCAGCACTGTAACTGTTGGTGCTTGTACTAGAGAACACTTCTCACATTTCTTGCTTTTGGCTTTCAGCATGCAGCTACTGGGTGTTCTCTTGCACATTTTCTACATCTCTTACTAACGCTCAGCCATCTCTTAATCTGCTCCTTATTATGTATCTTACAGTACACTTACTGGTTCAGATGGTCCCGAACGGAATCCCTTTCGAATGGCTTTTCATTAGGCCACTCATCAGAAAAGGTGGACCACATTAAAGCAAAACATTTAGCTGAGGATCATTAGAAAAGTTTAAAAGAAGAAAAAGATTTGGCATTGCAACAGAAGTGTCGAAGTTATTAACAGTAAAAAGTTTGACAGATGTCAAATGGTTTCAACAATTCCCACACTCTTTCTTGTTTTTAAACTCCCATATAAGGAAATAAAATGAAATAAAATTCCAAAGTATCATCTGAAACATTCTGTCTTGAGATGGAATGATAAATAGGAGAAGTCCTATTAATCATTCCATCTCAAGCCAGAATGTTTTCATTGTACAACAAATTCCAAACAACTGGCCCTGCTGTTCCAATACATTCAGAAGGAACAGTAGATTTACAGCCCTAACAAAAAAAACTTTAGGTTACTTACGTAACCCTGGTTCTCTGATAACAGGAGTGAGGTATCTCACTATGGGAATCGCCTCGGGCGTGACCAATCCTGGAAGCATCAATCACACCACGTCTGTCGGCTGACAGACCAATCACGACAGTGATGCGGGAGTCCCGCCTCCCTATATACACCGCTGCTGGCGGTCCCTGCCTCATTCTCACATATCTCTTCTCCGTGCACTGCAAGGAGGGAAGTGTGGTGAGATACCTCACTCCTGTTATGAGAGAACCAGGGTTACGTAAGTAACCTAAAGTTCTCTTTCAAACATTCGTTCGGTATCTCACTATGGGATATAGACAACTCCCGTATTGCAGATATTTTGTCCGAAGCAGGCGTCAACCAACTCAGTGATGTGATAAAAAGAGATAATCCCTCTCACTGAAGAGAGTGGAAAAGTGAGAGAAATGACAAACATCCGAACCACGATGTTTCCATCACCAGTTGTCATTCCCTTACGTACACACGTATACATGACCAAACACATTTATATAAACAAATACATGTATATATATTCATACCCACAATATATACACAAATATATATTACACACTCAGGACGGAATGAGCCAGCGAAGGCTCTGTGACGTCCAGCCTATAAAAACGGACAAAAGTGTGCGGCGAAGCCCAGCATGCTGCCGCACAGATGTCCTGAATCAAAACACCCTGAAAAAGCGCCCACGAAGTGGCCAAGCCTCGGGTACTATGAGCCCTCAGTCCCTCCGGAGGGTTAAGACCCACGCTATTATAACTCATTATAATAGCCTCCACGAGCCAATGGGACAGGCGCTGCCGGGAAACGGGACTTCCCTTACGGGAATCAACCCATGAAACAAACAGCTGATTACTCCGTCTCAAACCCTTAGTGACTCCTGTCAACATAGTGACCTAACGCACGGACAGGACACAGACAGTGAAGTCGCTCCTCCTCCACTGAGGAAAAAGGAGGCGGATGAAAAGCCATCAAATCCACCTGTCTGCAGGCGAAAGCTGACTCGCTCACCTTAGGAATAAATGCCGGATTAGTCTTGAGAGCCACTCGCGAGAAATCCGAAGCAAAACGCATACAGGAGTCATGAACTGACAAAGCATGAAGTTCACTAACCCGTTTCGCGGTAGAAAGAGCCAATAACAAAGCGACCTTCAGCGACAGGAGCTTTAAATCAATACTCCCTATCGGCTCAAAAGGAGACGGAGAGAGCGCGCTCAGGACCACTGACAGATCCCATGGCGGAACCAGCGGCTTTGAGAACGTGCTCAGACGCCGCGCTCCCTTCATAAACCTGCACACGAGCGGGTGATGACCGATAGTATTACCGCCAATCCCTACGTGGCATGCAGAAACAGCGGCGAGATAAACCTTAACGGTTGAAAAAGCCCTGCCCTTATCCAAAAGTTCTTGCAAAAAGCCAGAACAGTAAAAAGGGATGATATGTCTCTGAGCACACCACAGTTCAAACATATTCCATTTCCTATCATACGCAGAGCGTGTCGAAGCAGCTCTCGCATTCTGAATCGTCTCAATCACCCTCGGAGGCAAACCAGCGACGCTGAGATTCATCCTCTCACGGGCCAGGCCCAGAGAGCTACTCTGTCCGGTGCCGGGTGAAAAATCTCTCCGCGCGCTTGCGAGAGGAGGTCCCTGCGCAACGGGAGAGGCCAGGGTCGATCGTGCAGGAGTTGGAAAATCTCCGTCAACCACACTTTCCCTGGCCAGTTCGGAGCGATTAGTATGACAGAGTGACCGCCTTCTCTTACTTTTTGTAGAGTCGGCACGATCAAACTTAGTGGAGGAAATGCGTAAAGCAGAACGTTTGGCCACGGGTGGGCTAACGCATCCACACCCATAGGTGCACCGTTTCTCGCCAGAGAAAAGAACAGAGGGCAATGAGTGTTTTCGTGCGAGGCAAAGAGATCTACGGCGGCCCGGCCGAATCTCTCCCATAACAGGTTCACCACCTGAGGATGGAGAGACCACTCCCTGTACAGGGGATTTCCCCTGGACAAGAGATCCGCCCCTGCATTCAACATTCCCGGCACATGAGTCGCTCGCAGCGACAGGAAATGCTCCATGCCCCACACCACGAGATCTCGCGCTAGACGGTGAAGTCGAGGAGAGCGCGTACCGCCCTGGCGATTTATGTACGCCACCGCCGTCGTGTTGTCTGATCTGACCAATACGTGGTGACACCGAAGAAACTGCACGAAATGTTTTAAAGCTAGAAACACCGTTAACAGCTCCAGAAAGTTTATGTGCGCGCACTGAAGCGAAACGGGCCATTTCCCTTTCGCTATCCTGCCTTCGCACACCGCACCCCAACCTGCGAGTGACGCATCCGTCGTCACTACTTTCCTCAGGAAAACAGCCCCCAGCGGGGTTCCCGACTCGAGAAAATCGCGATGTCTCCAGTGATGGAGAGCGCGTAAGCACAGTGACGTCACCATCACCTTGCGATTGAGGTGGCGCCTCGGACATAAGCGCTGTGCCGTAATCCAGCATTGAAACTCTCTCATTCGCAACAGTCCCAACGGTATGACAGACACTGCCGAAGCCATCAGCCCCAGCAGGCGTAAACAGAGTTTGAATGGAACTTTCCTTCCTCTCTGGAAAAGAGAGAGACAACTGCGAATCGACCTGATGCGCTCTTCCGATATAAAAGCCTGATACAGGTCTGAGTTCAATCTGAGACCCAGGTATATTATTTCCTGTGTGGGCACCAAGCAGCTCTTTGTCTCGTTTATCCTGAAACCCAAGCCAGTCAGGTGAGACAAAAGCACACTCGTATCCACCTCCGTTGCTGCCGTGACGGAGCGCAGAGGAGGAGATCGTCCAAATACGCTGACACTCTGAGACCCGATGCTCTCAGCGGTGACAGTGCAGCTTCGACACATTTGGTAAAGATCCGCGGAGCTAGAGCTAGCCCGAACGGAACCGCCAAATATTCGTAGGCTGTGCCCTGATAGGCGTAGGAATTTCCTGTGTGCCGGATAAATGCTTATGTGCTAATACGCGTCCTTCAGATCCACTGATGTAAACCAGTCTCTGGGACGAATAACACTGTACAAAGCTTTCAAAGTGAGCATCTTGAACTTGTACTTTCTGAGGTGTTTGTTGAGGTTCCGTAAATCCAGAATGGGACGGAGACCCCCCCCCTTTCTTGGGAATGACAAAGTACCGGGAGTAAAAGCCGAGCTGGCTGTCCTCTCGCGGCACCGATCGAATTACCCCTTTGCTCAGTAAGGAGGTTATTTCATCCTCCAAAACCTGAGCAGATTCGCCCTCTGCTGTCGACTAAATCACGCCGCTGAAAAGCGGTGGTCTCACGGCAAATTGCAGGCGATATCCCCGCTGTATTGTGGAATACACCCAATGACGAACTGCGCATGCGCGCCAACTCTCCGCGCGAGCAGAGAGCGGGCCTCTGTGGCTCTCGCTGACAGACGGCGCGGTGGCACCATCTGGCGGCGGAGCCGGGGGTTGCAACTCTGGTTCGAGTTTTATTATTATGTGTGTGGATTTTTTCACTTTTCTCTTTATCACACACGTCTGTGCCCTCGGCCCACTGCCTGGATGCACAGAACAAATTTTTAATATATTTGGACGAACATGGAACATTCTGCTCTCTCTCTTGCATAACCCCGCGGGTGGAGAGAGGAGAAGTAACTTTCCGGGCACTGGGGGAACTGGTGCCAACACTCCAACCGGAGAAATTTCGTTCGTCGAACACAGTCTTTGAAACGCTCCCCAACGCCTTTTCGCTGGAGGGGGAGCACAAGACTCCTGAGATGAGTCGAGGAGTGCTACAGAAACTCCGAGAGTGCTGCCACCTCTCTTTTGACCCAAAATAAGACCACAGGCTAGGCCGCAGGCTGGGGAGGGCGAGCAGGAGGCTTTCTTGGGAGGCATGCCTCAAACGCTTCACCATCCTTCTTGCGAAGGTTGCATTGCTGGCACATATTCGCCACCGCAGCCCTGAAAAGGGCTTTCGGCTCTATCGGGGCATCAAGGAACTCCACCTTCTCCCTCTCCGATAAGCCTGTCAAACCCAACCACAGGGCCCTTTCACCTACCACAGCGAGGCCCATGCTGTGGCCGCAGCTCTGGACCGCTCCCCTAGAGGAACGCAGGTTGAGATCTGCAATGACGCAGATCTCTTCCCACAAGTTTGAATCTGGTGACCCAGCATCAATCTGCCTCCCCATCTCTTCCATGAGCTCTGCCTGGTAAGCCGTAAGCATGGAGGTGGCATTCACAGCTCTAACCGCCAGGGCCAAGGAGCGGTAGATCTTCTGAAAAAGGGAGGCGGACAGCCTTTCTGTACGTCCTGGCAGAGAAGGGGAGGAGGAGGATAGAGCAGCTCGTCGATTTGGGTGGAGGTGGCTAGCCACCGACAGCTCTACGGGGGGTGGGTTGTACATCCCCAAAGCCTCCATATCGTGCACCTCCAGTCTAGAGAAACCCATAACGGGCACTCTATGCGAGAAGGGTTTGTCCCAAAAACGACACATTTCTGTGACACACGCCGGTACAGCAGGAATCAGCTGCTTAACTGGGGAAGTGCACGATGGCAGCCTCTTCCCGTCATATAAATCCCTCTCAGCGTCGGAATGCACCTGCTGAGACGGCCATTCGATGGAAAGTTTTTTGGCTGCTCTCTTACACACCTCCACGAGGTCCAGTACACCTGGCATGGGGGAAGGGCCCGAAGCACTTCCAGGCCTGGAGAGAAGATCAGGAGGGAGAATAGCATCCTCCTCATCGTCCTCCAAATCTTCCTCCAAAAATGAGCGACCTCATCATCTTCCTCTCTCACTCCCTTGTTATCCAGCAGAGAGTGTGATTCGAAGAGTGAAGGAAGGACAGGAGAAACCTCGTCCATCAACTCTCCCCAGCTGCACTGTGCTTGCGAAGCAGCCTCGTCCCTCTCCGCGGGCAGCGGAGAGAGACACGGGTCTCCCTTATTCGCGGCCGCGACTCGCAGGCGGCGCTCTCGAACCCTTGACGGGAAAAGAGCGCAGTGCGGGCAGCACTCGGGGTTAGCGAGCACGGTTTGAGCGTGCCGAACTCCCAAGCACACGATGCACAGGGGATGAGAGTCTTTTGCCGAGATCGTAGACCCGCATGCACACGGTCGGGATTGAACTTTTCCCGCCGTGCACCCGGATGAACTCGCAGTCGCCATAACGGAGGTGCAATCACCGGAAAAAAGGAAACCAACGAGATCACCACGACGTGCTTCTTGAAAACGGGTCTCGAATTATTGTTATATTGTTATATCCGCTTTGACAGTGGATATTCTCCCCAAGAAGCAGCCGCGCTCTGAGACGTACCTTAACGGCCTGTCTGTGAACAGAGGATAGCTTCCTAAAAGGATCTTCACGGGGAAGAGAATGAGAATGAGGCAGGGACCGCCAGCAGCGGTGTATATAGGGAGGCGGGACTCCCGCATCACTGTCGTGATTGGTCTGCCAGCCGACAGACGTGGTGTGATTGATGCTTCCAGGATTGGTCACGCCTGAGGCGATTCCCATAGTGAGATACCGAACGAATGTTTGAAAGAGAACCAACAATAATTAATTTAACACTAAATACACACCTGGTCATAATCTGCAAAGTTTCATAGTAAAGCTCTCTAAAATAGAAACATTGTCTAAAGTTATTCTCTGATGAATATAATTTATATTCGAGCCACATCATAGGCAAGTTATATACACAAGAGATTTCCAGGAATATTTTTGGTATGGTTAGCTAGAGTCCCAAGAGGTTTATTGTTATTGACTGTTGAATGTGCGTGGATACATATCCATGAACATATGCAGTTGGTATAAAAAATAGTTGATATAGGCAATTATCTAATGCCTATTCTATTTTTTAATAGAATTCTATTATCCAATGTTGAATTATCATCATGACCAGTCACATTCTATGAAAGTTGAGCGAACCAAAATGTACACATCCACGTTGATTGCAGTTGTAGAAAACCTTGGAAAACTTGGTATTGATTTTGTTGTCTTTCTTCATCTCCAAGGCAATGGAAGGATCTATTCTCACCATTAGTCTGGGCATCTGGATGGAGCTGCCTGGGGTCAACTACAGGGACATTACGCCAAAAAAAATGAGGTACAGATAAAAGAAAACTTGAAAATCTAATAAAAATAAAAAAAACTGTAAACGGCTTGAAGAGGGTCTTTAAAAACCTTAAGCGTGCAACCATGTGGTACTTTATACTAAATGGCAAATATTGGAAATATCCATATAATGGAAAAGCCTTAATAATTACTCCCCTAATAATCACTATTAATAATAAGTTAGTTAATAAGTACTTGTAGGTGTAGAACCCACAGTTATTAGATAAACTGTAATGGATAGTATTATCAACTATTATGGTGATTCTTGATGCAATCCTTGGTCTTTCCTTTAGCAATGTGTCCAATGACCGGGCCACTCCAGATGAGCTCTCCTCCTACTACAAGAATTATGTAAAGATCATGGGGCTTCAGAAGAACTTTTTAGACAACACCTATGTGACCTCTATTCAAAAACTCCACCGTGACCAGGACGTTAGTCTTGAAAATGAACAGGGGACTGAAAATGGCACCAAAAGTGGTCAGAGGAACAGGATAGAAAAACACTTTGACCACTGCAGTCAAAAAGAATCCGAAACCAGTTACAATAGAAGGGACAATTGGTTTTGTGGCAGTTATAAAAACATAAAAGAGAATGGCAGAGGTAAAACAGAAGAGGTGGAAAGCAGGAAAAAGAGGAACACAGAGGGTATTAGAGACAACACGATTCCTCAGGGGTTTTCACAGGGACTATGGGAGGTAAGGGGTTACCAGCAGATTCAGGGGGACACCCATATTCCTTTCAGCCTGTTTGCTGAGAACGTTGTCTTAGCAACTGGGGCTTCTGACTCGCCAGCTCGCTTAGGTGTGGAAGGGGAGGATTTTCCGTACGTGTTCCACAGCGTACGTGACGTTGGCGTAGCCGTCAATCAACATAAGAACTTGGGCCCTGCATGTGACCCAGTCCTGGTGGTTGGAGCAGGCCTTACTGCAGCTGATGCTGTGCTGTGTGCTTACAAGAACAGAATTCCTTTGCTGCATGCATTCCGTAAGCCAACTGACGATCCCGGTCTGATTTTCAAACAATTACCGAACACACTATACCCCGAGTATCACAGGGTCTATCACATGATGTGCTCTCAGACCTACCTGACATGTTCTGTTGCCAACCGTAGTGCCAACCCTGCAGTTCATAATGCTTCCGCAGAACTGTACCCAGACTACACCAGCTTCCCTGAGCATTGCGTGCATTCGTTTCAGCCTGACATGCACTGTATATTAAGGGGATCGAATGGCATTCTGAGAGCCTTCAAAGTCTCAATGGTGTTGGTTCTAATCGGCACCTATCCTAATCTGTCATTCTTGAAGGAGCACGGTCGGTACTTGGGTTTGGATCCCGGCAAGCCGATATCCTGTAGGGACAACCTGGTGGATATTAACCCTTACACATTTGAATGCAGTGTTGAGCCAGGTCTTTTTGCTATGGGTCCCCTGGTTGGGGACAATTTTGTGCGCTTCTTGAAGGGAGGTGCTCTTGGTATTGCAAGCTGCCTGCACAAGAGGCTAAAACAGACGAAGAAGAAAGGGAATTCGATTGCTGATGAGGGCAGTAGTAGAGGAGGAGGGGGATTTGTCTGAAGTATGTGGAAAAATTTGTATAAAGAAAGTGGCAACTTATTTTTCCAGTTAACATACATATATTTTTAACTATACAGCTTTCTTAAAGGGCAATGTGCCAAATTTGATAATTTTTAGGTTACTCAGGCTGATATTGCAGATAATATATCTTGTATTGTGTTTACTTGTTATGACATGCTTTAAGACACCCAATACGGCTTGAGATCCCTTAACAACAAACAGGTTTTTTTATTCTCATGCAAGCAGACATGAATAGAACATCAGTCAGATATGATGCTTATGGGACAAAAAAGCTGAGATTACTGGGTGCTCATGCAGCAATACATGTTTACAGCATTCATGCACTTGTCATTTGTAAATACTTTATACAGGTTTGTATAAATAAATTGGTTTTATTTGGGGAAAAAAGAACCAATCATGGAACGAAAATAACTGTGGGGAAAACCTGGATCGTTCAGACTTTTTATGGATTGGTCAAGAATGGCTGCTTCTGAGGTACATTGAAGCAGGCAGGAAGTGGATTGTGCGCACACCTTGTATCTAACCCAAGTGGAATTAATAGTACACTTTAATATTTACTACCTGGTGCACCATATGGAAAATACACCGATCAGGCATAACTTTATGACCACCTGCCTAATATTGTGTTGGTCCCCCTTTTGCTGCAAAACAGTCCTGACCCGTTGAGCATTACAGTATACAACTACAGTTGCTCATCTGTTGGACCACACGAGCAAAACTTCGCTCCCCACGTGCATCAATTAAGCTTGGCCACCCATGACCCTGTCACCGGTTTACCACTGTTCCTTTCTTGGACCACTTTTGATAGATACTGAACATCTCACAAGATCTGCAGTTTAGGAGATGCTCTGACCCAGTTGTCTAGTCGTCATAATTTGGCCCTCGTAAAACTCACTCAAACACTTACCCATGCCAATTTTTCCAGGTTCTAACACGTCAACTTCGAAAACAAAATATTCACTTGCTGCCTTATAATTAATAATAATAAATTAATAATGAACAGATAATTAGTGTTAGTCACTCACCAGTCATAATGTTTTAATGTCACTATTATGCCTGGTCTGTGTATTTCCTTACATTAATGTAGAGTGCTTAGGTATTAAGGGCTTGATACAGCATGATCTTTTAGACTGAGCAACTAATGGATAGGGCATATATAAAAGTGCTTATATAAAATTAACCAAAGCAAAAACAAACAAACAAAAAAAAAAAACATCCTTTGGAAAAGACAATCATTAGTTGTTCCATATGATTTGCTTCCTATACAAAGTTTCTAGTCTTATCGTTAACGCCACTAACGACTACGACATAATCCAGTTCCGATTCTGATCCAAACCCAAAAGTCAGGAAAAATATTCAGCCTTATTTGTATCTGTTTCTATTTAGAATCTTAACTATGCTATGAATTATGAAAAATCCATTATATATCGGCATATTGATTTATTTTTCTTTTTACACTTTTGTCCAATACAAAGTGTGCCTATGGCAAGAATGTCATCCGAGACCAATTGTTTAATTATTTGATCCAGGTTTCATGATGGCTCTTATTTAGCTAGAATAACAGCATATACGCTTTTTTTTTTTTTTTTTTTTTTTTGGAAAAGAGCCATGTAAAATGTGGATGCAATAAAAAAAAAAAAAAAAAAGGGAAGCAAACAGAAAATTTAAAGACAAAAGAAGAACATAACCGGAACGTGGAATATCACAATGATCAATATTGCAAAAACGAAAGTCCAAAGCTTAATACAGAAACTATATATATATATATATATATATATATATATATATATATATATATATATATATATATATATATATATATATATATATATATATACACACACATACATACATACATACACACACATACAAGTGCCAATTATTGTGAACTTCAATCAGGTGTTACAATACAAAACACATGACTTATGACTTAGTGCAGTGGCTGGTGGAAAGTGTAGTACTTTGGCAGAACCCTGACACAATGAAGCCATGATTAGTACATTCATCTTCCTATTCAAATCCATGCAGAAAGTAAGGAAGCAAAGTAGCTGAAAGAATATGTACAATAGGCACATTTGGTAAAATTGAAATAAGGGCATAAAATGTGTTTCGAACTCCAATTCTGAACTGTAGAAATGCTCATGCTTGTATAATAATAATAAAAGAAATGTTTGATACCTGTTTTGTAAAGGTAATTTTATTAGGGGGCAAATAAAATGTTTCAAATATTTTGTTGTTTGTTCGATTTGTTTGGCTTTATGTACATTACAAAACTTGATCAACTTGATCATCTGAACTTGTTCCAATGACCTGCATTTCTTTAGGCCTTCAAGGCTTTCCATTCGATGACAGAAATGCTTAAGTAAAATGAAACTTTCATTTTCTCAGGCAGGTTTTCGCCAGCAAGGATTCGACACGCTGGATTTGTAGTGTTTGCCAAAAAAAGGTGTGTGTGTGTGTGTGTGTGTGTGTGTGTGTGTGTGTGTGTGTGTGTGTGTGTGTGTGTGTGTGTGGGTGGGTGGGGATTTATCGGTCAGAAATGCTATTTTATCAATAGCACGTAACAATCGTTGGTCTTGGAAAGAATCTGCTTTTCAATAGGTGCTATTTATTACGCACAGTTTGTGAGATCTGTGAGGAAAACTGTCTGAGATCTATCTTCATCTTCTTTTGGTAGTCTTTGGATTGTACCTACAACAAGAAGAAAACCAGACTTTTAGAAAAAAAAAAAAACTGAAGCTCTGTGACAAATCTGTAAACAATTAACCGTCACTGTAACATTGATTCGCAAATGAAACCTAGCCGCTTTAAATAACATCCATCTGAGCCTTTAAACATGGAGCGAAGGGATGGAGGAAGAAAAAGCAAGCAGTACGAGAGAGAGAGAGAGAGAGAGAGAGAGAGAGAGAGAGAGAGGAGAGAGAGAAGCCACGTTGACTGTACTTTTGTATCTGTCCTCATGTGATGTTCCCTTTCTATGCTCAATTGGCTAAGCATTATGATTCAGAGTTCAAACAGTTATAGGTGGCTGAAGGCAAGCGAGCCTGGTGTGTGTGTGTGTGTTTGTGTGTGCAGGAGAAAAGGCACCACTTTAACGCAAGACTTACACTTCAGCTGCATTCGGTTTCTAGGCAACAACCATCAGCCTTCAACAAACTATCTCTTCTCGGGTTTGATTAACCTCCCCCCCCCCCCCTCCCCCCCCCTCCCCCCCCCCCTCTCTCTCTCTCCCCCCCGCCTCTCTCTCTCTCTCTCCCTCCCCCCGCCTCTCTCTCCCCCCCCCCCGCCTCTCTCTCTCTCTCTCTCCCCCCCCTCTCTCTCTCTCTCCTCTCCCCCTCTCTCTCTCTCTCTCTCTCTCCATATCAACCTTATCAGACCTTCTATGTTACGCAAAGATATAATTCACACTATTTACACACACTACACCATAGATATATTGTCCATTTTTGCAAGACATATGCACATGAAAGTTCTCCAAAAGACCCTCAGAAGTGAAAATATAAAAAATACAATATTATTATTATTATAATAATACGTACTGTAGACTACAGGGCTGATAATTATTTGGACAATAGTACGGATTTTACATGAGTGAAATCACAGGTTTATATTCATTCTCTCTTTTCTTATACTTTGCTATATATATCCCTGCAACAGTAGTTGCTATAGAAATGGTAAACACACCATAAACAAAGCCTAATGAACAACTAATGGATTAAAAATAAAATAAATAAATAAATAAACACTCTGGCCTTCATTATCAGTACTTTTGCACTTTCTAGTTTTTCCAGAATTTTCCAGTCATATGTGGTTCTTCCACAAACTGTTACCACAAGGTTGAAGACACACAATTGAACAGGACGTCTTTGAATACAGTAGTATTAAACTAGGTGACCCTAACTTGTTCTAGAATGGCAGTGCCCCTGTGCACAAACCCAGATTATGGTTAAGATATGGTTTACATAGTTTGGAGTGGAAAATCGATTGCTATAGCGCTCCGATCTCAACCCTTTTGAGCACCTATGGGATGCGTTGGAACGCTGACTGCACCCCAGGCCTCCTCACCTCACCTTCATCAGTACCTGACTTTACTAACACCCTTGTGTCTGAATGAGCACAAAACTCCACACAGGACACTTCCCAGAAGAGTGGAGGTTTTTATAACAGCGAATAGGAACTAAATGTGAAATGAGATGTTCGAAAAATCACATGAATCTTGTGCGCAAGTGTCCAATAACCTTTGTTCATATAGTTTATATCTATAAGCATGGTAATGATTATTTTCCACAAACTTCAGGCCTCCGAGTGTCTAATATCTTGCCGAAAAGCACTCTGAGGCATTCTAAATGTGTAGGAAATCCTGTTTTATAAAGAGGTAT
Organism: Silurus lanzhouensis; assembly: GCA_039877035.1. Taxonomy (NCBI): domain Eukaryota; kingdom Metazoa; phylum Chordata; class Actinopteri; order Siluriformes; family Siluridae; genus Silurus; species Silurus lanzhouensis. The sequence goes on from JBCEWE010000436.1 coordinate 1,931,587, forward strand.
TATCATCAAAGTTGGTGAGTACGAGTGTTAACAATAATACGTTAAAGAATTGAAAAGACCGCCGCTTTCTTTCTTTCCGCTGCCTCGCCGTTTCATGCGCTATAGCACGCTATTGTCGGAGCCTGGCTTTGCCCTCACAAAAGCAGGCTTTGGACCTCTGCATGCAATGACAGCTTAGCGCCATTGTGCAGATCCACCTTGATTTGGCAGGGTCAAAAGGCACTGAGTGAGGTAACTGTGTTCTGTGAGTATACTCAGCCTGGTATGCATGACTGACTGTGCATGTGTGGGTTGTATAACGCTTGCTTCTAAAAACACTAAATAATCCTGAAAGGCGCTGTGGCGGTGAGGGCTTGCGATTTCAGGGAAACTTTGGCTTAGCGATGGGGAAATCGAATGAATCAGTGTAGACTTTCTTTATGTGCTGCGTGTCTTTCGGGTTAGGCGCCGATGAGCCCGAACAAGAGAGAGCAAGCGCTGAAACCTTTTTCCTGCCAGAGTGCTGCCGAGCCTGCGTGCGTGAATTTTGCCTTGTTGTTTAGAGGATAGCGAAACAGCAAGACGTATGGGAGAAAGAATACATCAAAATAAATACAGCGCAGCTCTACGCCTCCTCAATTCTAGTTTCACAGCGACCATAATAACCATAATACCATAACCATAATAATAATGACAAACAGAAGGGAAACTAACTAGCAGAGCTGAAGATGTTGAGGTTTTCGTTGGGAGTGATGAGGATGGACAGGATTAGAAATGAGTTTATTAGAGGGACAGCACATGTAGAACGTTTTGGTGACAAGGTGAGGGAGGCGAGATTGAGATGGTTTGGACATGTGCAGAGGAGGGACATGAGTTTTATTGGTAGAAGAATGCTGAGGATGGAGCCACCAGGAAGGAGAAAAAGAGGAAGACCAAGGAGGAGGTTCATGGATGTAGTGAGGGAAGACATGCAGGTAGTTGGTTTGAAAGAGGCAGATGTAGAGGACAGGGTGGTATAGAGACGGATAATCCGCTGTGGCGACCCCTAATGGGAGCAGCCGAAAGAAGAAGAAGAAGAAGAGAAGGGAAACTAACTCATACCTGAACAGGTCATCGCCCAGAGACTCCTCTCGTTCCTGCTGTTTCTCTTGCTGAAAGAACACAGTGATATAAATCTCAGAACTAGACTGATAATAGGATCTGGATTTTTTTTTTTTTCATTTGTAGGTCAGTCAGAATTCTGTCCCCTGTGTCTACTTCTCTCTTACCTCAGCAGCATCCCTCAGCCACTCCTCAAGTTCAGAGTTTTTGGTGCGGTTGTGAGGCATCAGATCTGAGCCACCGATGATTTTGGGTAACCCGTGAAGTCCAGGAACCGGGATCTAAACCGAATAGTATAATGCAGTTAACTTTACACTGCAGTGCGTATTTATCAGAATAACCTGGCCTGTTCTTACCTTACGGAAGCGCTTGAAATTCATTGCATTGGCGTTGCGGTACTGCAGTGGCTCGTTTCTCGTCCTGCTGGGGACGCTTACAGTCAGGGACTTAAATTGGACTTGCAAAAGCTTACTAGGAAGATCAGGATTTTTCTGAGGACCAGAGCCTGAGCTCGAGGCCTACACAGGATAAAAACATCATTTTCAATGTTATTATTATAATTATTATTCTATGATATAGAATATATAAAAATTATTATTATATCAATTATATTACTATCAGCTGCTAATATTCCCTTTGCACATCGAAATACAGTGGAACCTCGGGTTACGAACGCCCCGGCATACGTATAATTCAGGTTACGAATCGCAGTTCATCAAAATTTTTGCCCCTGGTTACGAACAATATATCGGGATACGAACGTCGCTCACCAAAAAATCGCAGGCAAGTTGGTTGTTTTTGCTCTATCCACGCAGCTCGTCGCATCAGTTAGTGTCCTGTGTCCCTAGCGAGAGCATCGTGTTACTTATCCGCTTGAACTTTTCCCGGCAGCAGCGTAACAACTCGTTAGTTGATGCTCGTGGAATGATGAGATGGACAACATTAGCCGATGCATAACCACTTGACTTGTTTTTATGAAGATAGATTAGCAGGGTTACAGTCTTTTCCCAAGTACAATACCCATAATGAATTTCACTCTGGACTTCAATACCAACTGATAGTAGCCTTAAAGAAACAGCTCTCATTTTCCCTCTAATGCAACAATTGTCTCAGCGTTCGTGTTAATAACACTGTCTTTAATATTCTATAATATAATATAGAATAATATATAAATAATATAATATAATAAGATTCTCCTTCCAAACAATAACTCTCCCTCCTCCCCCTTCTACGAACGTCGTCTCCTGCAGCGAGTCTTCTCAAAGGGAAAGTACCCGCTAAAGATCTTTTCCTCTTTTGTATGTTTTTATGTGGTATGATTTTAATATAACATGTTAAAAGTAAATAATATTAGTGAATATTGGCTTTATTTTTATTTAAGTAATATTTTTGGTTGTCCAGAACGAATTACCGAAGTTTCTGTTCATTATTATGGGGAAATTTGTATCGGGATACGAACTTTTCAGGTTACGAATAAAGTACCGGAACGAATTAAATTCGTAATCCGAGGTTCCACTGTATATGAAAATATTTGCACTATTTTCAACTACCACTTTATCACTGTTGAATAAAATTTTCTTATATTTTTTTCTTATATTTTCCATGATTTTATATTTATAAACCCTTTTATCTAACGCCCAATTTTCAGAGCAGCCGATCAGGTTTGCGTTTTACTGCAAGTAATCTATAAACGTAGCAACGATCATTTCATAAAATCGTCTGAATGCCCTTTTTCTCTGGTTTAAACAATGAAATACTGGATGTGTATATTTAAAAAAATAAATAAATAAAACTACCGTGATTTCTTCCTTTACTGCAACCTCCTCATTGGGTTTGGTCAAGCCGCTCTGGATCTTGGTTTCCTATCAATAAAATTCCACAACATCAACAATCCTAGCAGGCAAAGAGGGGAAAAACAACTACAGAATCCCTAGTGTACATCACATAATTAAAACTGTCTTGAAATTTGGCAATTTTGCTGAATTTATATAGCTTTTTCGAGTATCTGTACTTTACTTAAGTATTTGGGGTGATGTTTACTTTAACTTCACCATATTTCAAAGTCAAATATCTTAATTTTTACAATATTTTGTGAAATCGGTCCTTCCTTTTTATTAATGAGTGGATAAGAACTGACTAACTTGCCACAACACGTGTGGACTGAATTTTAGTAGTTCAAAAGAAGGTTTTAGGCTAATGATAATTTGAATAGATATCAATCAGTGTTTGACCAATAAATATCATTCTATTAATAGATTGGTGTGCTAAGAGTATCAGTCTTTTCACATAGACTCTTGATAAAGCAAAGATTATTGAGACAAAAATGACAAAAGGAACATTATAGCAAATTAAATCATAGTACTTTGGATACTTAACGTAATTTCCGGATTAAAAAAGCGCACCCATATATAAGACGCACCCACTGAATTTGACAAAGATTTTTATTTTAAACATAAATAAGCCGCAGGTGTCTACACTGAAACTAATGAACTTTACACAGGCTTTAATGAAAGACATGTTGTGGAAAAATACGGTAAGTACATTTGAAGGCGAATACTTTTGTACTTTTACTCAAGTTAAATTTGAATGGAGCACCTTTACTTTTACTCGAGTTGTATTATACCTACTGTATCTTTACTTTTACTCAAGTATATGGTTTGTGTACTAAGTCGCTCTGGGTAAGTGTATTTGTCAAATGCTATAAATGTAAATGTAATAAAATTAAAACAGAGAATGTAAGACTTCTCTTACCAAAAGAAAAGAAACTTCTTCTTCTTTGACATGTGTAGATTCACATCTATCATTTCTGAGAGTTAAACTGTGGTGTGACTTCCTCCCCCGGTCTTGATTTGAACTCTCCATGTCCTGTTCAGAGTTCGAGCTTGTACTAACTATGCTTTGCTGTTTCTGTGCTCTCTGCTGCTGTCTGCCTGTATCATTAGAGTCCTGTCTTACAATAGCTGTGCTTCTTTCTCCTTCATTCAAACACTGCTTCTTATGGGCTGTGGGCTGCTGAGGTTCGTCCATATCCTCAGACATGATGGATTCGAGCTCTTCCAGAGAAACGTCTAAATCAGCAGTCGCTACAGGGTCCTGTTCCGGCTCTTTCCTCTTTTTAGTAGTTAAATCTGAATTCAGGCTCACATTTTGTCGCCTGCTTACTGACCTGGAATCTGTCCCAAGACATAAACCTAAACGTGGGTTTGGGTCTTGTTTGTTTTGGGCTGTTTGTGAGCTTAATTTGGTGACGGACGATTTTTGTAGAGAAGGAACCAGCTCAGAGTTCACCATCTCCTTTCTTCCCTCATCCTCTCGCCTGGAGATTTTGGCATCCGAGTGTTCAGACTCGCTGCTGCCTTCACGCAGCCTGCAATAACATCACAAACAATCGTTCTTGTTATATTAAACAATGAAATAAAAGCCACATTTCCATAACGTTTCAAGACACTTAGTCTTTTGCTGCAATATTAGGGCCTTGCCTCTTTTTATTGGCTGGCTTGAAGTAGGCGTTGAGTGACGCTTGTTTCTGAGGGGATTTTTTGACTGTGGCACTGTTGTTCAAAGAGCCAGTGTATTTAGCACATTTATCACTCTTCTGGCTCTCCGATTTGGCTTTCGGTTCATTTTGTACCCTGCTGAATGATGACACAGGCTCAGAGAAGGCAGCTGGAGGCTCTGTCGCCGTTGGTGCTTTCTTAGATGTTGTTGGACCCAGTGGATACACAGGGCGCTTTTCTGGAGTCTCACCTACAGCCGTGGCCCCATACATGGACACGTCCTTCCTACAAAAGAGAAAATACAAATTTCCAAAAGGCTTGAACCCAGACGGATTCAATGTTTAAAACATCTGCAAAATGCAGATCAAATAGTTGATTAATTGGTACTAATAATGCTGCGCTAGTGCTGCCGAGTTTCCTTTTCTTTCATCTTGGAGTTCTTTTGAACGTGATTCACCTTCCTGATGAGGTCAATGATCTCATACAGATATTCTACAGATGGAGTGTTCAATATTACCCGAAAAGGGCCAGTGTGGGTGATGGATAACGGAGCAGAAGCCACAACTAAAAGCAAAATCAACTGAATAAACATACATGGCTCCTGCTTGATTGTAATAAAAAAACACTTCAAAGACTCTTATTTCTTCTCATCCAAGACTCTGTGTATTTTCAGAGTATTTTTAGCTGGCAAAAAAAAAAAAAAAGCAAGCAGCAAACATCGCTTTATCTATGTTTTCTCCACACTTCATGCATATTGCAGGTCTATTATTTATATGGGGTTGATATTTGTGAACTTTTGGCTCAGACTCGACATCGCAAAATTTTCTCCTGTTATCGTCTCTGATGAGCCCTGATCAAAATCTGACGTTATGAGGGATGATGTCAAAGCAAAATGTCCAACCTGCTGATACCCTGAGATGGCTCTGTATTAACCACATAAGCAGTGATGTTTAGGGATGCTCCATGAAGCGCAGTCTCGTCCACAGCTGCATTCTGGGAAAGCATGGATTCAGGCATCGCTGGCCTTATTTTACTAGATTCTATAAAGGCCAATAAACAAAAAAAGATAGATAGACAGTCAAAATATCTTATGTAATACTAAACTGTATTTGTGTGTCAGTGTGTGGGAACCAACCTGAATCCAAAGGGGAGCAGGGATTGCAGTATGTCTGCTTATTGACATAAATGGCAGCCAATCCAATCTCTGACTCAGCAATGAAACGTAAACCTTTCCTGTGCCAGCAAGAGAGATTGAAAGAGAGGGAATAAGAGTGCTGAATCAGGCAGGACATTATCGCTGTGGCAAAAAAAACAACAACAACCCAGAATTCACTGACTTCAAACGTCAACACTGGCTAAGAGAGCCACACATGGCTAATATGATTAAAAACACTAAAAAGCATGTTCAACAGTGCAACAAGATTTTTTTTGAGTGATGACACTTTCTATTGTCTTTGATAATAGTAGCAATAGTAACTGTAGTGATAAAAATGTCAATTTTTTATTCCAGAAAAGCTCCAGTAATTATTTATACAGTAACCCCCCATTTTATCGCGATGGTTATGTTCCAAACCCACCCGCGATAAACGAAAAAGCGATAAACTATTTTATGTATACAGTACTGTACTGTATTAATATTTTTCTACATTTTATAATAAAACATTATATTTGTATTGATTTATTTCATTATTTCAACATAAAACTCCATAAAAACGATTCAGTTTTTGGTCTATCGTGCTCTCCGCAAGAGACCGGGAAAATCAGCCAAACAAATTAGTTATGTGGCAAATGCAATTCCGAAAAACCGGGGGCGCGAGATTCGAAACGCGGTAAAGCGGAGGGTTACTCTATATGGTATTCTGCTAGTATAATATTTCTAATATAATCTCTTCAAAATGATTCCATTCAGGAAAAAAAGTTTTTGGGGAACATGCTATCAAAGAAAATGCTACCATTCAGAAAACCATACGCAAACAGGTTTTAATCTGATGGTGTTTATTTTAATCTCTTATTATTCGAATGTAATCCTGTTTACTGTAAGAATGTTTTATTTCATTTCATTTACTGTAGGTCAGGCAAATGGTTAAGATCAGATCAGGTGAAGTTTACAATCAGATCAAATTAGGGTTTCAATCAGGTCAGGTAAAAGATAGGGTCAAATCTTTCAAATCTTTTGTGCAAAAGCTTTTTATAAATAATTACTTTTATAAAAAAAACAATAATAATAATTATTAAATCTACAGAATGGTCATCTCTCAAGCTACCTATGTAGAATCAAGCTGACAGACTCCGCCCACTTCTTGGCTGTAGAATTCATGAGCGGTTGGGAGGATCCCATTATCACATCAACAACACAAGTTGCTGTTGACTCGAGAAGTGACACTGGCAGAGATCCCTCCTCCAAAAGCTGGCTTTTTCCACCTCCAAAACCGATGGCCTGGCTTAAACGTTTCATCTGGAGAAAAATAAATAAATAAAACTAAGAGTTGCATTTCACAACGGGATCAATAACTCGATCCAATTATAATGAAAGCTCACTGGGAACTGAACGATCTCTAAAATATGCATCAGATTTTCAGTATGCACAAACTGAAGTGCATCAAACTGAAAACTGGACAGTTTCTGGAAGCTTCTATAGTTTTTCTATAGCAAATTGTAGAGTTTTGACTGTTACAAAGCCCTGTCACTGAAGACTCCTTCGAAAAATGCTGAATATATGTTTTAAGATGTTTTGTTTAATGCAATTGCAATTCCTTTCATTACCCGTTACTATAGAAATGACAATGTTGTAAAATGAGGGGGAAAAAAAACTAAAAAACGTTGCAGTCAGAATTAATAGCCAAAAGAAATTGTCGGAAAAACATCTTCTGACCAATCACATTCAACAACAGACCTGAGCATAAGATTCATATGTGCATTTTGTGGATTCAAATGTGTTTGTGGAGATTTGTGTTCATCAGCCACAAGGGTGTGAGTAAAGTCAGGTTCTGATGTAGGTGAGGCCTGGGGTGCAGTCAGCGTTCCAATTCATCCCAAGGATGTTCAATAGGGTTGAGGTCAGAGCTCTACAGCAGTCCACTCAAGATCTTCCACTTCAACCCATGTAAAAAGCATATTTTCATGGAGCTGGCTTTGTGCACAGGAGTATTGTCAAGCTAAAACAGGTTTGAGTCTCCTAGTTCAAGTGGTAACAATTTGAGGAAACAAATTGAGGATCACATATGGCTGGAAATGTCAGGTGTCCTTGTACTTTTGTCCATGTAGCAGAGGTATGTACACATTTTTAATCCGAACCGGTATCGATGAGGACCTTGAGTAATGTGCACATGTACCGAATGCAATCCTCGTTTTAGGTGCAGAAAATAGTTAAAATCTGTTTCCTCACAAACGTATTAAGTGGTGGACCACAAATTTGTTTAGTCTTCGCCTCGAACTCTGAGTACAGTGTCATAGTGGTCCGTACCGGAAATATTTACGTACATCTTCAAGAATGTCTCCTAAAAGGAAATATTCCTGACAATTCCGCATATCGGGGGCGTGAATTAATAAATAACTATCTTGTGTGTTCCTTAAATGCAGATATTTGTTAAAGTTTGCTGAAATAAGTAGAAGAGTTGAGAAAATGTAATCGTAAATGTGAAACACACACACACACACACACACACACACTCTTATACACATGTATTTTACCCAAATAGGGTCTAAGAAATGTAAACTATTAATTAAATTTTTCTATTTATTTTATTTGTGCCAAATTTTTTGATAACTCAATTTAATCTTCTTCTTCTTTCGGCTTCTCCCATTAGAGGCCACCAGAGCAGATCATCCGTCTCCATACCCCCCTGCCCTCTACATCTGCCTCTTTCAAACCACCTGCATGTCTTCCATCACCGCATCCATAAACCTCCTATTTGGCCTTCCTCTTTTCCTACTTCCTGGTGTCTCCATCCTCAGCATTCTTCTACCGATATACCCCATGTCCCTCCTCTGCACATGTCTAAACCATCTCAATCACACCTCCCTCACCTTGTCTCCAAAACGTCCTACATGCGCTGTTCCTCTAATAAACTCATTTCTAACCCTGTCCATCCTCATTACTCCCAACGAAAACCTCAACATCTTCAGCTCTGCTTCCTCCAGCTCCACCTTCTGTCTTTTACTCAATGCCCCTGTCTCTAAACCATTCCTTTTCAGTCTTACAGATACTCTTCTATCACAAATCACTCTCTAACACACTCTCCATTTCTTTGCAGTGTTGACCTCAGATACCTGAACTCCCCCACCTTCTCCACCTCTTCTCCCAGCAACCGCACCACTCCACTGCCCTCCCTCGCATTCACACACACATGTACTCTGTCTTTCTCCTGCTGACTTTCATTCCTATTCTCTCCAGCATGTACCTCCACCCTCTCCAGGCTCTTCTCAACCTGCTCTCTACTCTCACCACAAATCACAATATCATCCGCAAACATCATAGTCCAGGGAGACTCTTGTCTGACCTCGTCCGTCAACCTGTCCATCACCACTGCAAACAGGAACGGGCTCAGAGCCGATCCTTGATGCAGTCCAACCTCCACCTTGAACCAGTCTGTCATTTCTACTGCACACTTCACTGCTGGCACACTGTCCTCATACATGTCCTGCACCACCCTCACATACTTCTCTGACACACCTGACTTCCTCATACAGTACCACAAATTCTCTCTCGGCACCCCATTGTATGCTTTCTCTGAATCCACAAACACACAATGCAACTCCTTCTGACCTTCTCTATACTTCTTAATCAACATTCTCAAAGCAAATAAGGCATCTGTGGTGCTCTTCCTCACCATAAAACCAAACTGTTGCTCACAGATGGTCACCTCTTTCCCATAACTTCATGGTGTGACTGATCAAATTAATTCCCTTGTAGTTACTGCAGGTCTGCACATCTCCCTTATTCTTAAAGATCGGTACCAGCACACTCCTCCATTCCTCAGGCATCTTCTCACCTTCCAGAATCTTGTAAAAATTTAATACAATAAAAGTACAATAAAAATAAGTGTATGAAAAAATTTAATTTATTTGCTTTTATTTTCATGTATTTTATTTAAACCAAGCAGACATTTTATATAAAAAAATAAATAAATATATATATATATATATATATATATATATATATATATATATATATATATATATATATATATATATATATATATGTATATATATATTTTTTTTGTTTGTTTGTTTTTTCATACGTAACTGTACCAAAATTTTATAGAACAATGATGTAAAAACCGAGCTATGTAACAGACTTTTGTGTACCATTAGACCCCTACCATGTAGTGTATGTTTTGTAAAAAAGCATAATGTCAAACACTTCAGATAGCATCCACCTCACACATATTTCCGAAGACCACTTAATAGGTTACATTCATTATTTCAATGATGTAATAAGATATGCTCCCACAGTTCTTGTGAATGTTCTCTTTCAGTAAAGGGCAGGACGGACAGCATGATCACTTTCGAGTATTAATCTCAACAACAAAAAAATTCGGACACAAACAAATTCCCATTTAACAGACTAAATAAGGTTATTCATAAACAATGTCTGACCATTGATTCCTTAAGTACATGACCACAGACTCGGCACTGATTAGAAAAAGACTTAGCTGGACATGGCCTTCGACATAATATTTATACTGCTGATGTCGTTAATGGAAGGAAAGTCGACTCACTTGATTTACAGGAATACAGCAAAAACTTCCATGAACATCCACTCTACGATCAGTGCAAACCTTCATCACTGTGAGTCGCAGTATGCTGAAGAGGAGACTGAGGGCGTTTCCTCAGATGTCCTTATGTCCTTTCCACATAATCAGCATCATTTCACCTCCCTATTCTGTGCTCAGTGCAGTAAATACGGTGCTCACAAGCACTTTCACTACTGACAAATATAAAACACTTCAGGATGAATAGACAGGATAACCACAAGGACACTAGTTTAAAAGGTAAACATTGTGAGTCACAACAACCACACACGGTGCTTGTCAAAAGCTTGGAAACACCTTGTCTTTTTTTTTTTTGGAGATACACGCATGTTCCATTTGTTTATATGCAACAACTTAAATAAAAGCCAAAAACAATCAATAATTGTGGGGAATGGCTGGACAAAAGCGCTGTGGACAGATGAGTCCAAATTTGACATTTGTGGCTTTAAAACTGGAGCATTCCATACCTCAACTCAGCAATTTCCTACCGATATACCCCATGTCCCTCCTCTGCACATGCCCAAACCATCTCAATTTCGCCTCCCTCGCCTTGTCTCCAAAACGTCCTACATGCGCTGTCCCTCTAATAAACTCATTTCAAATCCTGTCGATCCTCGTCACTCCCAACAAAAATCTCTGGGCAAATATGTAAAAAAAATTAAAACATTCAGATAAATATGCATAACTTGCCTGTTTGGCATTCAGGAAGACAAAGGTTTTGCCTGCAAACAAAGTCTTTCTCTCGTGACGGGGTTCCAGGTCCACCTTCTCTTTTTTGAGACTCGGCTCATCGATCTCAGGCCTGAAGCTGGACACATGCACACGTTGACAATTAATAAGGAAAATGTTTTACTGTAAGACAGTAAAGAGTTATTGTACTTATTCCAATAAATTACAGAAAGGAAAAAATCTATTGGTTCTGCGACCAGAAAAGAGATGGAAACCGCTGCTGTGGGTTCACATTTAGCGAAATGTTAGCAAAAAAAAGCATACATGGACAAATTACCAAATTACAAGGCATGCATGGACAAACACTGCTCAAATAAAACCATATTATAAGTGAAAATAATTGGGAAAAATGGTACCATCTACAGATACCTACAGAAGAGTCTAATGTTAACATGAGCTGCAGAGCCACAAGGAGGTATATGATGTCTGTTCAGGACTGTACTGACTGACAGCCCCTAAATATCCTGCACAGCTTACACTGCTAGCCTGTCTGACATTTTCATGTCTCAACAACATGAAAGCAGGGCTTTCTCTCTCTCTGTATTACAAAACTGAGACAAGAATCAGACAGATAGCCTGTAGCAAAGTCACCTGTAAAAAAAACGAAAGCGCCGAGGTCTTTCCTTTACCAAAGGTGTGTCTCTGCATTACTTGCATGACTTCAAGTTCAAGAGAATTCCTTTTAGAAAACATATCAGTGATTGGGAACAGACTAATTATCGCTTTATCTGCAAAGCTATTAGGGTTGGTTTTTGAAATGAATGAGACTGATTGATTTCTATGACTAATGTTTTTGCCCTCAATCGCCCCGTAGTTCACAGAATGCCTTCGAGCATGATGTACATCAAAATCGACACAGATCGTCTCAGGGTAGAAAAAGCTTCTGTTGGAAGAGATTGTTCATCACATCCACAGACCTGTTTGTGTTAAGCTTATTAACAATTGTGCATTGAGATTCTGACCTTACATCTTTTTTTTTTATATATATATATATATATATATTTGCATATTAGTCAGTCTTTCTTGTCATAAGAGGAAAACAATATTCATGTTCTACATTACCTTCGGAACGAGATGTCAGTATTTTCTTGAGCGATTTTATGGGTTTAAATGATTAAGCAAAAAAAAATAAATAAATAAGGTTTGATCTGTAATCATTTGGGTAGTTAAACTGTTAACTTTGATAACATATATTATATATATATTTTATCAACATACAGGGTGTTTAATAAGTCAGGAAGCAACTACATTATGTCGAATTCATTAGTATGACTTGCATGAAACAAAGTTTTCAAGTAATAATGTGTATGTGTCTGTGTGTGCACTTAATCTTAGGTAAGAATATTACAGTGTACTAATGTGCAACCAAAGATAAAACCCTTGGAAGCATAACTCTGATGTCTTTGGATGTGGTAGAATTACAGTTTTCTTTCACTTGTGCTATGAGACCCAAACCTGTTCCAGCATGACAATGCACCTGGGCACAAAGCCAGCTCGAAGAACATGTGGTTTGAACATGGGTTGAAATGAAGGATTTTAGTGGCCTGCTATACAGCCTGCTATACAGCTATACACTCAAGAAAACCTTTGGGATTATCTGGAATGCTGACTGCACCCCAGGCCTCCTCACCCTACATCAGTACCCTGATCAGTAGCACAGATCTCCACAAGCACACTCCAAAATCTAGTGGAACGTCTTTCCAGAAGAGTGGAGGTTATTATAACGACAAATGGGGAATAAAAGCGCATACCAATCATGTGGTCAGGTGTCTACAAACGTTAATCCATGTCGTGTATTTTTTTCATACAGTCAATTATTGCATCATAGCATAGAGAGAGAGCTTTTGCTTGGTACTTTAATTAGTTCCTGACTTCCTGAAGTTGATCCTCAAAAAAGAAAGAAAGCGGTACCTCTGCACTGTAGGAAGGTTTTCCCTCTGCTGAACAGCTCTGGAGAGCTCAGTGAAGTACCCAGGTTTCACTATGGGCCGACAGCACAGGAGCGCACAGATGGTCTGCACACATAGCAACAGTTTCACTTAGCATCTGTGCATTAGCGTAGATTTTTAACCACAGTGAAGGCATTTTGTACAGTATGATCAGAGCTGTAATTTAAAAATAAACATGTATTGCAAATGAACGTTACTTAGGCTTTACTTTTGAAATTAGATATATAAAAAAGGGCACTTTGCTTAGGTAAAACTGATTGTATAGTATGATTTGTGCTGTTTTTTTTGTTTTTTTTTTATTGGGTTGAACCTTCCAGCTGATGTGTTTCTGACCTTAATGGTGACTTTAACAGTAGGCATGACTAGGTGAGTGCACTCCTGAGTCCACATGTTGACCAGGCGGCCCCCGAGAGCCTGGACCTCTCTGGAGAGACTTGCTTTCCCTTCATTATCAACACATGATGAACAAACAACTACTGAATCCAGTTCCAGCCTAAGAGAAAATAAAAAGAGAGTTAATACAAATGAGCATAATGGACAATAAGACATAAGGTAATATATTATGAAATCAGAGTCATGACGCATACATAAAGCGTTGCTATATAGTTTGGAAATAGCTAGTCTTTTATGGTTTTTGAGACACAAAACATACAATATTTGGATAATGAATGACTGAGAGTGAGTTCTGTGGACAGATGAGTCCAAATGTAGCATTTCTTTGGCTCTAACAGAAGAACTTACATCCATCTGGACTGCGGCTAATCGGAACCAAATTTCCTATTAAAAATTATAATCACCCGAAGGATACACCCAAGCTCCGTGAGTGTTATTCAAAGTGCGAACAGTCAGCTGGAGCATCATCGAGTATGAAACGGCCTGCCCAGTCACCGCACCTAAATCCTATTCAACTGCTCTGAGATTAACTGGATCACAAAATTAAAAAGAAATTCCTGACTAGTGAAGAACTCCTTTGGCAAATTGTTTAAAAGCCATAACGAAGTATTTCAGCTGAATCCTTGGAGTAACAAATCTTCTGAAAGCCCAGAGAGTGTAAAGCTGTGAATCATGCGAAGGAAGAGAGAATGAAATTCCTAAATGTATATGAATGAATATGTAACATCTGTACATTTCTATATTTGCCGTTAAATTACCAAGTTGTATATAAACAAAATAGAAAAGGACTAAGTGTTTCCAAAAGGGTGGTTCTTCACCTCCACATTAAGCATTAAAGTGGTCTAACAGCCATCTGTCCTGCTGATATCACGGTCGCTTGCCAGGATTGACAAGTTCAAGCGGTCACTAATGTTTGCAGTACAAAACCGACTGGATCAAATGAATGGATCGGTTTCATTAAAATGACACGGAAATAAAACAGTACGATAAGAGGAAGAAAGCAGTTTGATAAGATTACAATAAAGGGAATTAGATAAATAGGTATTAAAGTGTGTGTGTGCGTGCGTGCGTGCGTGCGTGTGTGTGTGTGTGTGTGTGTGTGAGAGCAAGAGGGTGAGTAAGAGACATTGTGCATGTGTTTGTTTAAATTGTGTAACTGTGTAGATTATGTGCATCTGTGCAGTGTCTCTATTAATAATGAAGCTGTCGGTTTGAACTCTTTCGCCATTTCTCTTTACATTTGCTTTCTTCTTCAGTTTATCAAATTGATCTACAAAATCATCACATTCAACATAAAAGTTGAACGGCATGCAAAAATAGTCCATTTAGCTCGCTAACTGCCTCGTTCGGAATAGAAGTCTAAATGTGTTTTGCTTTGGTTACAGCTGTTTATTAGCATGTAGAATGCTGATTAGACCAAACTGTTTCAACACCTTCAAGCCAATGTGAATACACACCTAAACTTGCTCTGAAAAACCCCGAATGTGATCTTATCTCCAGCGTAGACAGTCGTGGTGGAGTCGGAGTCAAGGCGATTTTCATTGACAAAAGTGCCATACTTGGAGCTGTCCTTCACCGTGACAGCCTGCGAAATCATAAACACAATCAACAAATAGCTTCATCACTTAGTAATAAGGGAAGCTACACCATCTGCTGAACATGCTAGCACAGGTATTATGGCTCGGGGTATCGTTTTGCACGTGGCTTTCTTCAAAATAGAAAAAGATATAGTTTCAGGACATCAAGTGAAAAATAATTTCAAAGTACTTAATAATAGAAAAATAAAAAAACTATAGAAAACCCCAGAAAATGAATGAAACTTTTGTACAAAAAAAAAAATAATAATGTTAATATTTAAATGGAAACTTTAATAGATCATTTTATACATTTACATAAAAATTATTCAAGGTGTCTTCACTGTGCTTCGTAAGTTTTCCACCACAGGATTCCCTTGTAGCTGAGAGAGCATTAAAGCACACAAAAATATAGATAATAAATTTTCCTATAATAATTCCCATTATCTAAAATGGGAAGATTATTTATAATTCTTATTGGTTTAACCGGGATGCTGTCAGAACCGAAGTTTGAAGGGATGACTGCGTGTGTGCTTATGAAAAAAGAAATGGTGATCATGTAGAGGATGTTTTGTTAAAAAAAAACAAAAAAAAGTGTCTCATATGTATGGAGACATTTAGGGACACCCTGTCAATCAAAATTGCACACATCAAGATCCCAAGTTCAACCCCAAAGACTGAGATCTGGAACGTTTTGTTTTAGAGGAAATTAAAAGAGATAAAGGAATAACGTTAATTCCATAAAAAAAGGAATAAAAGCAGCAACCGTTTATGATGATGATATAGTTCAGTATTGTGTTGTTCCACACAGTGTGTAAATGAAAATATATATGATTTCTCACCTGCTCGGTCACAGTGATGTGTGCATGCACACGGCTGATTGACTGGTCGTTGGACAGAAGGATGTCACAGTTCTTACGGCCCACTACATACTCCTTATCAGCGAGCAAAGAAATTGGGCCTAAAAGGCAAATATCACATTATAATACACTATAAATACATAAAGCAAAAAATACTATACTATAGTATTTTATACTCTTATATATTATACTATATACTAAAAGTCGACCGTTTTTAAAATAGATACAGGATAAAATGTCAAAATGAACGCAATAATAACGATTTAACGCAAATTAATTTTAAAGGCGCTAATTGCATTAATGCGCGATTAATGTTGCACGCATTGCTGTTTGACCGTTTTTATTAAAAATCCTAAATGCAACACACATTTATTCATTATTTTTAATCAAGCAACAAAAAATCAGGATATTTAACAGGCCAAACTGCGTTTTGGTACTGACAAAAGCGTTTTTTAGCTTGTGTAACCCAAACACAATCAAAACACATTCAACACTAGTAACAAATATGTAAATCAGCATTTGTTTTAGTTTTTTTTTTTATTGGTGTTAATAAAAAAGGTCCAGTGAAACTAAATAAAATCAAAGTGGGCTATATACACTATACTGGCCAAAGTATTGGGTCACCTGGTCATAAGTATTGTATGTGATTTTTGAACATTGCATTCCACATTTAGATTACACATAATACATTACCACTAAATTGAAACGCCTAAGCTAGCAAAATGAACAAAAAACAACACAGTGAACTTACGTTTATTATTTTATTTTTGGAAAATATCAGTTTTTATGACGGTCGTATCATTTCTGCAACATTGAAGGTCCCAGTGAGCCCAGTGGCCTTCAACATCAGAGGATGGAAGAAGTTTGGAACCACCTAGGCTCTTCCTAGAGCGGGCCACCCGGCCAAACTGAGTGATCGGATAAGAAGGGATTTTTGTCAGGGAGGTGACCCAGAAACTGATAGTTACTTTGTAAGAACTGCAGTGTTTCTCTGTGAAAAGAGGAGAACCTTCCAGAAGAACAACCAACTCTGCAGCACTCCACCAATCAGGTCTGTATGGTAGAGTAGCCAGATGGAAGCCACTCCTTAATAAAGGAAAAAAAGGCACCTGAAGGACTCTCAGACCATGAGAAACAAAGATTTAACTCTTTGACCTGAATGCCAAGTATCATGTCTGGAGGAATCCAGGCACCACTCATCACCTGGCCAATACCATCCTTACAGTAAAGCATCATGCTGTGGGGATGTTTTTCAGCGGCAGGAACTGGGACATTAGTCAGGATCGAGGGAAAGATGAATGCAGCCATGTATAGAAACATCCTTGATAAAAACCTGCTCCAGGACCTCAGACTGAGGAGACGGTTCGTCTTCTAACAAAACAACAACCCTAAGCACACATCCAAGATAACAAAGGAGTGGCTACAGGATAACTCTGTGAATGTCCCTGAGTGTCCCAGCAAGATCCCAGATATGAACCTGATTGAACATCTGTGCAGAGATCTGAAAATGGCTGAAAATGCTCCCCTTCCATCCTGATAGAGCTTGAAAGGTTCTGCAAAGAAGAATAGGAAAAACTGCCCAACAGTAGGTGCACTAAGTTTGTAGCATCATAATTGAAGACTTAAGGCTGTTATTGGTGCTCAGGGTGATTCAACAAAGTACTGAGCAAAGGCTGTGAATACGTATGTACAAGTGATATTTTGTTGTTGTTTTTATTTGTAAAAAATTTGCAAAGATTTCAAACAAACTTCTTTCAAAGTGTCATTATGGGGTATTGTTTGTAAAATTTTGAGGAAAATAAAGAATTTAATACATTTTAGAATAAGGCTGTAACATAACAAAATGAGCAAAAGGTAAAGTGTTGTGAATACTTTCTGGGTGCACTGTATATGATCTTATATACAGTCTATGGTATACACTATATTGGCAAAAGTTTGCAGACGCCTGACCTTTCCTGCCATATGTGGTTCTTTTCCAAACCACAAAGCTGGAGGCACACAATTGTACAGGATGCTTTTAGAATTGAATTGGAACGCTGACTTCTCCCCAGGTCTCCTCACCTCACCTACATCAATACCTGCCTTTACCTGACTTTCATCAGCAAAACCCTTGTGATGAGCACAAATGTCCACAAGCAAACTCCAAAATCTAGTGGAACATCTTCCCAGAAGATTGAGATTGAGCAAATTGGTACGAAATGTGGAATGCGATGCTCAAAAAGCACATACCAAACTTATAATAACAAACCATTATAATTAGTAGTATATGGTAAATTATATAATATTGAAAATATAGTATACAATCAAATATAATGCTGTATTATACTATACTAATTAGACAGTAAAGGGCTATGGTACATCATAAACATACTGCCTATTATAATGTACTATATTACCCTATACTACTCTACTATACAATAGTACATACATAGTATATTATATAGTATTTGTATATTGTATGATAATAGAATAAACTCTATTATAGCATATTTTAGAGAGATTCATTTGCTTCAACAGCATGCATTGAAAATGAAACTGATACTGAAGGTTACTGGCATCATGGTATCCAGGTGAACTATGGCTACATGATCATGGACTTGGACTACCAGGTCTAGTAAGACTATGACATTACCTATACATCATGACTAAGAGTTTATAAGCCTTTAAATGAGATATATTACACTTAAGCTTTCTACACATGTCAACAATGTCTACCTGTGACCGATCCTGCAGACTGTAGCCTCCACATTGCTCCAGTGCGTTCAATGCACATGCACTGTCACATAATCTTAAAAATTACACGCGTAAATACTTATGGATAACTTTCGGTTTTCTGCCAGATACAAAACACACTCAACACACTCCACTAGCAGGAGAGTCGCGCCAACTTTACAACATCCGGAGTCCGAGAAAGACACCGGTTTCAAAATAAAAGCCTTCAGCTCTCTATTTTTATTAACCCTATCTTTTAGGTCTCAGTACCAGCTGAACAAAGGCAGCCCCATAGCATCATAGTGCCACCACCATGCTTCACAGGGTCCTATGGATGACTGGATCTTGGATCTTGTTTTTGCACTTAACATAACCATCTTGAAAAATATCAAACAGTAGAAAACATCATAGAAATTCAAATGGTTTCCAGTACAAATTTCTATAAAAACCATAGGCTAGTAACCATTACCAAAATATTTCAATTACGTAGTGTTTTTGCACATTGTTAAATCATTAAAGGTTTAAATAATATTGGTATTGGAATTATTTTCAGTAGATAGCTCATGTAATCTAAGTTGTTCTATTGGTTCTTAGTTGTACCCACTAGATGCCACCAA
This sequence comes from Silurus lanzhouensis, assembly GCA_039877035.1. Taxonomy (NCBI): domain Eukaryota; kingdom Metazoa; phylum Chordata; class Actinopteri; order Siluriformes; family Siluridae; genus Silurus; species Silurus lanzhouensis. The sequence goes on from JBCEWE010000436.1 coordinate 1,950,751, forward strand.
TAGGAAGCAACTAATTTACCAATAAAGACCCACATTTATTTTTCTAACCGTTAAAACCCTTATAAAATCGACAAGGTTTTCTGTCGCAAAGCCCTGACATGGTTTCATCTGACTGTAACGTGTTCTGAACATCATTTCGATTGATTTCACAGAGCTTGGATGGTTTTTCTCTTCCATCTAACAGACAAAAGAGACAAAAAATGTCAAATGCTTGGACTGAGCAGTATTTGCCAGAAATTCTTTGCAGAAACTCTTGGCAAAGACCCTGATACATTTTTCTTCTTTTGTCTCTATTGGTCATTTTGAAGCAATTTCCTTGGATCATTCTTTTTTTTTTTTTTTTTTTTTTTTTTTTTCTTTTTACCCCTTTCATGATCCTTACTTTATAATATTAAAATATACTATACTGTCTATTTAAATATTATACTAATATACTAATTGTACAGGATAGTCTGTGATATATTATTGATTATAAAAATATACTGTACTAAATACAATATTATACTATATTTTAATTATACTAATTGTACATTAAAGTCTATGGAACATTATATACTATTAAAATATACTTTGGTACCATACATTTCCTGATCCATACATTTCAACAATGCTCCTGTACAAGCTTTGTAAGATCTTTGTGGGCTTCTGCAGTAAAATCCTGTTCAATCAGATCATCTTCATTTAGGGTTTATCAGTATCTCTTTATTGATGATAGATGTATGCTTACTTAGTCACATGAGTGTTTTGTTTATATGCAACAGATTTGTTCATTTAACAATATTAATTTCATCAAACTGTCACCTTAAGCAAGAACAACAGAATTTGGATGAGATACATGTGATGATGTTCAATTCAATTCAATGCAATTCATTTTTATTTGTATAGCGCTTTTAACAATGAACATTGTCTCAAAGCAGCTTTACACAGATAATGTGGTGATTAAACGTAAATATGTTCTTTATAAGTATGTTTGTCCCTGATGAGCAACTGTGGCAAGGAAAAACTCCCCGAGATGGCATAAGGAAGAAACCTTGAGAGGAACCAGACTCAAGAGGGAACCAATCCTCATCTGGGTTGCACCAAATGTCCATTTAAAGCAGATATATAATGTTGCGGGGTACAGTGATGATGATCAGAAGCAAATTGCACTCCCGAGTCAGTGCAGCAGACCACCGACACCAATTACAGTCCAATCCATCCTCAAAGCACCCGTTCCTCTCGGGAATTACATGGAACCACCCAAGGTGTTGATGAGAAACCGTCCCAAGCTGCACAGAAGTGTGAAGATACACGGAGGGGAGAGGGGCAGGAACAGTGGTCACTGGAACCTCAGGAGCATGTTTAACTCGACCGAGAGAGAGAGAGAGAGAGAGAGAGAGAGAGAGAGAGAGAGAGAGAGAGAGAGAGAGAGAGGGTGACAGGAAGGGAAGGATATGGATTATTAAGTGTCCCTATTGGTGTATGAAAGTTAATGTCACTGTGCAGTTTGGACTCCGGCAAGACTCGCTATGGCAGCATAACTAAAAGGGAGAACCAGAAGGTAACACAGACATGAGGGATCTCTGGGATAAGAGACGACCCACCACACCACCGTCAACAAACCCGAGTGATCGTGTGAATGTGAGGGGACGACAGCATACAAATATACCAGTTCACCAAACACTCTATATCCATGTTCCCTCCAGATCTGAGCCTTTACCTAAGAAAAACCTAATGATAAAAGGCTTGACTAAATAAATACGTTTTCAACCTCGACTTGAACGCTGAGACTGTGTCCGAGTCCCGAACACTGATTGGAAGGCTGTTCCATAACTGTGGGGCTTTATAAGAGAAAGATCTGCCCCCTGCTGTAGTCTTCATTATTTGAGGAACCAACAGATAGCCAGCACCTTTTGATCTAAGTAGGCGTGGAGGATCATACTGGTACAGAAGTTCACTCAGATACTGCGGTGCGAGACCGTTAAGTGCTTTATACGTCAGTAGTAATATTTTATAATCAATGCGAGATTTGATTGGGAGCCAGTGTAGACTGATTAAAACAGGGGTGATGTGGTTGTATTTCCTAGATCTAGTGAGGACTCTTGCTGCTGCATTCTGAACTAACTGAAGCTTATTTATGCACTTACTCGCACACCCAGACAGTAAAGCGTTACAGTAGTCCAATCTAGAAGTAACAAAAGCATGAACTAGTTTTTCTGCATCCTGTACGAACTCATATTTCTAATTTTAGCAATATTTCTAAGGTGAAAGAAGGCGATCCTGGTAATATTATTCACGTGAGACTCAAAGGAAAGACTCGGGTCAATAATCACACCAAGGTCTTTGACAGCCGTACATGCTGAAACAGATGTTCCACTTCACAGGTTTCTGTTTATATTTGGTGAATATGCTATACTCATTATATACATGTAGATGAGATGCATGGAATGGCCTGACCAGTCACCACACCTGAATCTTATTGAACTGCTCTGGGATAAACAAGGTCAGAAAGAAATCTACAACTAATGAAGAGCACCTCTGGCAAGTTTTACAAAAGGAATGGCAAAGTATTTTAGCTGAATGTTTGGAGAAACAAACTGTCCGAATACCAAGAGTGTGTTAAGCTGTTATTCATGCTAAGAGAGGATTTTTAAATAAATATAAAGTGAAACATCTGTAGACTTATAGACTTTTTTGGACAAAGTAAATCATCATACTTTACCTACATTGTTGCATATAAACAAAAAGAGCATGTGTCTATAGTTTTAGGCAATAATAATGTGTCTGTCAAAAGTCTGGAAACACCTATTTTTTTATGGTTTTTGAGAGACACATGCATGATCTTTTTGTTTATATGCAACAGTGTAGGTAATGTAATGGTATGGAGATTTACTTTGTCCAAACAAATCTATAGGTGTACAGTGCTGTAAAAAAAGGCCTTTATAAATAGTAACATTAAACGTTTCTATAATTAAAATAAAGCCACTATATAGTCACTATTAACAGTCTATTTAAGTCACCAAAGAGAGCGTTTGCTTAACATTGCTTTGTTTAAAAAAAAATTCACCAGTAGTCTCAGGAAACCTGATATTATATTTGAAAAGTGGTGTATTTTGTAATATGTTTATATACATTACAGACATATAAAAGAATATATATGTCTGTATATATATTCTGATATACAAATAAAAATTTATTTTTAAAGAACGTAAATGTCTTTACATTGACTCACGTCATAACACAAACATCTAAATCAAAATAGATTGGGTTTTCTACACAGTATTTTACTTTATAGGTATTCTACTAGAGAAATCCCCTACCACTGGATCCTTACACTGTATTATTTAATGTGTGCTGTGTGATTTAATATTGATTTCCCAAATTTGCGTAAAGCGTGATCTGATTCTTCTGGATTTATGAGATTATAGATAATTAAACTATACATCCTTAGAAGATGAACTGTGCTGAACTGATGTTCAGTAGGAGGAAATTGTGAATAAATGTTCTGGGATAATCTCAGAAGTGTGCTGATGATTGCTGCAGTGGTTCTAAGGTACAAATCTACAGACTCAGAAGAGAATTCATTGAAACAAGGCTAAGCTATAGACATATAGTCTTTTTGGGAGGTGCAGATCTTGAGGGTATCCAACTGGGATTATCCACAGCAGTTAAAGAGAACTTAATTTCATTAATCTCCTCATCAAAATCATCAACCTGCATTCTCGATCCCCTGCCTACTAGTTTCTTTAAACAGATAACTCCAGAGATAATCAAACCAGTTTTAATTTAAATAATTAACTCTTTTATTAGCACTGGTTATGTACCTAAATCCTTCAAACTGGCAGTTATCCACCCCCTTATTAAGAAACCTGACCTTGACCCATGTCAGTTGTCCAACTACAGACCGATATCAAATCTCCCCTTTATATCCAAAATTTTAGAAAAGGTTGTAGCACAGCAGTTATGCTCACACCTACTTATGAATAACATTTTTAAAGTGTATCAGTCAGGATTTCGGCCTCATCATAGCACAGAGACGGCGCTAGTTAAGGTGGTAAATGACCTGTTATTGGCCGCTGATCAGGGTTTTGTCTCCTTACTTGTTTTGCTCGATCTTAGTGCAGCTTTTGACACCATTGATCACACTATACTGCTTGCTAGACTTGAGAACGTTGTAGGAATAAAGGGAACAGCTCTCTCTTGGCTCAGGTCTTATTTGACTGATCGCTATCAGTTTGTGGATGTAAATGGTGAGTTCTCCACACTCTATGAGGTAAAGTTTGGTGTTCCTCAAGGATCTGTCTTAGGCCCACTGCTTTTCTCTTTATATATGCTGCCTCTTGGTGAAATCATTCATAAACATGGGATTCGCTTCCATTGCTATGCTGATGACACACAGTTCTATATTTCAGCAAAGCCAGATGAGAGTGATCAGCTAAACAGTGTTGAGGAGTGTGTAAAGGACATTAGACAGTGGATGCTTGATAACTTTCTTCTGCTCAACTCAGATAAGACGGAAGTACTTTTACTAGGACCACATGCAGCTAGAAGTAAACTTTCTGATTACGTAGCATCTCTGGATGGTGTTTCTGTTTCAGCATGTACGGCTGTCAAAGACCTTGGTGTGATTATTGACCCGAGTCTTTCCTTTGAGTCTCACGTGAATAATATCACCAGGATCGCCTTCTTTCACCTAAGAAATATTGCTAAAATTAGAAATATGATGTCGTTACAGGATGCAGAAAAACTAGTTCATGCTTTTGTTACTTCTAGATTGGACTACTGTAACGCTTTACTGTCTGGGTGTGCGAGTAAGTGCATAAATAAGCTTCAGTTAGTCCAGAATGCAGCAGCAAGGGTCCTCACCAGATCTAGGAAATATGACCACATCACCCCTGTTTTAATCAGTCTACACTGGCTCCCAATCAAATCTCGCATTGATTATAAAATATTACTACTGACGTATAAAGCACTTAACGGTCTCGCACCGCAGTATCTGAGTGAACTTCTGTACCAGTATGATCCTCCACGCCTACTTAGATCAAAAGGTGCTGGCTATCTGTTGGTTCCTCAATGAAGACTACTGCAGGGGGCAGATCTTTCTCTTATAAAGCCCCACAGTTATGGAACAGCCTTCCAATTAGTGTTCGGGACTCAGACACGGTCTCAGTGTTCAAGTCGAGGTTGAAAACTTATTTATTTAGTCAAGCCTTTTATCAGTAGATTTTTCTTGGGTAAAGGCTCAGATCTGGAGGGAGCATGGATATAGAGTGTTTGGTGAACTGGTATATTTGTATGCTGTCGTCCCCTCACATTCACACGGTCACTCAGGTTTGTTGATGGTGGTGTGGTGGGTCGTCTCTTATCCCAGAGATCCCTCATGTCTGTGTTACCTTCTGGTTCTCCCTTTTAGTTATGCTGCCATAGCGAGTCTTGCCGGAGTCCAAACTGCACAGTGACATTAACTTTCATACACCAATAGTTACACTTAATAATCCATATCCTTCTCTTCCCGTCACCCTCTCTCTCTCTCTCTCTCTCTCTCTCTCCCTCTCTCTCTCTCTCTCTCGATCGAGTTAACCATGCTCCTGAGGCTCCAGTGACCACTGTTCCTGCCCCTCTACCCTCCGTGGATCTTCACACTTCTGTGCAGCTTGGGACGGTATCTCATCAACACCTTGGGTGGGTTCATGAAATTCCGGAGTAGAACGGGTGCTTTGAGGATGGATTGGACTGTAGTTGGTGTCGGCGGTCTGCTGCACTGACTCGGGAGTGCAGTTTGCTTCTGATCATCATCACTGTACCCCGCAACTTTGTATATATGCTTCAAATGGACATTTGGTGCAACCCAGATGAGGATGGGTTCCCTCTTGAGTCTGGTTCCTCTCAAGGTTTCTTCCTTATGCCATCTCTGGGAGTTTTTCCTTGCCACAGTTGCTCATCAGGGACAAACATACTTATAAAGAACATATTTACATTTAATCACCACATTATCTGTGTAAAGCTGCTTTGAGACAATGTTCATTGTTAAAAGCGCTATACAAATAAAAATGAATTGAAATTGAATTGAATTAAAGGAGCATCAGATATGCAGAAGCTACTAGCAAAAGCAGAGCATCTGAATGAATCAGGTATGTCCTGAGGTTGAGATCCTGAGCAACCACAGGATCAGGATCATTTACTATAACATTAGGCAGCTGGGTACCATGTAGAGTTGGCAGAGAGACAAATGATTGGGTATACGGCATATATGCTATTGCACAGACGTTTTTCAGGGTCAGCATTTTGCCTAATAATAACTACATTATTACAAAGCAAGTCTGTTGGTTCAGCAAGTCCTGCTTGCTGAAAAAGCTCATACTATAGCAAAGTTCACGAACACACTGGAATTCTGACAGGCTATAAAACCTAACAAATTGGGCTGGGATCATGATAAAACAAAGAGAGCTGGAAATGTGTCAGGCAGAGCAATCAAAAGTCAAAACAGCACTAGAGGAAACAATCCAAAACCCAATCGTGGACCTCCACTGACCTGTGATCTGCAATCTGTGACCCAACCACAGGATATGATGGGTCGGGAATTTCTGAATACATTTCATCATTAGGCCTGGGAATGTCTAATTGTTATGTTGGTTTTTAATGGTATCCACTAGACATAACATGCTCATATTATAGACACCCAAAACTTTCATTCAAAGCAATACACTTTCCATTATAACTATTAATAATATATCAGATTCTAGAAAGGTACCTATGGGGAGTAATGTAATAGGGTAGTAATAGGGAGTGTGTTAGGGAAGTAAAGAAAAGAGTGCAGGCAGGGTGAAGTGGGTGGAGAAGAGTGACAGGAGCGATTTGTGATAGAAGGGTATCAGCAAGAATGAAAGGGAAAGTTTATAGGACTGTGGTGAGACCTGAGATGTTGTATGGATTAGAGACAGTGGCATTGAGTAAAAGACAGGAGGTGGAGCTGGAGGTAGCAGAGCTGAAGATGTTAAGGTTTTCGTTGGGAGTGACGACGATGGACAGGATTAGAAATGAGTTTATTAGAGGGACAGCGCATGTAGGACGTTTTGGTGGCAAGGTGAGAGAGGTGAGATTGAGATGGTTTGAACATGAGCAGAGGAGGGACATGAGTTATATTGGTAGGAGAATGCTGAGGATGGAGCCACCAGGACGCAGGAAAAGAGGAAGGCCAAGGAGGAGGTTTATGTATGTGGTGAGGGAAGACATGCAGGTAGTTGGTGTGAAAGAGGCAGATGTAGAGGACAGGGTGGTATGGAGATGGATGATCCGCTGTGGCGACTCCTAATGGGAGCAGCCGAAAGAAAAAGAAGAAGAAGACAGGTATAATTTCCCCATATTTTTTAGGTTGATTTAATTGAGCTTGGATGTTCAGCCACCCTACCCATTAGGGAAGTGGTGGCTTAGTGGTTAAGGCTCTTGGTTACTAATTGGTATGTCAGAGGTTTAACGGTCAAGCTGGTATATGCAAATAAAAAAATCACTATGCTGTAGTGTATATCTGACAAGTAAAAACCTCTTATTTTGGGACTGCGAAGTACAACAGATTTAATCCTGTAGCTCCCTTAATGTTGCCATAGGATTCTTGGTTCAGAGGACTCTTATCATGTCCCTGATAAGTGTTTTTCATTTGTCACTATTGCTAATTTTCCAAGATTTCTGAATACATTTTGTCCAGAGATGAACATTTTGTTTAAACCTTAAAGCATTGTCTTTAATATTGGGATGCACTGATATCTACCTATATGAATGCAAAAAAAACCTGGGGACGGTGCTGTGCATGCAACTTAGATACAGCCACAGATACAGCGTTGTAATGTGAAATGATGAAATGCAAAATGACTTCTGTAGATAAAAGTATGCAGATCCTATTCTGGGTGCGATCATTTTGCTGTACAGTGCTTGCCTTAAAGCAAAATATCAAAAAAACAAACCTTTATCCTAAATACCTAGGATGGAAACACTTCAAGATTATAAAGCAATACACCTCACAAGCATGGTTTTGTTGACTATGCATTTTATTTAATATGCTTTAATACATTTAAAACTTGCATTAAAAGTTCATTACGTTTGCTCACTTTTTTATTATTAAAGTTGCCATATTCCCAGTTTAATGTCCCTGTACAGACAGTGTGTGCAGGCTGTATTATAAGACCATACATTTTTAACTCCCTCATAATATTACCTCAAGAGTGCAAAGCAGGAGGTAGAACTTTATGCTCCTTTTTCAAGTTGTTTTCAGTGCTTTAGAGAGTTCAAGTTCTGTACATTAATAAACAGGTTGTTCACGGCACTTGATCTAGTTCTCCAGTTTTGCCCCTTAATAAAAGATCCTACACTGGCATGAGGCATTTTAATTCTTTAATAAACTTAATTGACACTAATGATCAGGCTCGGCTGAGAAAAATAAGTTGCATTCCAAGGCTGCTTTTATTACGTTTTTATTGACGTCTCTTACCAAGTCCATTCAGAACAACCATATCCTCTGGGACATATATTACTTTAATGGGCTGGTTCAAATTTGTTAAGACTCCTTGGAAGGTCTGAGGTCAACATCGATTTTAGAAATAGCACCTTCATGCTCTTCATGAACAAATAATTAAAAATGTCTATGCTATGAGGAAAACTTTATTATCTAATATTGAAAAACAAAAAAATCAAACTATCTAACTGTTATACTTTCATTTCAATCATTATTAACTATGTAAAATTGGCTAATCAGCACAATGGCAAACTTATACGTCCATGTATGGCCATTTTTTACTTGAAATTTTTAGTGGGCCCTCATGTAATGTAACTTGTATTCACTAAGAAAGTAAGTATTTACTAAGAAAAACGTGTTTAGAGGACTCATTCAAAGCATATTTAACACTTTAAACTCATCATAAACCGAATTTCAACATCAAGAAAACACGTTTGATTTTTATAATAAGTGCCCCTAATCCTTATTTTAGTTTATTCTGTAGCTATGCACTGTGCATTAGATGTTTATCCTTTTATTGCCAGAGATTCTGCTTATCAGCAGCATTCCTTAATCATGCTGACACATAGTTCACACGTTTTTTTTTGTGTCAAAGAAATAAAAACAAGAAAAACTCCCACATGCAAATAATATAAATAAATAAATTAAATAAACAAGCAAATGTTGCACAGTTTTAAGAATCCAATTCCAACAAAGAAAACGATGCAAATAATCAATAAATCCATTACATCATGTTACTTCTTAATTTTTTTTTCTTTTTTTCTTTTTTTCTTTTTTTTAAGCATGCACTGACGCAAATAAAGTGCAATTTAATCGTAGCTCATAAATGGAATGATATATAGATTGGGAGTGATGAGGGTGTACTGGGAGTATGTGTGTGTGTAATTGGAGATCGTTTTGCTTTATGCTGCATTGTTTAGTGTTTTTTAGGGACTCACTGACAGGAATAAATGTCAGAGCTCTACATTGTGACGTTATCTAGATGAAGAGTCGAAACTAAATACCAAACCAAAACAAATGTCTCATACAGGCATTGCTTCATACAGTGTGATGGCCCTTTGAGATTTCACAATCTTTTAGCTCGATCTGCAGAGGTCCAGAACAGACTATAAAACCCATTTAAAGAGCTCAGTGCTTTTACCCGAACCAAGCATAGATATGCATATAAACAGTGTGGAATTAGTTTTTTTTTTTTTTTTTTTACTAATGGAAGCTGTTTTGTGTGTAGTGACTGGAAGCACTGTGAGAGATTAATCACTTCCTCACACTGTCTTTTGAGTTCAGAACACCACCGTGATGTCGAGGCACTGGCAGCCATGGGTCCATATTTTATAAAGGGATCAGTCAGCATTTCTCTCAGAGGGTTTTCTCAAAAGATGTCCCTAAAGATTCCTTTAAAGCATTTCTCAGATATTTTCTCAGGATCTGTGAGAGGATATCAAGGATTTCTGCAGCTTTCCAACTTATCCGAATGAACAAAAGTCAAGAATGATGTTACATCTTATTCACGATGGCATCTCACGTCTGTCCCACTGACTGTCAAATAATCAAGATGTTGGTTTCCCTCTCTCTTGGCAAACAGCCTCTCATCTCCACTGCTTTACACAAGCCCTGCTTTCGCTCAAAGAGTCGAGTCGAATTGCAGCGCTCCAGATGATGTATGGACGTGTGGCTGGAGCCTGTGCAATGACACGGCTGACATAGAACTCAGGTCGCCGCAGCTGCGCAGGTGGATGCCCTCTGTTCTCGCAGGGTCAGGATCAGTGTGAAGGATGACAGGATGGCCCTCGCTGTGAGAATGGTGGTGCCCGCGGCGATGGTGAAGCGAACGCTGCTGGTATTGCTGCCCCCTGCTGGCACCCCAAGAGGTGCGCAAGACCTACACACATTGTCGTACATTTATATGACTTCAGAGTGTATGGAATTACATTTGGGCTAAAAAATATTGAAGATTTTAAAGAAAGGAGCAAAAAAACATGAGAATGTACTCTGAAACTGAAAACTCAAACTCAAATTTGGACCTAGTTTAGATGTACGCTAATGGTCAGAACAAAAACACCTATTTCTAGATTCACTGGGACAAGGGAAATGTCCATTGTTAAAAGCACTATACAAATAAAGCTGAATTGAATGGAATATAGATTGAGTGCTTAATTAGACACTTACCATAAAAATGAGATTCACATATATGATGCAAATTATTAAGCTCGTTGTTACTTGTGTTTCATCATATTCATCAAACCATTTGTTTCCCGAATTGTAATTTGTTTCTGCCTCTGTTTTCGATCTCGTTTTTGCCCTTGTCTGGTTTCGGCCTGTTTTTTAGACCAGGTTTTTAATTTTTGTTTTGGATTTGTCTGCCTTTTATTCATTAAAGCTGTTAGACTGCATTTGCATCTGCTTTCACTTGTCGTTTGTGTGTTTGACTAACAAAACGCTTTACCCGTAATGTACAGTTGCTTGTTACTTGTTTAGACAAACACTATTAATGGTCTTTCTTAATATTTCAGGTTTGTTTTCAAACAAGTTGGAATATTGATTTGATTGCTGACTATAGCCAATCTTGTGTTACTGGCTAACCTGGACTAAAAGTAATATCTCAGAGGCCATCAAGTCTCGACCCTGTACCAGGCCGTGCCAAGAATGTTCTGGAAAAAAGGTATAACGTTTGTAAATGTTTAAAAACCCCTGTTATAGCTGAATCAAATAGCACTAGTATGGAGACTGACTATTTCATCAGGAAGGGAATAGCTGCCTTGAAACTTCACACATTACACCTAATGATGAAAGCTGAAAGTAGTAGGTTACAGGGGAAAAGGAAACATTTGGTGGCAGCTTCCCATTCAGCTGTACATGACCAAAGCCTCTTTTAACTGCTAATGCAGTAACTCCACCACGTGCTTCACACCACATTCATCTTCTACATTAATTACTATACAGATTTAGATAATGTAGCTAGCTTACCATTATTACATTACTCTCTCCTCAAAATTCTGTAATCTTCTTACCTGATCGAACGGGAGGTTTCCCTCTCCTGCCACTCTCCTTTTGGGTCTCTGACCACAGTTCCCAGTATGCTCTGAGGCAAGGGCTAGATTTCGCTTGGACCTCTGTAGCAAGCGCTGCACCAGCACTCTTGTCACCTGCATATAGAGAAGATGTATTTCGGAAATCTGAGATATTTGACTTCTTTCTGCGCTTTTCTGCTGACACCAGAAGATGTTCACAGGGAAAATGTTCATTGTTAAAAGCGCTATACAAATCAAAATGAATTGAATGGAATTAAATTAAATTGAAATCCCTGGACAATAGCATAGTGAATTCCATGACTTGTGATTGGCCAAAAAGCTGCACTTTACTATTCAATGACCTACAAGGCAGCTCTGTTGATAGACATGAGCCTTCATGCTGCAGAGAATCAACCCTTTTAGCTTTGGCACCGGGCCTTCAGCGTTGCGTGCAAATTGGTATGTCATTAAAGAGTCTAACAGGATACACAGATTTATAATTTTGCACAGTTATTGCAATGATTTATTTCTGCTGTTAACCAGGTAGTCCAAAAAGGCATTGCAGCTGGAAATGTAATTTGCAGTAATTACTAGTAAAAAAAAAATAACGGTCATGCAATACTAATATCAGTATAATGATGAACGAGATCTTCTTTACCCACAACCCACTCAATGTCAGCCAAGAAATGGCAGCTCAGTGGTTAAGATGTTGGCATTCTGCCACTGCTGGTCCGTTGAGCAAAGCCTCTAAGTTGTATAAATTAGACAATTGTAAGTTACTCTGCATAAGAGCAACTGCCAATTGCCATAAAGTTTACATGACTTTTTGTACCTGATTCACATTTACAGTAATTAGTACTTGTGTGTCATTGCGCCCTTCGTCTTTTATTTTTGTTGTCTTCCTATGTTGTCAGTTCATGCTTTTCTTGCTCATGTTCAGTCAGGTCTATGTCAATGTTTCGTAGTATTTAGTGTTTCAGTTCTTGGTTCTGGTTTCCTAGTTTTTGCATATTTTTTTGCAGGGCAAAGAATATTCAATTTTCTTTATTTTAAAACGAAAGCCAAACAATAAGGATAGAAAAAATTGTATACATGTGCAACACAATGCTAGTTTGTAAAAAAAAAAAAAAATAAATAAAAAGTTATAATAATAACCTTGAGGTCTCCCAAAGATTGAGTGCAGCCTTTGTGGATGCGCAGAGAGCTGGTCAGAGGCTGTTTGGAGGGTAGTTGCTCTGTGGTAGCCTTCAGGCTTCCCTTCCTGGGCAGGGTGCCAGTGGACACCAGAGGAGATTTCTGCAGCAGTGGACAAGCTGACAATCGGCCTGCAGCAAAACAGGAATTCCAAAATTTGAGATCAAAACTTTTTTTGTGCCAGGTTAAATAATACTTTGATTAAAATAAATTTAAGCATTTATTTTAATCCTGCTGCCTCCGCACAGAGGTATACAGTACATGGGGCAATTTTGCATTTGACTAATATTTGCACCAACTCATTTTCTTATGCTATTATTTATGTTTTATAGCCATTTGATATATATATTTTTTAATAGCACAGGAGCATTTCTCAGGTAAACTCGATGCAGCATCCTCCATGTGATGCTGAATGTTCTTACATTATCTGTCAAAAGTTTGAAAACAATTTTATAATTAGGAAAAGACTTTTATGGCTTCTGAGTGACACGCCATGCAATTCCGTCTGGACTGTCACTCTGTGACTTCACCATACAACATGGCCCGAAGCAAACAGTCGGCTGGAGTGTTATCTATCAGGGAACGGCCTTCCCAGTCAATGCATTTAAATCCTATTTAATTGCTCTAGAATGAACTGGATCACAAGGTCAGAAAGAAATCTCCAATTATTGAAGAACAACTTTGGCAAGTTTTACAAAATCTATGGCAAAGTATTTCAGAAACATTTTAGGTTCCCCAAAGAACCTTTTAGTAAATAGTTCTTAAAAGAGAACCTTTTCTGATAAGACCTTTTCCCTCAGGTTCAGAGAATATAAACTAATTGTACTCAACTCTCCCCTTTTACACTAGCCATGATCCAGTTTATACTTTAAAGTTAAAACCTAAATAATTATTACTATTTGCAATGAGATGGAAAAACAAACTTCCTTAAGGCTAAATGTGCACAAATCTCCACACTCTAGTGCAACATCATCCAAAAAGAGCGGAGGTTGTTGGAAGAGCAAATGGGGGCAAAATGTGGAATGGGATGGCCAAAAAGCAAATTGTCAGAATACGAAACTTATGATCAGCTATCTAAAAACGTTTGTCTATAAAGTGTACTTATTGGTTTTCAGACATTTCCTTTTAATATCAGTCATCAGGAAGTCTTACCTGTGTCTGATGAGGTATGAGATCCACCTTCACCAACTCCTTTGCTGCCTACAGAGCCTGTAAAGCCACCTGCAAAAAGACAGCACTAAGCATGTGGATATATAATAAATTAAAGCTCTATGACACATTGCAAATTGGAACATACATAAAAAAAACAGTAAGTAAATGTTTATTTGAATATTGCAGTTTTTGTGAAGTACAACAAAGGCTGGTATCACTATAACAATTAACAATCTCCTGACCATCACACCCATATGTGTTTTTTAAACATCTCATTTCAGATTTAAAGTCACGCCTTGCTGTTCAACTCCACGCTTCTAGGAACACTTTCCACTAGATTACTGAGAGTGTGGCTGTAGGGATTTGTGGCCATTCAGTCACAAGAGCAGGATGATGATGTCTGATGTGAGGTTGAGGATGCCCACTGTGCACTGGCCATTCAAGTTTATACCAAAGGTGTTCAATTGGGTTGATGTCAGGGCTTTCAACTTTGTAGCAACAGTTTGGGGAGGATCCACATATGAGTGTGATATATGAGTGACCCGTTTTCCTGTCATAATATACAGTTGCATTGCTATACTGTAGAACCGTAGAGCTGCATTGAATGCAATTAATATAAACTGATTTTGCTCAGGGTTAAATATTTGGTTCTTGTAAACCTTCTCCTTGCTACACTTGCTGCTGAGCATTATCCCACTCAAATTCTGTATGAACGGAGCTAAAATCAAACGGCCTCAGATGCACACACAAACATTCGCTAGCAACCTTTTGTCTGCTATGACCCCAAAATAAAAAAAGTAGCGCTCACACACCTGTATCAGTGGAAGAGCTCAGACCCGGGTCACTGTGGGACCTCATAAAAGGAAGTGGGGCTTCACTCTCCCTAAAGTCCCGGCCACATCGCCAATGGACACAAGGGACCGGGTGGAGCCCGGGAGACACACCACACAGGTGATCTCGAGTTACACCTGAGGAGGGCATAGCTCGTGGATTTGTTGCGTCAGAGGAAGAGTCGCGTCGAGATGAAGAACAAGGACACACCAGGATTTCTGGGACAGAGGAGCGTGTGAAGGCAGCACCACCAAGCATCTCTAACTGAGAACAACTATAGGCAAGCAGAGCCTGGCGTCGCATTACTGGAGACCTATAGATGGGATAGAAGAATTCTAATTACATTTTGTCTGTACTGTTCTTTTCCTTATTGCTTCACATTTCCTTTATTAAATAATGGCAGTTGATTTCCTGATGTGATCATTCCTATTGTAACATTTAATTAATTAGCATGTAAAATATGCAGAAGTATTTGCTACAAAGAAGCTCCATTCACCAGGCGGTTGTATGTAAAGGATTTAGATTATGCACATCAGTATTTTATCTCAAAAGATTCTGCAGCGATGCAAAAAGTATTATAATGCATGAGTAGAAAAATGCATGGACTGCTAGAATTGATGGTGGTGCTGAAGGCAGCAATGACTTATAGAGATAAAGTTTCAATTACACATAGCCAATAAGAAACTGTTAAACAGTGATGTAGCAATAGTGTATGTATGGGGACCCAGGGATGCCTTCCTTTTGTATATTCTCTATTGTATATAGAAGAAAACATTCCTGTTTAATCCAGGTAAATTTGTAAATTTACAACAGCAAATTAATCACTTCAATTATCAGCATTATCCACATCAGTTTCTGTCTTATCACTTGAGGTAAAAAATCACTCGTGGCATTCAAACCCATCATCAACATAACACTTAACTGTTCTCTATCTGCACATTTTAGTGATTTTTTTCCACTGGCTAAAGATCATGATATTAATGTTTTACTTTTAAGGTCAGTAATTATGTCAGGAATTCTTCCCTTCTTAAACAGAGTGCTACATACCAGCTAGTGAAAAGTGAGCCAGCTTGCAGCACTGGTCCATTTCTTCATTCCTGTCCTTGTATTCATTGCAACATGTGTTTATTAATGTCTCCACCTCTGTCTCATCACTGGTCCTTGTCTTCACTTGTTTTCCCGTTCACAGCTGTTCCTACTTCCGTCTTTATTAGTTTGTGTAGAAATGCTTCTCTATAGTAGCGCATGCAGTTTGACTAGGGTTAGGATCAGGGAAACACAACAAACCGTTTTGTTTCATGTTTCAAGTATTTCTGGTTTCTCGATCACTTTTTGTTTCTCGTTTCTTGTTCCTGTTTATGCCCTAGTATTGTTGTTTGCTAATCGCCTGACCGTGGCCTGTTCCACATTTTTAATTCTGCTATCTGTTTTGGATTTGTTTGCCTTGATTTGTTTATTGAATTAAACTTTCTTCACCTAGCACTTCCATCCATCTCTACTATGACCCCATAACCATCCCAATTTTTGCAGGCAGATGCAAAGTTAAGGCCTAATAAAAACATTTCCAAATATTTGTACTTTTTCTTACCTTTTCTTCTGTTGTTTTCCAGAACACATTTATACACTACTAAGTAATGATTCATAGATTCATAAACTATTATCACCAGTACTTTTTACCTAAAGGTGGAGGTGTTGTAGGTGCTGGGAGAGGAGCAGGAATTAGACCTTTCGCCTCTGAAGCAACAGCGAGCTGAAGGTGGTTGTGGGATGTGGTAGTCAATGCCCTCCCCTCCCTCGCTGACACCTCGTCCCCGTGCCCGCACTGAAAACGCCACCTCCAGCACACACGAATCCTCTGATGGAGAGCTGTCATCGGGGATGTCTACAATCTCAGACATTAGCAGAGAGCCGCTGTCACCTGACACTGAAGGAAAGACAGAGAGTGTCAAAGAGAGAGAGAGAGAGGGATAGAGGAAGGAAATGTACAGACGATACATTGTGGCACTGCATACAGAAAAAATAACACAAAATTGATTACCTTCACCACTGAAAGCCACAGAAGTTCCTCTCTCAGCAGAAGGTTCCCCACCATTAGTTGGCTACAGACAGACAAAGCAAATGAACACACCACCACATATACATATAATTAAGTTAGATATTCTCCTTGCATGTACATACCTGGCTGGGGTCTCTTTGCCCCATTACTGCTTCATATGGAGGAGGACAATCTGTAGGGTAGAGAGGCACGGGACTCTCCATTGAGCCATTATATGTGATACTGCAGATACACAGAAACATGCACGTGCTTGTGAAACAGGATGTATGTATTGGGATTTGTAAAAATGAAAACGAGACCAATTTCAATTCCATTTTATTTCTGTGGCACTTTTAACAGTGTATATGATAAGAGAAGCAGATTGCAAGAACGTTTTTATTTGAATTTATCTCTAACTAGCAAGCAAAAGATGATGGTGGTGAGAAAAACCCTCCCTAAATGATATGAGGAAGAAAGAAAACTCGGGAGGAACCAGACCAGTGTGATTAATTCCAGTTGTTCCACTTCTATAATGTTTAGCACACCTTGTACAACAACGGTGTATTAAGCTCCATTCTATATCAGGAGAAAATAAGGTGTCTATAGCAAAAATCAAATGAAAAAGTGTGAAAAGGTCGCTGCCATAGCTTGAGCTTTCGGCCCACGATCAACTGTATAGACATTCGTTCCTGATAAATCACGAGCCTACTTATCAGGTATATGCAAAGCTCCACACAGACAGAAAACCATATCAGGTTTGAACATTAGACTGTGGCGCTCTAATGCAGTAATTGATCTCATTAGCAATTATTTCATAACTATTGACAAAGCAAATATACTGTTATACATGCCACAGTGCCAGGAATAACATATACAATTAATAAAGAACAATTAAAGCCTGCACCGTCTGTTTCACACCACTGTTTATAATACAATGTACTTAGAGGAAATTATGGTTTGATTTTGTTGGAAATTGCATTTAATCCTACAGCGCTTTAGTATGCAGTGTATGCAGTGTGTGTGTGTGTGTGTGTGTGTGTGTGTGTGTGTGTGTGTGTGTGTGTGTGTGTGTGTGTGTGTCTCACCTCTGAGCATCAGTCTCAGAGCTGCAGGTATATTCAGGGGGGTAGTAAGGAGGTGGAGGGATGGGAGGGACAAACTCTTCGAAATCCATCATGTTAGTGAGAAAGGCATCCTGAGGAGTGGTGCATTCTGGGTTAACTGAGCGGGTTCGGTGAGGAGCCAGCTACAGAGACACAGAGGAACAAGGACAGAGTGTGCAGTTAAGTGCTTTTTAGTGTACGAATACATTTTGGCCCACATCATAATGTAAAGGTTTTTTTTAGGTTGTAGCAAAACGTCTTTGTAATCCTGCCTCATACTCACCAAATGAAGCAAGTCGAGAGAAAAAATATGGATGCTACAGGTGACGGTTGACAAAGTGCAAATGATGGTTGAGAGTATACTAAGCCCACAGGCACTAAACAGCAGGTCCTACAAACAAATACACACTCAGATACATAATGCATAGGTATTGGCATGTATAAACAACTGTTTATGATAAACCTCATTATTAATACACTATATTAACAAAGGTTTGTGGACACGTCAGTATAAGATTTGCATGTCTTTCTGAGCATTCCATTTTACCCTTAGTTCCCCTCTGCTGTTATAATAACCTCCACTCTTCTGGGAATGTGATTTGTGCTCTTTCAGTCACAAGGGTGTTAGTAGCAGTCTGGTACTAATGTAGGATATGGAGGCCTGTGGTCTAGTCATTGTCAGAATTCAATAGCGGGCCACTCATGATTCCAACCCATGTAAAGCATATGTTCATGGAGCTGTATGTCTCCAACTTCGTTTTAACAGTTTGGGAATGAACCACACATGACTAGAAAAGTCAGGTATCCCAATTATTTTGTCCAAATTATGTCTCCATTTAGATGTATCGGTTGATTACTTCATCTAATGGTCACGCCATATAATTCCACAGATGCAGGATTGTGGAGGAACAGCAATAGTTAAAATGGCTATAGGTAATTGCTAGGGTTACGATATTTATCCCAAATTGAGCTAGTTAAGGGGTCACCAACCTTTTTGAAACTGAGAGCTACTTCTTGGGTACCGATTAATGTGAAGGGCTACCAGTTTGATACACACAGTTTTCAGTTTGATCTGAAATAACAAATTTGCTCAATTTACCTTTCATTATATGTTATTATTAATAATTAATGATGTTCATCTATGTGAAGACACTGATCATGTTAATGATTTCTCATAATAATTATCAACAATGATTTAACAAAGTAGGAAATAGCTATTTTTAGAAAGGTCCCACGGGCTACTCATGTGGTCCTTGCTGCTTACCTGGTGCCCATGTTGGTGACCCCTGAGCTAGATGATGCAACCATCAAATTTAAATGATGCTGCAAAGATTGGGATAAGGAAAGGGACATTATGGAGTGAAAATATCTATTCCTCACAAAAGCAGGTTCTCATGTAAAGCTGAGAACAAAAATGTGACCTAGTGAAGGCCTCTAGACAAAAAAATCAGATTGTCAGAATCTAGCTTCAAAAATATAGGAACTGGAAAAAGGGAGGCCCTTTTCGGGCAAGATTCAGATCTCTGTGTCTCTTTTTAGATGTAGATTGGCTGGATAATTGTAAAATCTGGCAACCCTTGTAAGTGATATTTTTTTGTGTGTTAAAAAAATGCAAAAACTCCTCCCCCTCCTCCTCATTTTTCAGTTTCATATATCATTAGAATTCTAAGTGTAGCATCTGGAGCTGAAAATGCAGCATGTGCTTTTTCAGCCATTTTCTCCTTAAGACCTGCTGTGTCACAAGGCTCAAAACTTACTCAGCCAATAGACTGTGAACTTTAGGTGTTATGAGTAGGTATACCCTTTGGGCCTGCTAGCCTTAGATAATGAAACAATACATCTGTAGCATTTCTGCATGCCAGCGTGTGTATAATAGTGCACAATTACGTACAACTGATAGAAATCTTTCGAGAAACATAAACCAATAACACTTCCTCACTCTAACCATAACTGCTTCTATCTACAAAGTGGAAAGGAAAGGAAAATACCTTGAGTTGATGCCGTACTGAATGACAGTCGGCATGCAGGTAGAGCACTAAAGTCTCATCCTCCATCAAAGAGCAAGTCTGTTTCGGGTCACAACATACACATAGACCATGCTCCACCTGTAATGAGCAAACATAAGAGGAAGTATGTGTAGAGGAGAGGAGAGAGAGAGAGAGAGAGAGGAGAATAGAAGAAAAAGGAAATAATGTGGGCAGTTTACCTGGCAGGTGAGGTACGATTTGACCATCTGTGCATTTTGACAGGACAGCATGGATCCAGCCAGGCTGAGAATCACACACACGGCAGACAGCAGCATGAACAGTGATACCTGCATGAAATACATTTTTTTTAATTCCCTCTTACCACAAGCCAACAAGCACAAGGGATCTCCTGCTACATGAGAAACAAACATACCACCAGCGTGAAGGGTCTTCTCCAAGATATCACTCCTACTATTCCAGAAGCCACAACCTGGAGTGCAGGGGTTGAGATATTTGTGATTTCATGTCAATTACATCAGAACATTTACAGAAGTACTTTTCACCAAACTGTAAATGGTTTTACTTCCTCACTTTTAAATACAGTGCCATAAAAAAAACTTTGTCCCCTCCAGATTTTCTCAATTTTTGCATATTTTTATTGGTTTCAGATCCTCAAGCAAAAGGATCCATTTCCACGGAAAATAAATATAGTCTTGAAATGATTCTTTTATGTATTGAAGGAAAAAGCTTTTGCAATACCTAGAACAGTGGAACTACTGGTTGTGACCCCTATTAGCATTAACAATTGTATCCAAATGTGTCCAATTACTGGAACTCAGTTTTTTCCATCACTGTGGAAGAATGTTAAAACACTTTTCTTTGCAGAATTGCTTTCATTCTTTCACACTGGAGCATAAACTGCCTGTTTAAAGTTCTGCCAAGACATCTCAATAGGGTTCAGCACTCTGACTGAGCCACTCCACATCCCTAATTTTGCTTCTTCTAAGTTAGTAAGAAATGAATGTGTTTATTTTCTAGGTACACCACCATGTTTGACAGTCTTTATGACGTTTGTAGTGTGGAATCCGGCACTAGCTTTATGCCAATTGCTAGTCTTCCATAAAATTTCACTCATCAGTCCAAAGAACATTATCTCAAAAGGCTTGAGAGCCAGGAAGGTGTTATGGGCCACATGTGAGGCAGGTCTTTATGTTTATCTTGGATAACATGGAGTTTTCACTTTTGCAAGCTTTCCATGAAAAAGATTTTTGCACAGTCACTGATAAGTGTAACCTTATCAGAGCCAAGCAAAGCATACAGTTCCTTACATGTTTGTCAGGGTTTTTTTGTGACCTACAAGATTATTCAGTTAATAATGCACTCCTAAGCCAGTCACTTCCAGGAAACTTAACCACTGTTTCCACATTTTCTCCATTTGGAGATAAAATCTCCCTGAATACCAGGGCATTAGAAACATCATTCTAATCAAGCCTGTGTGTTGGCGGAAAATATCTTTAATAAATGATTGTTTCAATATAGGCTTTTGTCAATTAGAATTGTTCTTTGGTGATCTGAAATCATCAAACATTAAGTGGGAAAAATACACAGGAATGAAGAACGGTAGTAATTATTCCTTTTTGTGTACTGTATAAGAGCATTATGCATGGCCATGTTGTAACATAGTGGAAAGCAAAATAGTGTAAAACACTGCAGCTCTCATCAATACTTGTATCATCACTTCGCATAGATTTTCTAGAATATATATCAAATTTTTGAAAAAAGAAATACAGTACCTACAATATATATATTTATATATAAATGTATAAAGTATAAAACCAGCGATATGCCACCCCATCTGTTTTGCCCTTTTGCAGTGGGGATTTGTTTTCCAACAGTACAATGACCCCAAACACACCTCTAGTTTATGTTCTAGCTATTTGTCCAAGATGATAAGTGATGGAGTGCATCACTGATGACCTGGCCTCAACAATCACCCAATCCAAATCCAGTTAAAATGGTTTGGTTTAAGTTGGCCTGGAGAGTGAAGGAAAAGCAGCAAACAAGCACTCAACACCTCTTGGAACTCCTTCCAAAAGTGTTGAAAAACCATTCTAGGTGTCAGCTCATGAGGCTGATTGAGACTCTTTCATCAAAGCTAAATGTACCTAGCTTGGCCAATATAAAATATAAAACATATTATGGGTATATTTTGGGTTGTTGAAAACTTTTTTTACACTAAAGTGTGTGTGTTGGTTTCCTTCAGGGTGTCTGTGTTTTTCGCATTCCAGTGGAATTTTTAAACTGGCCCTATGTTTGCGTATTGGTTGGTGTGTATTTTATTAAGGATTCCACTATTTGACTTTATACCAAAGATGGATTATACTGAAAATGTTTCTGTGGCATATTAGTTTTTTAATAGATTATCGTTGTGTGTGGTACAATAATGATGATGTTGATACTGATAATAATAATAACAATGTGTGAGAGAGAGAGAGAGAGAGAGAGAGAGAGAGAGAGAGAGAGAGAGAGAGAGAGAGAGAGAGAACTTACGAAGAAGCCAGCCCAGAAAGGACAGGACTGGCGCACGCGGGCAGAGGCGCTGAACGCAAGGCTCGTGAAGCTGAACGCGAGCACCATGGCGCCGAGCGCGAGGTGACACAGTCCCAGGTAGAGCAGCACGCGCGCGCTCGCCCTCGCCCTGCCAGAAGCGCCTCTGCGGCTCCCCGACAATGCGCGCGAGCCAGAAAGCGACGCCGCGCTGCTCGTGTCGGACGGTGACGGCATTTTTATTTTATTTTACAAAAATTATATATATATTTACTTAAATAGGTTTCGAAAAACTTCGCCAGAAATTCGGCGAACATCCAAATGACCGGAAGTTACCTTTTTTTGGAGTCCTGGGAAAATATATCGGGTCGCCTATAATTGAGTATTAAACTTTGACTTGATTATATATTTATATACATATATCTATATTCATTAACGCACTTACATCACGACAAAAACATTCTTCCATACATATATAAATATATAATTATCTATCTATATGTCATCAGAGTTCTATACGGGTTTCCCTGAGCCCCATCACCGCTCTGCTTCTCCTCATCACGCGTGTTTCCCGCATCCCTCTGCACCCGTGTGCCATTGCGGTAGCGGACGCTGTTTCATCAGGCCAAGCTGGAGGTGGAGATAATCGGCCATCTCGGATCCGCTGTGCAGGAAACTGGACTTTCTGATCATCTGGAGATGATTTGCATCCTTTCCAACGACCCTACAAGACTGTTCTCGATATCAAGACGCCTCATTAAGAAAAATTAAATAAAAGAATTAAAAAAGAAAAACATACCGGAGATCTATAATCCGTAAACTCGGTATCTTCTAATATATCGCTTGGTTTTTTTTTTTTTTTACATTTTTTTTTACCCCCTTTCTCTTTCGTGTCCCTGTCCGGATCCCGGACGTGGGCATCTGCTGCGCGCTACGTCATCGCCGCCATATGCGGACTCGTCCGTGCGCGCTCACGTTCTCATCACGTACATACCCAGTCGCGTTAACCCTGTCTCACGTTGCTCTTACCCTACACAAGCGAACACACTTTCTCTTTAATGCCCCCCCCCCCCCCCACACACACACACCCAATCTACAAATTAAAAAAAAAGAGACAGAAAACTAAAAAGCCCCGGATAAGCGCGTCACGGCGCACGCGAGAACTCGTGCGATTTGCTCAATGCAATGCGGCACTCGCCTTGACTTCGGTGCTGATGCTGCACGAGGGCGGTTGCTCAGCGACGCTCTGCTTCCTGCACGGGAGCCAATAGGGATGTGAGAAATGCATCCGACGGGCATGCACATCCGTGATGCATTGCGCGATCAGGATGAACCAAGTGTAGTGATAGGCCAGTCAGCAAAAAATAAATAAAAATAAAGGAGTTATGTACACGGGCATATGTCCCCAGCCCTTTTTTTTTTTTTTGGCATCACAGACCAGGTACTAATGCGCATGACTAAACACATCAAGGTGCATATCATATTTCTAGCAGTGGCGGGCTGAAAGGGCCAGTAAGACCTTCTCTGCTAGACTATAATCTATCATAATCGCTGACATACGTTTTAATATAATAGTAATAGCTTTTCTCTCAGATGTGCTACTTAAAGGAGCAGTGCACCAGAGTTTAAATTTAGCTTAGGAGCTTTTATCCAATCAGATTTCAGCCATCACATCACATGTTGCCAGGGTCGAAGGTATCTATTTGCCTTAAGCCTTTAGAATCAGCACCTGCTGTCCTTTAGTGTTTAAATGTCATGTTGCTTGATGTTGTTGCTTTAACCAATCAGATTGTGTTTTGGCCACTTTACGGCCCCTAACCAGTCTATCATGTAACGTCTGCATTTTCCCGTCCTTTGATTGGATGGTCAGAGAAAGAACTAGTCAGAGCATGCAGCCCACATCTGTAGCAAACTGCACAAGCTTAAATATATGCATGTGGATTAGGGCTAAAACAACTAATCAATAAAATCGATAATAAAATTAGTTGTCAACGGATGCTGTTATCTAATAGTTGGGCTGCTCAAGTTACGGGTTGGTAGGACGGCAAGTTAACAAAGCCGCTTGCAAAATGGCAGAGAGTACAAGGTCCGTCCGCAGCAGGAAAAAGTGTGCGTCCCAAGTCATCCAAGACAATAAGAGCATTTTATATTAAACGCAACAAAGAAGACCGTCACCTGAAAGTTATGCAAAACAGAGTTGGAAGGAGTTGGAATGGAAGTACCACACTGATGCATGAGCCATGAAAAGAAAACACACTGGGGTCAAGGATGATGGCGAATGTCAGCACGGTGAGTAAAAATTGTATTTACTCATCATCATAGTTTAATGAAGCGCTATTGTGTAAACTGTTTGTTTGCTAACTTCAGGAAAACAAACACTAAATCTAAAAGCAGCAAATAACATTTTTAGTGACTGTTGTGGTTTTTAGCTAAAGCTTCTGTATTTGTACACCAATGCATATTTTTTCCCTTTTTTTTATTCAAGCCTTTTAGCTTTTATTTCATAGTTTCATTCTCTTTTTATAGCATTTGTCTACTACAACAGTTCACTTGTGTTTTTAAACGTGACTCATTGCAGCTTTAATACGTTCTAATTCTTGTTTTGAATGTTTGTATAATTAATTTGTTTTATTTATATAATTTTAATTATTATACAAATTAATTACATATTCTAGATGCTTATATCTTCACAACTAACCAAAACGTCTGTGTAAATTTTAAACATAAAATGTTTCAAATGTTGTATAACATTTTATAAGCATTTTTGTCAATCTGTAATTATCATTAAAAACATTTACGATTTCGATTTACACAAATTGCTTCAGGTTGCATAATTAAATGTTGTTGATTTTTTAAAATAACAACCCAGCATGAGTGAATTTGTTGGAAGGAGAAATCCCCCATGCACTCTACAAGCAGCCACTATTAGCTTTAAAAAGCCAAACCTATAAATACTCAATATGTGGCTTTTGCACTAATTAAAGTAAACTTTTATACATAAATACCCTGAATTAGGGTTTAATATAATTATAATGACAAAACATTAAAAAAATAAATAAAATCTGATTAATAGATTAATCAGAATAAATAAAACGATCATCCGATTAATCGATTACCAAAATAATCATTAGTTGCAGCCCTAATGTGGGTTTAATTTAATTTTTTTTTATTATTCCATAATGCCAGATAGAGGAGTAAATAATAGTAATTCATTTGGTTGTAGATACACTTTCAAGGATATTTACAGGACGGAAATTTCAAGAAAAGCTGGACATCATATGGCAAGGTCAGCCAAAACAGTTCAAACTGTTAAGCGTTTTTCATGTGGAAAGCTTCGCCAGAAATTATTACAACAGCTGAATATAGAATAGGAGGTTACATATGGGTGTCGTGATACAATTTTTTAGTAGTGCAGGTGTAGTACCATGATTAGCCACTAGAACACCTTTGGATCATTGATTTTACTAATCTGTTGAACTTTACAGTAAGTTTCAATGCTATTCTTCCAAAAGATATTCCCTTAATTGGTGGTGCTAAAATGTCACTCTAAAATCCTGTCCCGTTCAACTTTCCGGCCCTGCTTGATTCCTCCTGATACCCCCTCTGGATGGAGCTGGAGATCATGATCAATTGGTGACCACTGGCTACAGCTGAGAATGGTTCCACATGAAGTCTATAGCTTCATGAGGTTACTATGGAGGTTAAGGGCCTTAAGAGCCATGATGATGGATTTGGATTGGAATTAATATAAACATTCTGCTACAATGGCTTAGGGCTGCATATGTCCTGAACATTTTTGCTTCCAATTTTCCATCACGGAAGAACTGATAACTATGAAACTATAATAAATGGATGTTGAGATGAGCCTGGATTACTTCAAGGGTCTCTTCCGTATACCAGCTCAGGGAGTTTTTTCTTGCCCCCGTCATTACTGGATTGCTTAATAGGGATAGATTTTACAGGGACTCAATTACGATGCTAAAATGTAAATTTGTAAATGTTTTATTTCTGTAAAGCTGCTTTAGGACAATGTCCATTGCTATACATTCTATTTTAAAGCAGAAGAAGTGAGCATGAAGGTGATAGGATGTGAATTACATAATTTTACATAATTTTCAAACTCATCCAACCAGTCAGTGATTCCTGTGCCCATGCTTGTGTTTGCACATTACTGAATGACCATTAATCTTATACAGTAAGCAGAAATGTACCTTTATTGACAGCTTTTAACCCACATACAGTACAGTCACAGTATACAAAGTGGACCATGGTATAACTGGTGCGAGATCCGAAAAAAACTGCGATCGTTTTGGAATGTAGAAGGATGTCCTCAGACTCGAGAGTTGCCGACTTTGCTTCTTTTTTACGGTTTTATTCAAAGCAGCTTATATATATATATATATATATCCGGGAAAGGATTGTGTTCTCTGAAAGGAATGAGCGTGAAGGGAATATGAAAGGGGTTTACAATGAGACTACACAGTGATGCACTTTTTATAAGCTGAAAGAAAAGAAAAAGGAAAAAAAAAAAAAAAAAAACAGATAAAACACTACACTTTCTTAACCAGACACTTCACTATGACCTCACTTGCTCCTAACACTCTCTGTAGTTCATGTCATGAAGGACTTTGCTCTTAATTCCTGTCAACAGTGGTGTGATGCAATTTCATTTCCAAAACAGCGGAAAAAAAAGTAAGAAGAAAAAACATTAAATGATGCTGTTTATAAACAGAAGCAATAAAATACCTAAAAAAAAATATGTGGAAGGGAAACAGACTGTACAAAATGGCAAACAATTTTAACCGTACTTTTCGCTGCTGCCGAGGGCAAATGCTTTCCGGCCCAGAATTTTACTCTAGGTTTTACCCATCACCCCCTGCACTCGTGCACTCACAGACCAGTGAGTCAGAATGAAATCACTGATTATGCTTTCAACACAATTCCTGTCACCACTAAGTCATATTCCAGGACTTGCCTAATTTATGGGTGATAAAAAAAAAATAAAAAAAAAATGGAACATTTAAAATCGAGCACACTAAAGCTTGCATCTGGGAGGAGAGATTCCCACAGCGTTTTACCTAAGCGTTCATACTTATACCTGAACTTGAACTCCAGCTGAAATATAAAAGTTAAAAATGTCAAAACGTTGCATACCTCGAACCCGACTACAGAATGACCCGCTATTATAACGTGATGAACTCGTTACAGCGAATCTACAAAAAAACTAAAACCTATGCCTGGATTATCATTTGGTATTTTATTTTGTACCTTTAGTTTAAACGTTTTTTCACAACGTCCTATTACTTAGCGTTTCCTATGTGTGTAATACTGATGCGTTGTAGGAGTGTTCTGGGTCTGGATGATGTCTGTTGGTGATTTGTTTACAACACAAGACACTTGGATGTCTTTTTCTCCGGGTTGGGGCTGGTGAGTTTGACTTCACGGCCGGATGAGCCCTGGAAAAAGAAAAGAATACAAAAAAAAAAAAAATGTATTTATTTGAATCGGCTTTATGCAATGCACTTGTGCTTAATTGAAGTGAAATTAAGGATGACTCTCCAAGACAATATGGCATTTGCCAGAAATTATTTCCTTTAGAATATACGTACTATATTTTAGGATTGATGTGCATGCTATTAGCAAATGGTGTTTCACAGGGAGAAAACACCCTCACCCACAGTGCAAAAGAGGTTCTGGTGCAAGTTAGTGTTGGATGACGATGAACGTGGTGGTGCTCTGGATTTCCAGTCAGCAGATCTCAATCCAGCTGAACACCAAGGGTATGGGAGACTTTGGAGTGATCTGTTGGGCAGTTCTTACCACCACCACCATTCCTCATCGCCAATAGAGCGAATACCTTTCTATCAATCTTAAATAACAGTTAATTCTTACAGTAGAAATGAATAGTCTATGGCGAGCAGTGGTGGACAGTAAGTAGCTGAAGTATTTCCATTTTTGGAGACTTTAACGTCAATACATTTCACGTTCAAATATCTTACTTTTGAACTCAACTCCATTTGGTGAAATCAGTCGTTTCTCTAAATTGCCACGACACGTGTGGCCTTATTCTTATTAAAATGGTTCTCGCAGCTTGTGACGGCTTAAACACATGAATCTATATATGATTTGCGGATCACGTTCATGTGGTTTGTCGGTGTATGTTGACTATTTGAGGTGAAGTCGTCCTTTGGTTTTATTCAGGCCAAATCACGTTGAATGCATTTTTTTCTTTTATTGCACAAGCAGCACCACTCTCGTTTAAATTCACACCAGGCAGCTTTTCTTAAAACTATTCTCTGTATACACAGTGACATTAACATCCAAGTGATTTTGGAAAGCATCCAGAACTGTGATGCTCATAATAGTCTATTTGAGCACTGGCAGCATTAACGCTCAAAAACGATCCTCAAAACAGCAAAACGTCGAAGTGATGGTGCTGAACTGAACCTCTGTGTCCACTCGAGTGAAAAAATGTTGGAGAGGCCACTGGGCATGAATGGAAAAAAATCCCAGAAGCTATCATCATTCACAAATTATGGATGGGTTGTAGATGGGTTGATCAAATTAATTATATAAGGGGCTGCAATTTGAGAATTATGTAAAAATACGAGGAATTCATCGATATATACTAAAATTTTTCGAATTAAACAGCAAACTCACCGGTTTCATGCTGGATTTCATTAATATATCTCGAGCCAGAGAAAGGAAAGACTGCAGAGAGAAAGAGAGAGAGAAATTGTGGATGAGATTGCAACACTTCCGCACAAAAACTATCATGACCAATACCAATGAGGCAACATCAGGTCATGAAATCATGTGCATCATTGTGCAATTCTGGACCATCATCCAGCGTAACGTAACTGGTGTGCTCGGTTTGTACGATCTTACCTCCTCAACGTTGATGCTTGACTTTGCGCTTGTCTCAAAGAACCGAATCCCATGGTCCTTTGCGAGCTTTGATTCAAAATTCAAAATATTTTGGTTAGCAGGTAAATCTGACATTCGGCCCTAGAAACTACTCATCACGCACACAAATTACCTTCTCCCCCATCTCCTGAGACACCTTTCTCTTGGCTTCGATGTCACACTTATTGCCCAGCAGCATTCGACTCACTCCTGCTGATGCATTCTGCCAAAAGCAAAAGACAATAGTGTGCTTGGTTACTTAGCTTTTCAGTTCTTCAAAAAACCTGCGATTCTCTTCCATACTAACACAAAGCGAAACCACTTCCATACAAATAGAAATAGTGTGGCTGTGAAGACTGTTATTACTAAATACACTGATACTAATTTAATGTAAATAGAAATGAGGGGGGGGGGGGGGACACATCGATTCGTAGCCCTCCAGTTCATGCCATTGCTGTATTTACATAAAACACACATCATTGTGTACACAGCATCTCACAAAAGTGAGTGCACCCCTCACATTTCAGCAACCATTTTATTGTGTTCGAGGCACAATACAATAGAAATGAAATTTATTTTGTGTGAGCACCATTGACACAGGTTGTTGCTGGGAGTCTTCAAGAGATCATGGAGCTGCTGGATGTTAGACACATGAAGCGATGGCATCATGTTTTACTTCAGAATGTCACAGTACATGTTGGAATCCATGTTTCCCCTCATTCAACCGCAGCTCCCCAGTACCAGCAGCATTCAAGCAGCCCCAGACCATGATGCTACCACCACCATGCTTAACTGTATGCAAGACACAATTTTCTTGGTACTCTTTACCATGCCACACATGCTGGACACCATCTGAGCCAAACAAGTTTATCGTAGTCTCATCAGAACACAGAACACGGTTCCAGTAATTCATGCTTTTGGACATGTCTTTGTTTGTGGGGTTTCTTGTGAGATATCTTCAGAAGAGGCTTCTTTCTGGGATGATGGCCATGCAAACCGGTGTGCGGTGTACGGTCTGCGCACTGACAAGTGGACCTTCTGCTTCGGCAACCTCTACAGCAATGCGGCAGCAGTCACGCGTCTTTTTTTTTTTAAGCAGCTTCTGCACATGACGCACAGCACGAGAACTCAACTTCTCTGATGGACCCTTGTGAAGGCTGTTCTGAGTGAAACCCGTCTTGGAAAACCTCTGTATGTCCCTGACCACTGTACTGTAACTCAGTTTCAGGGTGTTACCGATCTTATAGCCTCGGCATCTTGGTGGAGAGCAACAATTCTAATTCTCAAATCTTTGGAAAGTCTTTGTCACAATCTGCCATGTTGAACATCCAGTGGTCAGTACAAGAGAATTGTACTCAAAGCACCACATTTTAACTGCTCTAATACAAGATACACAAATTTGTATGGTCCTAGCCAGCAGACAAAAACATGAACATGTTTAATAGGACGTGTGGCTTTGCATGGTCACATACAGCTGTTATCACTTGGGTTTACTCACTTTTGTTAGCAGTTTTTTTTTTTAACAATAATGCACATTTGACTACTCTAAAATATATTCCAGTTTCAGTTCTATAGTATTGTCAGATGAGAAGATTTAATAAAATGATTGCTGAAATGTGAGGGTAGTGTATGTATGTATACAGTGCAGTATACATACATACATGTATATTATAAAAGTTACTCTAGTAACTCATTACTACAGCAAGGTTTTTATTCGTTCAGTCCATTTAACTACACATGAAGCATTTTGTTTCTCCAGGGACCATTATTACTGACGCAAGACAAGATAAATCAGGTAAACACAGAAGACGCTGTAGAATGAAAGAATGGAGGAACGGGGAGAAAACAGCGAGAGGCAGGGAGAAGATTCATATGGGAGCCTGTTCCACCACAAAAAAAAAAAAAAAAAAAGGGCCTTTCATTCTTACCTCCTTGATACTCTTCATCCAGTTTTGAATGTTCTCAAAGGATTTCTCGTCAGTAATATCATACACAAGGATGATCCCCTGACATAAAAAAAAAAAAATTATAGAAAATCATGTTCCATGGGATTACATGGGGAAAAAAAGGTCAATACAAAATGAAACAGTTCATATGTTTTGAGTAAAGTGTGAAGATATTTATATTAACATGACGTCTCATCAAGGACACGATTAGAAAGAGCGAAGCGGTACACACACACAGGCAGGAACTTAAACACTTCAGGGTGCTGCATTAATTAATGATTTTTTTTAGACATTCAAAACTGCAATTCTCTACTTTCTTCCTCTTAATACTAAACAGAAAAATGTTGAAGGGGTCATCTGCACTTTTCCTACTTCACAATAGGGACTCAACCTCATGTCAAAACACAGGGTCCAACAAAAGAACTCGACGCCCTTTAAACAACATACATTATTTGAACAAAAGTATCAGAACACCTGATTTTTCCAGCCACAAAGTTCAGTGGTAACATTACATCCAGCATGAAAATGCCTCCGTGCCCAAACTACCAATGAAGATATGGTTTACATGAGTTGGAATGAAAGTTTCTGAGTGGTCTGCACTAAAGCTCTGACCTCAACCCTATTGAACATCTTTGGGATAACGCTGACTCACCCTATATCAATACCCGACTTAACTATCACCCTTGTGGCTATACGAGCACAAATCTCCACAAACACACACTAATATCAAGGTTATTATGACAGCAATTGGGACTAAACGTGGAATGGGATGTTAAAAAAAAGCACAGCTCTTATGAGCAGATGTCCACAGACTTTGTCCATATAGTGCAACTACCAAAAAAAAAAAAATTTAATTTTCTATTTAACACCAAAGATGCCATTGTATTCCGATAAACCTGTTGCTTCAATTTTTTTTACATTTATTTAAGAAGCAACAACAAATTCAGCTGCCTTTTCTTTTTTTTTGCCATATCCCTTATACCGTGACGGCGCAAGAACCTTCCGCTGAGGCGTGCAAAAAACTGCTACTCGTGCAAGGTAGCATTCTCAGAGAAACCCGTGAGCTCTGGATCATAGGGCAAATGCTTGTCTGCTGAAACGGCGAAAATTAACTCGGGTCAAGTCAAGAGGCTTTTATTGTCATTTCTACTATACACGATGGTACGCAGTAAAAACGAGACAACGTTCCTCCAGAACCCTGGTGCTACACTAAACAGCATAGAGCTACAACACACAACATAAAGCTACATACAGTGCAGACAGACAACACAAGACAGTGTGGGACAATACACAGAACTACTGCTTCTATTAGTTTTTCTTTTCTTCAAAGAAAAAAAAACAAAAAAACAAAACAGCACTGTTGTGGTTCTAGAGTGTTGTTCAAAAGCTCAAGCTGCCACAATTGGGGCGTCTTTCATTTCATACGGTACATGTGTAGGTATACGATGCGTGTGCGTTACCATAGCTCCTCTGTAATACGCTGTAGTGATGGTCTTAAATCTCTCCTGTCCTGCTGTGTCCCTGCAAAATAGCACATAAACAGCAACCCATGAATATGCATAATCGGAATAGGCTAGCAAATCAGTGCGATACATTTAGCGCTAGGACGGACTCTGCGTTATCGGGCGAACACGTTACGATTGGGTCTGCCTTTCGACCTCAGCACGCTGATAACATCTGAATCGCGGCCCAAAGTCCAGGACATTTCTAATCAGACACAGTAATGTGTGCGAGGAAATCTTCACACTGGATCTAGTATCCTTAAAAAACTAATTCCCCCCCCCCAGGAACGCGTTCATTCGTTTAGCTTCGTAACTGCTGTATCCTGGCTATAACCAGGACCCTGTCAAAATGCTTACCGCAGGAGATTCCTTTTTAACTGCTGATTAATCCGAAGCGGATTCGCAAACCGGGCTTTTAGGCAGCCGTGTGCTGAAAATGCGTCGATTTAAAGAAAGAAGATCCGATTTTGACGATGTCTTCTTAAGGACATTATTTAATATGTACATATGTTTCTTGTTGTTGGCACAGCATACAGGTGCACTGCAAATTTTTTTTTTTTTCCGTCACAGGTGGAATTTACAGCACTTATAAACCCGTATCCTTCCAGCCAGAATGGAAGCTGCTCCTGTAATTCCTGTGTGATTTGTATACAAGATGATTTAGTAAAGATTGTTAACGAAGAATGAGTAGACCACAAACTGCACTACATTTCGCAGGGTGTGGCACTGATCTTATGCAGACTTGTATACTAGAACAAAGAAGAAAAAAAAAACAAAAACGGCTGGATCTTTAGACGTGTTGCTGTGTAGAGAAAAAAAAACTATTGTAAACTTTTCCATAGCCTCGAGTGATCATGAAAAGGAAAGCACATTCACTCTTCATTTAAAAAAATAGCTTGTGTAACGGTTTGGGATGGAGCGTATAAAGGAGTAAATTGTAACGTAAATATTGTAATCAACATGAATCTGGTGAAGAGAAACCGAAACGGGTTGAAACGATTCCTGTTTAATGGCAGTCGGTAGTCCAGCAGCTGTGTTTGGAACTGGCTGCAGGTGAGCCAGGAATAACTTTTAGACACCAGCGTTCAAAACAGTTGCAATATTCAAGATAGAAGATGAAGAATTTCCAGATGTAAGAAAAAAAATAAAAATAAAAAAAGCTTCTTCCAGCCAATCTTTTTTTTTTTTAACATCTTTAATAGTTTGCTATTAAAAATGGTTTGAGAGGGGGGAATAAATAAATAAATAAATAATAAGATTGACAATAGTACTGAGCTGGAAGACGCTTTTTCTTTCTCTCACAGTAGTTTATTTGTCTGTCAGACTTCATGGTTGAGTTTTACGATCTTCAAACCCAGACACCGTATGCAGGCTGCTTTCTGGGAATTTATTTATTTATTTATTTTTGCCTCAGTGTTATTTTCATTTTGTTTTTGAAATGTGTTTAGAAACACTGTGCTTGATTTTGTGACTGGTTTAACACCGATTCAGGAGACAGTTGAGCAGATGAAGGTCTTACCAGACTTGCAACTTGACTTTCTTCCCCTCGACCTCGATGGTCTTCACTTTAAAGTCAATACCTGTTAGGAGAGAGAGAGAGAGAGAGAGAGAACGAGCAAAGTCAAGAAGAAAAAGAGAAAGAAAGACAGGAGGGGATTAACAAGAAGAAAAAAAAGAAAAAAGAAAAAAAAAAAAGCTGAGCAACTGATAAGGAAATCTTTACCAAGAGAACTTTTGATGTTCTGATAACTACACTATTGTAATTTGTTTTCTAAGAGCCCTCCTGTGGGGAAATTAAAAAACGAAAGGAAATGGACTGGTCTTTTTTTTTTTTTAATTTACATTTGGATAAAAGCTAGTCGGAAAAAAGCAGAGTAAGCAAAAGTATGGGAACAGAAACAGAAAATTCTAATGAAATACTCAATGGTTGGTTGCATATCCCTTGATGGTATAACTGTGTGAAGCCGGTGACAGTCTGACACCAAGCTTTTGTATTCTTTTACTGTCGCTGTTTTCGGTTGTTTGTTTGTTTTAGGGGTCGAAATGGTTTTTAATTGGGGTTAGCGTTTGACTTGCCCAGACAAGCGACATGGTGTCGCTTGTCTCGATCATTCTTTGTTAGTTCCTATCTGGCCTTTAGATTCTTTCCGCTGACGGGCAGGCCTCTATATTACCAACTCCGATACCGTCATTATAGTCCTCTGAAGATTATTAGTGATGTCACTGACTTTTTTGGGGGGGTTTTCTTCACAGCTCTCACAATGTTTGTCATCAACTGCTATTTTCCTTGCCTTACTTCTGTGATGTCAGGTAGTTAGTACAAGAGTAGTTTCCTTTTTTTTTTTTTAAATCCAGAACATTCCCAATTGTTGTATTGGCTTTTCCTAATGCTTGTACAATGGCTCATAATTATTATCTAATTTTTCAGCTTCTCGTGGCGTCAAAATATTCTCCTATAGATAGAGATCTAATCTTCAGGTTGGTTTATGCAAATGTCATTCACAGGAAAACCTTCAGATTCAAACCAAAAGTAAAACAATCAGTTACTGATATTTTAAATGTCTTTTTTTTTTTTTTTTTAGTAACTCATTTTTTTTTGTTAGTCAACCTAACAAATTGGTTCCACTACATTTCAAAGGGACTTTATGATGGACATTTGTTTTCACGTCATCTTTTGTTTGTATGCCTCTATTGAGCATGCACGTTCTAAATGTTGGCGATTAAATAAAAGTGCACCGGCTGCTGGGTTGTATAGACGTGTCTGTGTGTTCAGGAAAGGAAAATCATAAAATGGTATGTTTGAGAAAGAAATTGGACTCCAAAAACACTATGTTTACCTACAAACAAACAAAAAAAAGCATGTACTATACAGTAAATATATCCCATCCTGAACACTGTAAGAACTAATGATGTAATCATTATATATATATATATATATTGTATTGCATCAATCATTATTTGTATATATTTGCATATCCTAGCTTATTCTTATACATTTATATATGCACTGTGTATTATGATGGATTATGTTGTATATACACAATGTATAATATACACACTTTAAATACAGTATAGGACATATCGTGCCTTACATACATTCATATACAGATTTTTACACTCGTACACTAAATAGACAAAAGTTTATGGACACCAGAAAATAAGATTCAATGTGTTTTTTTGAACATCCCAATCCACATTTAGTCTCCATTTGCTGTTATAGTAACCTCCACTCTTTTTGGAAGATGTTCCACCAGATTTTAGAGTTGTTTGTGGAGATTTGTGCTCATTCAGCCACAAGGGTGATGGTAAAGTCAGGTATTGGTGTAGGTGAGGTGAGGAGATCTGGGGTGCAGTCAGCATTCACATTCATCCCAAAGGTGTTCATCAGGGTTGAGATCAGAGCTCTATCGTGGACCACGCAAGATCTTCCACTCAAAACCATGTAAGTGGAAGTTCATGGAGCTGGCTTTGTGCACAGGAGCATTGTGATACTGGAATCAAGTGTCATACTGGAATCCTATACAATCGAGTGCCTCAAACTATGTGGCATCTCATATTTGCTATACATACATTTACATATTTATATATTACATATATATTTATCTCGGTTTACTAACGTGCAGAAATGTTACTATATGCACTTGTGGTAGAAGCTTAATGGCATTTTGTGCAGACAAAAGTATTGGGACACCTGACATCCCCCCAGCAATTTCTCCGAACACACACACACACACACACACACACACACACACACACACACACAGACACAGACTTGAACAAGGAAACCCAAGTCACACAAAGTGCACAACGCCAGCTCCATGAAGATGAAGATATGCTTTACACGGTTTGGAGTGGAAGATCTCCGGCTGTAGATCCTACCGAGAACCTTTGGAGTTGCGCCGCAGACCTCCTTTTGGCTGAATGAAACCTCAAATCTCTGCAAGCACTCCAAAATCTGGTGGAACTTCTCCCTAGGAGACTGAACGAAGGTTATTATGAGAGCAAAAGGAAACAATGTGGAATGGGATCGTGATTTATTTCTTGAAGATGTTAACGAGAAGGATTTTGAGAATAAGAAAGCGAAAGGAGAGCGGAGAAGGTGGGAAAGGAGAGATGTGTGATATGGAGGAGGAGGAGGAGAAGAAGAAGAAGAAGAAGCCGCCTCACAGCTCTGATAATAAGGAATGATCTAAGGAGGTGACAGGACGTGTGCTGACATGATCATTAAACCGGAGAGTGAAAGAGCCTGAAAAGACTCGTTATACCGCATGACGCCTGAATCACATCTCCACTTTCAGTACTCACCGATAGTTGATATGTATGTGGAATTGAAATTATCCTCTGCAAACCGGATGATCAGACATGTTTTTCCCACTCCGCTATCACCAATCAGCAGCAATTTAAAGAGGAAGTCGTATTTCTTTGCCATAATTCTTTATCCGGATTATTATTATTACTATTATTTAAAACAAAAAGCAACTTTTTCAACTTCTCGCTCAAAACATTAACCTGAGCGCGGATTAACACCCATTTAGTGTTATATCCCTGTGTCGTGAGGTTGGGGGAGGAATTCAAAAATGAAAATAAGTGTCACCGGTAAACCCGTTTCTCTGCGTTGCTCCGGTTTCCTCCGGTTCAAAACTTTCTCTTTTGCGCTCAAAGAACAACAACAACAAAAAAAACCCAAAAGAAATCGCTTCACTTTTGCTCTAGTTTTCGCCACGATTCCTCGGAGTCTCGACAGTTTTCTTCCCTCCTTCGTTCAACGGAAGGCCGTGTGTCCATCCATGCGCGTAGCACGGCAGCGTTTTTCCCCCGAAAAAAAGTTTTCCTTTACCGAGTTCCCAGAGGCTTACGTAGAGAGGGAGAGGCACGCGCTCCATTAAAGAAAAAAAAGTGCAATGTGTAGGAATGGAACAGCAGGGGCGCCATTTCCTCAAATGTATACGCGAGAGTGTGCACTGCGCATGCGCTGGACTGGACTTCTTGCGCTCGTTTTAGAACTGTTTCTATTTTAAACAGTTGCCATTTTTTAATATTGGGATACAAAACATGATGGTGATGTAAGTTAAGAAAAAAAAGAGAGAGAGAGAAAGAAAATAAAAGACGGAGGGAGAAAGAGAGAGAGTGCAATGTGAAAGAATAGAACAGCAGGGGGCGCAAATTCATCCCATTCGTAGCCGAGGGCACGCACTGCGCATGCGCAGGGCTGTTTTAGTTTTAGTACCGTTTTAATCCTAATAAAACAGCTGCAATTTTCAATTCATTAAAAAAATAAACCTCAATAGGAGAGAGGAAGAAATCCATTTTCAACAGTATCCTAATTTAGTCATTTAATTGAAATATATTAATTGCACTTAAAACAAATCTTTTCCACCAGCATAATCACACACACTCCTCACACGCACTCTTCACTCTCCTGCCATCTGGGAAAAGGTACAGAAGCAGTCGGCCCTCACAGACAGACTGTGGAACAGATTCAGAAACATTTGACTCCTTAATACTGGACTGTACTGGACTTACAAACACACAACTGCTTGCACAAATTAAATGCTAAAACACTTCAGTGTTTGCATGTACAATAGTTATAATTATACAGACAGTGTCTCTGTGTCTATCGTATCATTGTCTTATGGTTGTTGTTGGGTTTTCTTTGCTATAAATGTCACACATGTACACTTTAGATCGTGCCCAGGTTAGTTTTGTGTTTCGTGTTTTTTTTTTCGTTTTGATTTTATGTTGCACCTCGGTCCTGGTTGACACATTGTTTTTTTTGTTTTTTTTTGTGCATTATATGTTGTAAGTGTATATAATTCAAAGACTGTCTTGAGACGTCCTATTTTGTATAGTTTAGAGACAGTGGCTTTGTCAAAAAGACACAAAGTTGCTACTTTCATTGGAAAAAAGTTTATTAAAGAGACCGCACACATTAGCCACTGTAGCTTTTAAGGTTCTTTTTCTAACTACGCTCGGTGTTTCACTATGGGAATCGCCACGTCAGGCTCTGCCCCACCTTTATCCCTCAGGTCGACCCCTTCTAACATCATTCGCGATTTCTTCCCGTGAGGGACTACACTTAGCTCTCTCAGCACATCCAGTTCTCGGCTGTTTTCGCTTAACTGTTCATCAAGCGGGCTGTCGTTGGATTCCGCCACCGAACGCGAGGTCAGTCGTACGGGATCCTGCTGAGCGACGTCACGGAATAGCGTCCGCGTCGAGCTATTCCTATTCCAACCTGCTGGGTATTAAGTTACACGGTAGGGACGTAGTAGCGTCAAGCTATTACAGGCTTAGCGTGTCAAGGCGAAGCCTTCGGAGGGCTAACTACCCTGCGAACATCTGCAGACTAACGTGTTGTGACGAGTCTAGTATTCTCCGTACTCATATTCATACTCATTACTCCGTAATCCCACCTGTGTCCATCATCATGTGGTGCAACCATCTCAGGCAGGGACCCTCACCCGATGTGCAGCACGTGCATAGGCCCGAAGCACGCTCAAACGTCGCTCGTGGACCCGCAAGCATGCGCTCACTGCGCGTCGATGCCGGTGAAACATTTGGAGAGACAACTGAAAGTAGCGGTGGCTAACCAACAGGACCCATGTCTGTCCGGCGCCGCCGCAAGGTCTACGGCCGTTGAACATCAGCCGCGAGCTACCACGAGCTGGGCGGACCTAATAGAGGCCGAATCGCCGATCATGCCACCTCTGTTTGACAACCTCCTCGCGGAACGTGCGATGAGGACGCAGATGCGAACTCAAACCTCCTCGACTTGGATATGGAGGACGAGGATGAGGATGACAGTGGTCCTTTCCCGGCCCAACAGCTGAGACCCCAGAGCGCGGGCGATGCAACCTCACAGGCTGAAGGTAACCTGCACGAGGTATGAAAGCGAGCCGCGGCTCAGCTACGACTTGGCTTGGCCTGTGGCCCAGGATGCGGAGGGAGCTGTGAGAGACCTTTACGACGGGAAAAGGCTGCCGCCTGCTCAACCCGCTGCCAGACAGCTCCTGCCCGCCGTGCCAGCTTGCATGAAGGAGATGTCTCGCTACTGGTCTAGCCCCTTCAAGCGGAAAGCGGAAGTCATGGATGCTGCCTACAACCCCACTAAAGGTCTGTTCGGTCCAGCTCTATAGAAGATGAGAGAAACCAGCACTCTCAGAAAACAGAAGGACGAATCATTCAACCTCTGTTTGCCTCGTAAGCTGTCTCAGAACCTGCCCCCTCAGCCAGCGCGACGGGGTTTTGCCACGGCTGAGAGAGGGAGACCAATGAGCACGAGGAGTGCAAGATCGGCTCCCGGCGGACAGCAAGCTGGTCCGAGATCGGATGGCTTGGGACCGTGGGGAAAGCATTAATTTGCGGCCATGGTGGCTAGAAAATGCCCCCCCCCCCACCCCAAGGAGCGGAAGAAGAAGCGTGCGACCTGACACGCGAATGTTCTCCTATCATCCTTTCTTCGCTGGCGAAGAAAAAGAGAAGGGAACACAGCCCGGTTCTAAGTTCCGTAAGGGCTTCCTCCCTAGTTTCTCCTCGGGTTCGAGTTCTAAGGAAAAATGTTCAGTGTCACCAACCACTCTCGACATTTGTTCACTCGCACGTCAGTTCAGACGATTGCGCAATAAATAATTCATCATCGCATCCAAGCCGCGGGCTGAGGGCGATGTGTTCAGGAATAAAAAACTCAATAAATGTGGCACTTTAACCTAATGGCCGAGATCGACTCTCTTTTGAGCAAAAGGGCAATCAGAGTTGTTCCAGAAGCAGAAAGCCGTCAGGGTTTTTACTCCCGGTACTTTGTGATCCCGTGTGTTAAACAAGCACCTGAGAAAATATTCATTCAGAATGTTGACACACAAAGCACTCTGTCGGTCGATCCGTCCAAACGATTGGTTTGTGACGATCGTTCTATCGTTCTATCGGATGCGTATTTTCACACAGATTCAAGATGGCGCTGGTAAGGTCGGCTGCCGTCACGACTGCTCCGGCTACGGTTTTTCTTTTTTGTTTATTTTTATACATTTATTTAACTAGTTTTATTTCCATCTACACAAGATGGACACCATTAGATATGACAGAGACACTCATATCTATTGGTGTACAATGCACTCACCTTTCGCCGCTTTTAAACCCGGACCCATGCTGGCCGAGCAAGATCCTGAGGGAGAACAAAGGACGCGACCCGTACCGGCGTCCGTGAGGGAAACGAGCCGGCGTCAGGAACAGGCTGAGGGCACGCGCACACCGCGCTCCCTTACCTAGTATCCTGTTAGCCAACGTCCAGTGACTGGAGAACAAGCTCGACGACCTCAGGGCAAGGGTCAAGTTCCAGAGAGACATTCGGGACTGCAACCTTCTCTGCTTCACCGAGACATGGCTGAACCCAGCGGTACCGGACCACGCCATCCAGCCGGCCGAGTTTTTCTCGGTTTACCGCATGGACAGAACACTGGATTCGGGGAAGTCAAGAGGAGGTGGAGTGTGTCTGATGGTGAACAAACACTGGTGCGACAGCGCGAGCATTGTTCCTCTTTCACGCTCCTGCACACCAAACCTGGAACTACTGACCATCAAATGTCGGCCCTTCTATCTACCTCGGGAATTCAGCTCGGTCATAGTCAGTGCCGTTTATATTCCACCTCAAGCGGACACGGACACTGCAGTATGGGACTTACATGAGACACTAACTCTTCACCAAACACAGCATCGGGACGCTGCGCTCATTGTGGTCGGAGATTTCAACAGTGCCAACCTCAAGCGCGCACTCCCGAACTTTTATCAGCACATCACCTGCCCCACCAGGGGCGAAAGAACACTGGACCACTGCTACACAACATTTAAGAACAGCTACAAGGCACAATCACGTCCACCGTTTGGGAAATCGGACCATGCTGCCATCTTCCTCATGCCTGTTTACAAACAAAGGCTGAAACAGGAAGCTCCGGTTCAGAGGGAGGTCGCGCGCTGGACTGACCAATCGGTGGCCGCTCTGCAGGACGCTTTGGATGACGCAGACTGGGACATGTTTCGGCGCAGCTCTGATGACGTCAACATGTTTACGGAAGCGGTTGTGGGATTCATCGGGAAACTAACGGATGATACGGTGCAAAAAACCACTATCAGAACGTTTCCCAACCAGAAGCCGTGGGTGGATAAAACCATCCGCGACGCTCTGAGATCCCGCTCCGCTGCCTACAACACGGGGCTCGCCACCGGAGACATGGATGAATACAAGGCTGCATCTTACAGTGTTCGCAGAGCGGTGAAGGATGCAAAGCGCCGCTACGGGAGGAAACTAGAGTCACAGTTCCAACAAGGTGGCTCTAGAAGCCTGTGGCAGGGACTAAGGACAGTAACGGCCTATAAAACACCATCTTCCAGAATGGTGAATGCGGACGCTTCTCTGGCAGATGAGCTAAACACCTTCTACGCTTGTTTGCAACCAGCGTGCACGCCGAGAGAGCCGGAGAGCTAAACACATTCACCATCTCGGAGCATGACGTGAGGAGGGCATTCAAGAGAGTGAATACCAGGAAGGCAGCAGGACCAGATGGACTCACAGGTCGGGTTCTGAAAGCCTGCGCTGACCAGCTAGCACCGGTGTTCACTGAGATATTCAACCTCTCTCTGGAACAGTCTGTTGTCCCCTCATGCTTCAAACAGTCCACTATTGTCCCTGTCCCAAAGAAACCCCAGCCCGCCTGCCTCAATGACTACCGCCCTGTAGCTCTGACCTCAGTAGTGATGAAGTGCTTTGAGAGACTGGTCAGAGACTTCATCACTGCCTCACTACCGGTCACACTACAGTTTGCGTACCGTCAGAACCGTTCGACTGAGGACGCAATTGCACATCTTCTCCACACTACAATCAGCCACCTGGACCAAAGAAACGGGAATTACACAAAGATGTTGTTCGTGGACTACAGTTCAGCGTTCAACACCATAATTCCCTCCACACTCACCTCTAAGTTGGAGGTCCTGGGACTCAGCCTGCCGCTGTGTCAATGGATCTCAAACTTTCTGACGGACAGACCACAAGCTGTACGGGTGGGAAAACACACCTCATCCACCCTCACCCTCAGCACTGGAGCTCCCCAGGGTTGTGTTCTGAGCCCCCTGCTGTACTCACTGTACACATATGACTGTGTGGCCACTTCCAACTCCACAACCATCATCAAGTTTGCTGACGACACCGTTGTGGTGGGCCTGATCTCCAACAACGACGAGACGGCCTACCTACAGGAAGTTAAAAACCTGGAGAGATGGTGCCAGGAGAACAACCTTCTCCTGAACGTCAGCAAGACTAAGGAGTTGATCGTGGACTTCAGCACGAAGCAGGAGCAGTCATACCAACCGCTAAACATCTGCGAGACTCCAGTGGAAAGAGTGGACAGTTTCCGTTACCTGGGTGTTCACATCACACAGGACCTGTCTTGGTCCTGTCACATTAACACCCTGGTGAAGAAGGCCCGGCAGCGTCTGTACCATCTGAGACGCTTAAGGGACTTTAAACTACCCTCTCAGGTGCTTAA
Source organism: Silurus lanzhouensis (assembly GCA_039877035.1). Taxonomy (NCBI): domain Eukaryota; kingdom Metazoa; phylum Chordata; class Actinopteri; order Siluriformes; family Siluridae; genus Silurus; species Silurus lanzhouensis. The sequence goes on from JBCEWE010000436.1 coordinate 1,993,959, forward strand.
GACTTTTTACACCTGCACCATCAAGAGCGTTCTGACGGGTAGCATCACTTCCTGGTTCGGGAACAGCACCATGCAGGACAGACGAGCCCTCCAGAGGGTGGTGCGTTCAGCTGAACGTACCATCCACACCGAGCTCCCTGACCTGCAGGACATCTACAGCACGCGGTGCAGGACCAGAGCCAGGAAAATTGTGAAGGACCTCAGCCATCCCAACAATGGACTCTTTTCTCTGTTGCGTTCGGGGAAACGCTTCCGCTCCCTGAAGGCGAACACAGAGAGAATGAGGAGGAGCTTCTTCCCGCAGGCCATTCGGAGTTTAAACCAGGAAACACCCAGGATCTAAAAACTGGCCCACTCTCTCCATCATCACCCTTTTTTTCCCCTGCACAATCACACTTTTCGTGCTACGGCACATTATACACTGGACTTGCACAGCACAGTGCACTTTACATTTCATTTCATTTTCATATTTTCTTTTTCATATTTATTTCATATTTTTTTTTATATTCTTTTTTTTTATACCACACCATTCCGCACAAGGTCACTTTACACCACACCTTACTGCACACGGACACTCGTGGACAATCAAAACCATGCCTAACTTGTTTACTGTTGTTTACTGGTTAACTGCACACTGCCATAAACACTTTCTGTGTACATTTTCAGTGTATGTGTATATATATGTATATGTATGTATATATACATATATATGTATATATCTTTATATCTTTATTTATTTGCCTTCTTTTTCTTATTATATTCTTTAAATTTTGTTATTATATTTATATTTTTATTCTCCTTTTTACCCTATTTTATTCCCTCATGCCGGACCGTCGTCAAAAGCATTTCACTGTATGTCGTACCCTGTATGTATGTGTATGTGACAAATAAAATTTGATTTTGATTTTTGATAGATGTTTACCCGTCACACAGAAAATATTAGAGGTTTGTACACAGAGGCACTGCCTACGAGTTTCAAACCATTCCGTTCGGACTGTCTCTCGCTCCGAGAACTTTCAGCAAGTGTGTGGAGGCGGCTCTTTTGCCGTTGAGAAACAGCGGGATTCGGATTTTGTATTATATAGACGATTATCTGATATGCTCCTCGTCAAGAGAGCGAGCGATCAGAGATGCGAAGAGCATAGTCACTAATCTCTGCAACTTGGGTTTCAAAATAAACAGGGAAAAGAGCCGCTTGTGTCCCGCAAGTAATATCTAGGACTCAGTATAGATTCCCTCTTCTATCGAGTCACGCTGACAGAGAGGCGAATCGCATCTCTCATACAGTGTCGTTCCCGTTTTCGGGCGGGGACTATGGTCCCGTTCCGAGTGTGCCTACGAATGCTAGGTTAAATGGCCTCAGTGATTTCTGTGGTGCGTCTGAGACTTCTCATGATGAGAGATTTTTAGAGATGGGTCGTGTGGTTGCGCTTATGTCCCCGACGACATCTCAATCGGCCAGTCAAAATAACGCATGCGTGCGTCTTAGCGCTCCGCCAATGGGGATGCCCCACGACTCTTCGGTCGGGGATTCCCTTGGGGGCGGTGTCGTTGAGGGTTACTATGACGATGGACGCATCTTTGGCCGGCTGGGGCGCGACCCGCATGGCCAGAGCTGTGAACGGCGTTTGGCCTCCACAGCTAATCCCGAGACATATAAACTACTTTTTGGCAGTTGTTGGCAGTGCTTCTAGCGCACCAACATGTGTTGGTGAAAACAGACAATTCCACAGTGGTCGCGTACATCAACTGGCAGGGGGGTGTGCGCTTCCTCCAGCTGCATCAGTTAGCGAGGAAACTGATAATGTGGTGCGACACGAGGCTTTTGTCCATCAGAGCGATCAGAGTCCAAGCATATGGAACAAGGGTGCGGATCTGTTGTCCAGGGGAAACCCCCTGTACGGGGAATGAAAACTGCACACCCGGGTGGTGGAGCAGATATGGCAGAGGTACGGCCGGGCGGCTGTAGATCTCTACGACTCACGAGAAAACGCTCAGTGTCCTCTGTACTTTTCTCTAAGGGACAAAGATGCACCGTTGGGTGTGGATGTGTTAGCCGACCCATGGCTAAATGTTCTTCTCTACGCTTTCCCTCCACTGAGCTTGATTTCCCCCACCCTGGCCAGGGTCAGAGAATTCAGCTTGTCACTGATTCTGATAGCTCCACGTTGAGCGTCCAGACATTGGATCGCGGAAATAGTTCAGCTACTGTCAAATCAACCGTGGCCACTCCCTCCACGGAGGGACCTTCTGTCCCAGGCTTTGTCCCAGGATTTATCATCCGCACCTGGACAGGATAGCTCTCTGGGCCTGGCCTGTAAGAGGTGGAACTTGAGTGTGGCAGGATTACCCCAATCGGTTATACACACTATCCAGAGTGCTAGGGCCTCGTCTACTTCCACGCTTTATGATAATAAATGGCGAGTTTTTGAGGAGTGGTGTGGCTGTGGTCACATTGTCTCTTTTCAGTGTTCTGTGGGAGACATTTTGTGGATAAAGGGGATAAAGTGTGCTGGATAAAGGGAAAGCTATTTCTACTTTGAAGGTGTATCTGGTGGCTATTTCAGCGTGTCATGTCGGGTTTAGTAACGAACCTGCGGGTCGGCACCCTTTGATTAGCCGGTTTATGAAAGGTGCACGCCGTAAGAGGCCGGTGTCTCGGCGGTTAGTGCCTCAGTGGGACCTGTCTTTGGTTTTGGAGGCCCTTTCTCATCACCCCTCGAGCCGGTGGATGGCGTAGGGCTGAAATTTCTTTCTCTTAAGATGGCACTGCTTGTGGCTTTAGTGACTGCTAAGTGTGTGAGCGAGCTGCAAGCCCTGTCTGTCAGTCCATCCTGTTTACAGTTTGCCCCTGGGCTCACGAATGTTTCCTTTCGCCCTAACCCGGCGTTTGTACCTAAAGTGGTGGATTCTTCTTATAGATGTACCGTTACGGAACTTTCGGCTTTTCACCCTCCTCCGTTCTCACCTCAGGAGGAGGAGAGATTGAGTTCCTTGTGTTCCCAGTGCGGGCCCTCCATACGTATGTCAGGAGAACAGCAGGTTTCAGGAAGTCTGACCAGCTGTTTGTGTCTTGGGCTACTCCTCACAAAGGGAAGCCGTTGTCGAGACAACGGCTGTCCCGCTGGATTGTGGAGGCTATATCTATAGTGTACGAATGCTGTGGTTCTCAGGCACCTGTGGGTCTGAGGGCCCACTCTACTAGATGGATGGCGACATCATGGGCCCTACTTAAGGGAGTTTCTGTTCAGGAAATTTCTGCAGAGGCTGGTTGGGCTACGCCACACACCTTTGTGCGGTTTTATATACTTGATGTGTCTGAGTCATCCTTGGCACATGCAGTGCTGAGTGCCAGACGTCCTGAGCCAATGTGATTGGGTGTAGCAGGATCATGTGCAATCCGGGAGTTTTGGCTTCTCCCATTAGGGGTCGCCACAGCAGATCATCCGTCTCCATACCCCTCTATCCTCTACATCTGCCTCTTTTAAACCAACTACCTGCATGTCTTCCCTTGCCATCATTCATAAACCTCCTCCTTGGACTTTCTCTTTTCCTCCTTCCTGGTGGCTCCATCCTCAGCGTTCTTCTACTGATATACCCCATGTCTCTCTTCTGCACATGTCCAAACCATCTCAATTCGGCCTTTATAGCCTGTCTTTTACTCAATGCCACTGTCACTAAACCATACAACATCACAGGTCTCACCACAGTCTTATAAACTTTCCCTTTCACTCTTACAGATACCCTTCTATCACAAATCACTACTGTCAATTCAATTCAATTCATTTTTATTTGTATAGCGCTTTTAACAATGAACACTGTCTCAAAGCAGCTTTACACAGATAATGTGGTGATTAAATGTAAATATGTTCTTTGTAAGTATGTTTGTCCCTGATGAGCAACTGTGGCAAGGAAAAACTCCCCGAGATGGCATAAGGAAGAAACCTTGAGAGGAACCAGACTCAAGAGGGAACCCATCCTCATCTGTGTTGCACCAAATGTCCATTTGAAGCATATATACAAAGTTGCGGGGTACAGTGATGATGATCAGAAGCAAACTGCACTCCCGAGTCAGTGCAGCAGACCGCCGACACCAACTACAGTCCAATCCGTCCTCAAAAGCACCCGTTCTACTCCGGAATTATATGGAACCACCCAAGGTGTTGATGAGAGACCGTCCCAAGCTGCACAGAAGTGTGAAGATCCACGGAGGGGAGAGGGGCAGGAACAGTGGTCACTGGAGCCTCAGGAGCATGTTTAACTCGACCGAGAGAGAGAGAGAGAGAGAGAGAGAGAGAGAGAGAGAGAGAGAGAGAGAGAGGGTGACGGGAAGAGAAGGATATGGATTATTAAGTGTAACTATTGGTGTATGAAAGTTAATGTCACTGTGCAGTTTGGACTCCGGCAAGACTCGCTATGGCAGCATAACTAAAAGGGAGAACCAGAAGGTAACACAGACATGAGGGATCTCTGGGATAAGAGACGACCCACCACACCACCGTCAACAAACCTGAGTGAACGTGTGAATGTGAGGGGACGACAGCATACAAATATACCAGTTCACCAAACACTCTATATCCATGTTCCCTCCAGATCTGAGCCTTTACCTAAGAAAAAAATCTACTGATAAAAGGCTTGACTAAATAAATACGTTTTCAACCTCGACTTGAACACTGAGACTGTGTCCGAGTCCCGAACACTGATTGGAAGGTTGTTCCATAACTGTGGGGCTTTATAAGAGAAAGATCTGCCCCCTGCTGTAGTCTTCATTATTTGAGGAACCAACAGATAGCCAGCACCTTTTGATCTAAGTAGGCGTGGAGGATCATACTGGTACAGAAGTTCACTCAGATACTGCGGTGCGAGACCGTTAAGTGCTTTATACGTCAGTAGTAGTATTTTATAATCAATGCGAGATTTGATTGGGAGCCAGTGTAGACTAATTAAAACAGGGGTGATGTGGTCGTATTTCCTAGATCTAGTGAGGACTCTTGCTGCTGCATTCTGGACTAACTGAAGCTTATTTATGCACTTACTCGCACACCCAGACAGTAAAGCGTTACAGTAGTCTAATCTAGAAGTAACAAAAGCATGAACTAGTTTTTCTGCATCCTGTAACGACATCATATTTCTAATTTTAGCAATATTTCTAAGGTAAAAGAAGGCGATCCTGGTGATATTGTTCACGTGAGACTCAAAGGAAAGACTCGGGTCAATAATCACACCGAGGTCTTTGACAGCCGTACACGCTGAAACAGAAACACCATCCAGAGATGCTACGTAATCGGAAAGTTTATTTCTAGCTGCATGTGGTCCTAGTAAAAGTACTTCCGTCTTATCTGAGTTGAGCAGAAGAAAGTTATTAAGCATCCACTGTCTAATGTACTTTACACACTTCTCAACATTGTTAAGCTGATCTAGCTCATCTGGCTTTGCTGAAATATACAGCTGTGTGTCATCAGCATAGCAATGGAAGCGAATCCCATGTTTATGAATGATTTCACCAAGAGGCAGCATATATAAAGAGAAAAGCAGTGGGCCTAAGACAGATCCTTGAGGAACACCAAACTTTACCTCATAGAGTGTGGAGAACTCACCATTTACATCCACAAACTGATAGCGATCAGTCAAATAAGACCTGAGCCAAGAGAGAGCTGTTCCCTTTATTCCTACAACGTTCTCAAGTCTAGCAAGCAGTATAGTGTGATCAATGGTGTCAAAAGCTGCACTAAGGTCGAGCAAAACAAGTAAGGAGACAAAACCCTGATCAGAGGCCAATAACAGGTCATTTACCACCTTAACTAGCGCCGTCTCTGTGCTATGATGAGGCCGAAATCCTGACTGATACATTTAAAAAATGTTCATAAGTAGGTGTGAGCATAACTGCTGTGCTACAACCTTTTCTAAAATTTTGGATATAAAGGGGAGATTTGATATCGGTCTGTAGTTGGACAACTGACATGGGTCAAGGTCAGGTTTCTTAATAAGGGGATGGATAACTGCCAGTTTGAAGGATTTAGGTACATAACCAGTGCTAATGGAAGAGTTAATTATTTTTAAAACAGGTTTGATTATCTCTGGAGTTATCTGTTTAAAGAAACTAGTAGGCAAGGGATCGAGAATGCAGGCTGATGGTTTTGATGAGGAGATTAATGAAATTAAGTCATTTTCATAAATAGGAGTGAAGCTTTGTAGTTGATTGTCCGTTATAATTACACTGCTGTCTACAGGGTTACTTGTAAAATAATTTGGATTTATATTAACCGTCTGGATTTCTTGCCTGATGTTTTCAATTTTATTATTAAAAAAGTTCATGAAATCATTACTACCTATTGGTGGTGTGCATGTGGGTGCAGTGCTTTTATTCCCTGTTAATTTTGCTACTGTGCTGAATAAAAATCTAGGATTATGTTTGTTATTGTCTATGAGGGTGGAGAAATATGCTGATCTGGCAGCACTAAGAGATTTTCTATAATTTAGGAGGCTCTCCTTCCATGCTATTTGAAATACTGTTAATTTTGTTTGACGCCATTTACGTTCTAATTTTCGAGTGTTCTGTTTTAAGGTGCGCGTATGATCATTATACCACTGTGCTAATTTTTTCTCCCTGATCATTTTGGTCTTAAGGGGAGCTACATCATCTAGAGTGTAACGTAACGTTGTTTCTAGATGTTCAGTGGCCCAGTCGAGCTCTGCGGTGTCTGACGGAGATCTATCTAATATCGTAATTTCGGGAAGATTATTAATAAAACGCGCTGCTGTAGCTGACGTGAAAGTACGCTTAACACGGTAACGTGGTGAGGTAGAAATGCAATGACTTAGGCAAATTTTAAAAGAGATTAGATAATGGTCTGAAATAGCTTCAGACTGTGGAATTATGACTAAGTTTTTTATTTTTAATCCAAATGTTAACAACAAATCGAGAGTGTGTCCACCACTATGAGTGGGTCCTATAACATTCTGATTAATTCCAACTGAATCTAGAATGGACACAACTGCTGCTCTTATGGAGTCTTCCTGATTATCAAAATGAATATTAAAGTCTCCAACAATTAATGCTTTGTCTAAAGAAGTAGCTAAATTTGTAATGAAATCTGCAAATTCTATCAGAAAATCAGAGTAGGGCCCTGGGGGTCTATAAATAATAATTAGTGGAATTAACTGACTTGACCTGCTTTCGGACACTGAATATTTTATGTTGGTGTAAAGAATTTCAAATGTTTTACATTTGTGTTTAGTCTTTTGTGTGACGTTTAGATTATTATTATAAATAGCTGCTACTCCACCTCCTCTGCCATTTAGATGGGGTTGGTGTATATAACTATACCCAGGAGGACTCGCCTCATTTAATGCTACATATTCATTCGATTTAATCCACGTTTCTGTCAAACACATTATATTAAACTCCTGGTCGGTAATAATTTCGTTTATAGTAAGTGCTTTTGGCGTGAGAGATCTAATATTCAACAATCCTATTTTTAGATCAGAGGTGCTGGCTGTGCGTTCAGTCCTATTTAATTTAATGTTAATCAGGTTACTTAAACAGACTTTCTGATAATTCCTATATTTTAGTTTTGCTCGGGGGACAGACACAGTCTCAATATGGTGGATCCTGAGTGACGACTCTGTGCAGCTAGCAGACGGTCGGTTTAGCCTGTCTGTCTGCTCCCTGGCCTTGGCTCTAGACAGTCACTTGTTAACTAGTGCTGTTCTGAGACTATGACCTATACTACAAGAAATGAGAGCAGCACCTTCCCGGGTGGGATGGACACCGTCCCGCCCTAACAGGCCAGCCTTGCCCTCAAAAATGCTCCAATTATTAATGAAGCCCACATTGTTTTTGGAGCACCACTCGGACATCCAGCAGTTCAGCGACCATAACCTGCTGTAGGCTATATCGCCACGTCGCATTGGGATGGGGCCAGAGCATACTACAGCATCGGACATTGCCTTCGCTAATTTACACACCTCTATAATATTACTCTTAGTAACCTCTGACTGTCGAAGGCGTATATCATTAGCTCCTGTGTGAAAAACTATCTTAGAGAACCTGTGCTTTCCTAAGAATCTAAGCTGACCTGCTATGTCCGGCGCCCTGGCTCCCGGTATACACATAACCTGTGCTGCTGGTGCCCCTAAAGGTCTAGCTAATTTCACGTGCCTCAGAATGGAGTCTCCTAAAACCAGAGCTCTTTCAGGTTTCTCAGCGGGTGCTTCACTGAGGAGAGCAAACCTGTTGAACACGCGAAGCGGAGAGGAATGGTGCTCCCGTATGAGTCGCCGAGTCGTCACCCATTCGCCCCGCTGCGAGGGCTCTAATGCCGGAGTCGGGGGAATAGTACCTTCACCTAGGGCATCCAGACTTTCCCCTGCAGAACTTGGACTGCTCTCACACTTACTACTTCTCTCTAGACTCTGGATGCGCTCCTCTAATGCTAAGATCTTCTCCGTCAAAGAGCAAACTAGCTTACACTTCTCACAGATAAAATTATCGCTAACAACGGAGAAAGACTGACTAAACATGTCACACTTCACACACTGAGTGAACTGGATGTTCGCCATAATAGAGAAATCACGTACCCCTTAATGTGGTTACTGTAGTGTGTTCGTAGTTCTGGTGAATGTCCTTCACTCACTGCTTTCAAACCCTCAGACAGGGAAAAAAGCGCTCTTCCGACAGCAAAAATAGTCGAGACGGAGCCAACGGAAAGTGAAGGATGCAGGAAATCAAAACGATATTTTGATATTTTAAAGCGAGAAAAGTGAGTCACTGTCACTCTTCTCTACTCACTCCACCCTGCCTGCACTTTTTTTCTTCACTTCTCTAACACACTCTCCATTACTTTGCACTGTTGACCCCAGGTACCTGAACTCCTCCACCTTCTCCACCTCTTCTCCCTGCAAACGCACCACTCCACTGCCCTCCCTCTCATTCACACACATGTACTCTGTCTTAATCTTACTGACTTTTATTCCTCTTCTCTCCAGTGCATACCCCTACCTCTCCAGTCTCTTCTCAACCTGCTCCCTACTCTAACCACAAATCACAATATCAAAATCATCCGCAAACATCTATAGTCCAGGGAGACTCCTGACCTCGTCCGTCAACCTGTCCATCACCACTGCAAACAGGAAAGGGCTCAGAGCCGATCCTTGATGCAATCCAACCTCACTGCCTCATACATGTCCTGCACCACCTTTACATACTTATCTGACACACCAGACTTCCTTATACAATACCACCACTTCTCTCTCTGCACCCTGTCGTACGCTATCTCTAAATCCACAAACACACAATGCAACTCTTTCTGACCTTCTCTATACTTCTCCATCAACATTCTCAAAGCAAATACTGTGTCTGTAGTGCTCTTTCTTGGCATGAAACCATACTGTTGCTCACAGATGGTCACCTCTTCTCTCAGCCTGCCTTCCACTACTCTTTCCCATAACTTCATCGTGTGACTGATCAACTTAATTCCCCTGTAGTTACTGCAGGTCTACACTTTTCCCTTATTCTTAAAGATCAGTACCAGCACACTCCTTCATCACTCCTTAGGCATCCTCTCAACTTCCAAAATCCTGTTAAACAATCTGGCTAAAAACTCCACTGCCATCTCTCCTAAACATCTTCATGCTTCTACTGGTATTTCATGTGGTTCAACCGACTTTCCACTCTTCATCCTCTTAATCGCTGCTCTCACTTCCGCCTTACTAATCCTATCCACTTCCTGCTTCACATCTCCACACCATCCAACCTTCTCTCTCTCTATTAATAAACAAGCTTCAGTTAGTCCAGAATGCAGCAGCCAGAGTTCTTACAAGGGCAAGAAAATATGATCACATAACCCTGATCTTATCGTCCCTACATTGGCTTCCTGTTAAGTTTCGAATAGACTACAAACTATTACTTCTCACTTATAAAGCACTAAATGGTTTGGCTCCCATATATCTATCCAGTCTTTTAACTCGCTACAATCCGCCACGCTCCCTGAGATCTCAAAACTCTGGGCTTCTAGTAGTTCCTAGAATAGCAAAGTCCACTAAAGGTGGTAGAGCTTTTTCACATTTAGCTCCTAAACTCTGGAATAGTCTTCCTGACGGTGTTCGGGGCTCAGACACACTCACCCAGTTTAAGTGTAGATTAAAAACATATCTTTTTAGCAAAGCCTACACATAACACACATCACATCATAACCTTGTGCTCCAGAACATCTGATCACATGCACATTATCAACTTGTGCTGTTAATATCATGAACAGCAGCTACGCTAATTGCTCTCCACTGCTTCTCTTTCTCTCCCCATCCCGAGACACCCTGAGGTTTGGCCAGCTCCAGTCACCTCCCACCTCGTGATGATTACGGACCTTTGAAGAAGTAGATGCCGAACTCACAAACATCCCGAACCATCTAGAGACGTACCAGTGCCATTTGGATCCCGCTACATGTGTGGAGTTTGGCATTGGACCTCCTGGAGTGTTAAAGGCTCTGGCATGGAGAAGCTGATGCTGGATCTGTGGTGATCACAAATGCTGAGCTCATAAAACTCGGAGCTACTAACCATATAGACTGTATAAGACTGCAGAAAGAACATCACTTATAATCTTATACTCCAGTGCTCATGTTAGCTCTCACTCTCCAGTGTTCTGTATTGTTGAAAGATTTATGATCAAACTCTTGATGTCACCCAAAATGAGGATGGGTTTCCCTTTTGAGTCTGGTTCCTCTCAAGGTTTCTTCCTCATAACATCTAAGGGAGTTTTTCCTTGCCACAGTCGCCACAGCTTGCTCATCAGGGACAAATTCACACCATTCACCTTCACTGTTGATTTGTGTAAAGCTGCTTTGAGACAATGTCTGTTGTGAAAAGCGCTATACAAATAAACTTGACTTGACTTGACTTGACTCTCATTTTCCTCATTCATCAGCTGCTCAAAATACTCCATCCTTTATATCTTGCAGCACATCCTTCCCAGCTCGGTCCCTCTACCTGGCCAATCGGTACAAATCCTTTTCTCCTTCCTTAGTGTCCAACTTCTCATACAGCTCCTCATATGCCTTTTTCCTTGGCTTTCGCCACATCCCTCTTTACCTGCTGCCACATCTCCTTGTGCTCCTGCCTCCTTTTCTCATCACTTCGCTGATCTCAATTCTGTTTCACCAACCTTATGTCTGATTGGTGGCCATAAAGGTATGCCTGATTGGTGTATGTTTATGCTGTTCAGGTAGTCCTCTATCGACCCCTATCGTGAGTCACAAATATCGATGTTGCTTTGACCGTGACAGTCTTTCCTGCTTCATGCTGATTTATAATTTTAATTTTCTGCTCCAAACTGATGGCTTTCCTCTTCTTTTCTTTTACCGCCAGCAGAGGACTTTTATAACTAAAATTGCTGTTTGAAACCATTTGAAAAGAAGAGGAAAAAACAAAATACACACTAACACAGAGACAACTTTACTCCGTATGTATATGTTCAAAATATATATGTTTAAAATGATTTTATTACTATTTACTATACAACGCGTTCGTGGACTTTTCATTTGAAAATGGCCGCACGGGCGCTTCCTGCCCTCGCACGTCAGCCCCCTTTGAAATTAGACACGTGTTTCCTCTTCCCCCCTCTCCCTCCCCCTTTTCGACGCGGCCTCATACGCCAACAACATGCCTGTAAGTCCCGAATGAACCCACGGCGTCCTTTTCAAGTTGGAAAAAAACTGTTTTCTTCTAAACAGATCCGGTTTTATATGTAAACGAGGTCCCGTTTTAACTCCGGCTGAACTTTAGATTAGATTCGATGAAGGCAATCAGGTTTTAATCTGAAGTAAAAACGTGTCGGAAGTGTCTGAGCGACAACATGGCGGCGTTCACGCGAGTTTAGCGCATGGCAGGCAAATTGTTTTTCTAATCGTTTACTAACAAGACGATGGCGAGATGTACGAGTTTATTTGTTTTTTATTCTGGAAGGGGGAAAATGTGAATAAATGCTCAGATCGTCTATAGAAGATGGTTTGAGGCTTTATGGAGGCTGCTCATGCGATTAGCTGAATATAAATAAAAAGTCAGACTGAACCAAAAGAGAAAAGAACATAACGGATGCATGTTGTCTGATTTGATCATATCGACCTCCAGAACATTTCTGATCTTAGTTTGATTATAGCAGGAGGTATATTAGAGTTTCCTCTCATTGGGAGATGATGTCTCAACACTTTTCAACACTTCATCTGTTTCCAGGACCATTTTATTCCAGAATGATTCCCACCAGGAACAATTGCAACACTTCATATTGGTTTATTCTTAATGATTTTGGTCTGTAGTTTAAGTTAGATATGGTGTAGGTGTGGCCCAGACCTAATCTGGTGAAGAAAGAAAAGATCCCCAGACTGGGAAATGCCAGTGATCAGGTTCCTACACCTGATTACACACGTCTCGCCCATAAATTTATTTTGAATTGTGATTGGAATTGGATTGGGGTATTAGCTGTGACACTACGCATCTGGATTTGGTTTGGAGAATTAAACCCTGGTCTACTATATGATTATCATACACTTGGTCCAGACCTGCAAATGTTAGTACTGTAAGTGAATTCAATATATAGAGAGGTACGGGCATTAAAAAATAAAAAAATAAGTAGCTTCCTTTTTCTTTTTTTTTAACCAAAATAAAAAAAAAAACTACCATCCTGCTTTAAACCTCCTCATCCCTGGATTTAAATGCAAAAGTAAATGTTTGTTCGGTTTAAATAATGTATGCAATTTGCCTACGTTGCTACTTTATAATGTTTTATAAAGTAAGAACATTATACGCTTTTGCACAGTATGTGGACGCCCCCCCGCCCTAGATTTATTTATCATGCTAAATCTAACAATTATTATTTATAATGCAATTTGCACATGTGCTTTTTTGAGCATTTAGTTTTGAGTCTCCATCTGCTGCCCTAGTAACCTCCACTCTTCTGGGAAGATGTTCCACTCGATTTTGAGGATTTGTAATATTTCATTTGGCCACAAGGGGGTTAGAAAGTCAGGTACTGATGTAGGTGATATATGGAGGCTTGGGATGCAGTCACAGTTCATCCCCAAGGTATTTAATAGGGTTGTGTGTTCAGAGCTCTATAGCAGGAGATCTTCCACTCCAGCTGTGAAAAATTTTAATGCTACTACCCCCAAAGATATTCTGTACATTTGTGTACTTCTAAGTTTATGGTAACTGTCTGGGGAAGAACTCGTGTGGCTGGAAAAGAACCGAACATATTTGCAACGTTGTGTTTCGCTTTGTCTCTTTGTAATGTAATGTTTTAGTTGGCGAAAGACTTGCTGCACCCGACTGCAGAGGAAGAGAAGAGGCGGCACAAGAAGAAGCGGCTTGTCCAGAGCCCCAACTCTTACTTCATGGACGTGAAATGTCCAGGTAAAGTGGAGAGCCTCGTGCCGACAAGCGCGTCAATTCTATGGCTCGTGTTCTTGTACTGATTCGTTTTTTTTTTTGTCGTCTGTGCTCGCAGGTTGCTATAAGATCACCACAGTTTTCAGCCACGCTCAGACAGTGGTGTTGTGCGTGGGATGCTCCACAGTGCTGTGTCAACCCACCGGAGGAAAAGCACGTCTCACAGAAGGTACACAAGTCACAGCATACGTTTCACTACCAACGCACCCGTGGCGACATTGCGTACTTTGCTCACGGCACTTTTACTGCCCCTAAGTGTTGAGTTGAATTGAGTCTTCTGAAGACTGGGCTCTTTTGTAGTTGGAAGGTTACTTAGTTCATAGATTAGGATTGATTTAGCCCAAAGATTAGTTTCTCTAGAGAGATCATCTTACAGTGGTCATGCTTTTATTACCTCCATCTTGGTTTTTAAGGTGGGTTGTGTGGAATGTGCCAGGTGACCTCCATGGCAGTATCTTGTTTTTATCTTTATTTCATCTCTATTTCTGTTCCATTTCTTCTGTTGGTACAGTTGAAGAACGGTGGTTTATAGCCGACATGAATGCTGTAGTTCACTGTAAAGTTAGGACACTTTCTCACTTGGCATTTTCTACCTTGGAGACAAATAACAAAAAAAGGGCGATTTATGGATAAATGTTATTTATTCATTTTTTATTTTATAAATGTTGTATAAACTTTTTAATTAGGTTTTATTAAAATTGTTTGTTATGGAATGTCCACAATACAATTTTAATGTTATCACTTGTGTTTAAGTAGTGGATTTCTTAGCTTCAGGAGTGTGTGACAAAAAAAAAAAAAAAAAGCGTTGTTTTTTACCATGAAACATGACTCCGGAGAAAAATGAAAAACGAAACTGTCAAAGCTCCACATCAGTGGTCCCCAACATTTTTTGCACCACAGACCGATTTCATGTCAGACATTTTTTTTCACGGACCGGCCTTTAAGGTGTGGCGGATAAATACAACAAATTAAAATGATACGACTGGCATAAACACCGGTATTTTCTAATTATAATAATAAACATGAATCCACTGTGTTGGGTTTTGTTCATTTTGCTCGCTTGGGGGTTTGAATTTAGAGGTAATGTATGATGTGTTAGCGGCCAGAGCCCCTTTTAAGAAGGTAAAGGATAGAGGTAAGACATGTGACCAAGGCAGGAATCTTGACATGCATCAAGAGTGAGTTATAGACAGATGTGGCAAAAAGAATCCGGTAATTTTCCAAAATAAAACACCTTCAGAATCAGATAAATAAAACGGGAATAATGTAAGTTTTGTATTCTTTCTGTGCGGCACAGAACCAATTGGCCCATGGACCGGTGCTGGTCCGCGGCCCGGGGGTTGGAGACCACTGCTTTACATGTAGAGCTACTCAGTTTAATGTTTGTGGAGCAGCACTAATGCAGCTCCCTGCGTAACTGGAGAAAAAGCAAAGTATTAACACTCGTATGTAAATGCCGTTAACAAAAACCTGACCTGAGCGTTTTAAATCCCATAACCAGTCAGGCAGATGTAGAGGTAGGGCTGGGCAATATGGCCTAAAAAAAAAAACAGATTTTTTTCACAAAAAATCCGATTTGCGATTTAAATCGATTCTTTCCCCCTGCTTAAAATCAATCTGCATATGACAGCGAAAATGTTAAAAAAAAAAGTTTTGTTTATTAAAGTTTATTTACCCCTGAGAAACAACAAGCCAAAAATACAAGATGGCGGCCCTGCCATTGTAAATTGTAAAAATAGAACATAACATAAAATGAGAAAACCTAAAAAAAAAAAAAGTGTTTAAATGTGGAACATGATTGAAAATGCACCTGAGGTTTTGAGTGATTTTGCCTTTACTTTTCTCCAAAACTCCACAGTAAAATGGGATAACATTTAACAGAGTAATAGACAGGGACACTGTCAATAAAAATAATTTGAAAGATTGAGCAAACCTATTAAGAAAAATGTTTTATGAGTGTTTGAATGTGGAACATGGTTAAAAATGCAGTGATGCTTGGAGTGATTTTTGCCTTTACTTTTCTTAAAAACTCCACAGTAACTCTTGAAATAAGAATATAATAGACAGGGAGATTCGAAATAAGAATTATTTGAAAGAGTGAAACTTAAAAAAATGTTTGAGTGTTTGAATATGGTAATTCAAATGCTCAGATTTTTTTTCTTAACGGAAACGCCGTTCTGAAACGTCTTTACATGTATTGTGACCGCTCCCACCACCCATACCGTAAGTGTACGATTAGACGCGCAACACTAAACAAAGTGCGGCTGCTTAACCGTGTATTTTCAAGATGCGGCTGCTTAACCGCAGTCCTGTGCTGCCGCTGTCTTGTTCATTTCGTAGGGCCCTACATCTCTCCCACTCGACAGCATGCCTCTGTTTAAGGTACTGCTACCTTTGCTTGCTTGCTGCCATGTTGTTTATGTATCTCTATGGCAAACGCGCGGGGGGAGGGCTGAGTTCGTTCGAAACTATGGAAGCCCAGAGGGGAGCGTCAGCGGACATTAAAGAGAAACCCGATTTTTACTACACATTCAAGTTAATCGATAAAATCGATTTATCACCCAGCCATATGTAGAGGACAGGGGGGTATGGAGACGGATAGATGACCCCTAATGGGAGCAGCCAGTCAGAATTGAGTTTTTAACAGCACTGTGGTGTGAAGTTTGGTTTAATGCTGGTGGTGCTGTAACTTTGGAAGCAGAAGGGAAGGGGGCTGTTTATGCGCATGCTCAGTGTAAACGCACTTTAAGTTGGAATAATTAGAAATTTCTTTCTATCCATGTTGTAAATTTCCTTTAATTGGCTCACTAACCTTTTTCCCCATTCACTATTATTCCATGTCATGTCTTGATCGTTCCCTAATTGTTTGAGGTTACAGTAGAAAAAGTTGGTCCTCCCTGATCATATCTTGTTGAATACTTTGCAGCTGTTACCCATAACATTACCTGCAAAACATATGCTGCTGGTTCAATAAGGAAGGTCTAAGATGCTCACGTAGAACTGATGCAAAAAATGCAATCACTTGGTGCAAGCGTTTGATTTTTTTTTTTTTACTTGATGTAAATACAAATAAAATTCATGGAATGATCTTTGAATGTTGCTACAATTTTATCCTCTTGAAGAATCTGCGAATGTGTTTATTCAGGACACACATCCAGGCCCTTGGTAAAACCAGTGATTCGTGCGCTGCACGATGAACTCGCCTTTTTGTGCTGAAAAAGGATGTTTCCTTGACGTGTCGAGAGCGAGTTTTTAATGAACATGTCTCTGTGTGCAGGATGCTCTTTCAGGAGAAAGCAGCATTAGTCTCTCATTTACCTGAGCGCAAATTACGAGAGACCAAAGGAGGAGAAATGGATTGGCCAAAGGCTCTACAGTACCCAGGATGATCCTACACCTCGAGTCAAGTTAAAGGTCATGTAGAAGGGGAATAGGCCTCCTCATGGAGCTAAATCGTGGCTGTCGTTTGAAGGATTAAAGGCCTTGTTTTAACTAAACTGTAACTCATGACTGCCAAACCTGTTTCTCACTATAAATCCTTTAAATAAATGTTTTTTCATTACATTGGTTCTTGTTTTTTTTATTTTTTTTACGTGCAATAACAGGATAACCACACTAGACTAATCCAAAACATTTCAGTTTCAACAATACATTTTATGGTTTTTCAATGAAACCCATTTTTAACAGTTTTTATTTTCAGCATCCTTAAATTTACATTTCAATTGTAATCTTTTAAAAATTGACATTTTTGCATGAGTGAGCCAGAGGTGGTGATGGTGAGAGAACTCTGATAAGAGAAACAAACCTATCCTCATCTCGATGCCAGACTGCGATTATAAAAGATTTCCTGTCTATAACTATTCTATACAGTGGAATTATCATTTTCAATTCATTCAACTGTTGGGAGACTTGAATGGATGTTCGTGGTTTTTTTTTTTTTTTTTTTTTTTTTTTTTTTTTTTTTTTTTAATTTTATTTATTTATAAACCTAGTTCCCTTATCAAACCATTCAGTGTTCTTAAACTATTTTTTATATATATATATGTGTGTGTGTGTGTGTGTGTGTGTGTGTGTATATATATATATATATATATATATATGTATTATGTATATTATAATATATATATATATATATATTATTATATGTATAATATATATATATATATACATACATACATACACACACACACACAGTATATATATATTAATGTGTGTATGTATGTGTATAATATATATATATATATATATATATATATATATATATATATATATATATATATATATATACACACACACACACACACACACACACAGTGAGGAAAATAAGTATTTGAACACCCTGCTATTTTGCAAGTTCTCCCACTTAGAAATCATGGAGGGGTCATGGTAGGTGCATGTCCACTGTGAGAGACATAATCTAAAAAAAAAAATCCAGAAATCACAATGTATGATTTTTTAACTATTTATTTGTATGTTACAGCTGCAAATAAGTATTTGAACACCTGAGAAAGTCAATGTTAATATTTGGTACAGTAGCCTTTGTTTGCAATTACAGAGGTCAAACGTTTCCTGTAGTTTTTCACCAGGTTTGCACACACTGCAGGAGGGATTTTGGCCCACTCCTCCACACAGATCTTCTCTAGATCAGTCAGGTTTCTGGCCTGTCGCTGAGAAACACGGAGTTTGAGCTCCCTCCAAAGATTCTCTATTGGGTTTAGGTCTGGAGACTGGCTAGGCCACGCCAGAACCTTGATATGCTTCTTACAGAGCCACTCCTTGGTTATCCTGGCTGTCATGTTGGAAGACCCAGCCTCGACCCATCTTCAATGCTCTAACTGAGGGAAGGAGGTTGTTCCCCAAATTCTCGCAATACATGGCCCCGGTCATCCTCTCCTTAATACAGTGCAGTCGCCCTGTCCCATGTGCAGAAAAACAACCCCAAAGCATGATGCTACCACCCCATGCTTCACAGTAGGGATGGTGTTCTTAGGATGGTACTCATCATTCTTCTTCCTCCAAAAACGTTTAGTGGAATTATGACCCAAAAGTTCTATTTTGGTCTCATCTGACCACATGACTTTCTCCCATGACTCCTCTGGATCATCCAAATGGTCATTGGCAAACTTAAGACGTGCCTGGACATGTGCTGGTTTAAGCAGGGGAACCTTCCGTGCCATGCATGATTTCAAACCATGACGTCTTAGTGTATTACCAACAGTAACCTTGGAAACGGTGGTCCCAGCTCTTTTCAGGTCATTGACCAGCTCTTCCAGTGTAGTTCTGGGCTGATTTCTCACCTTCCTTAGGATCATTGAGACCCCACGAGGTGAGATCTTACATGGAGCCCCAGTCCGAGGGAGATTGACAGTCATGTTTAGCTTCTTCCATTTTCTAATGATTGCTCAAACTGTGGACCTTTTTTCACCAAGCTGCTTGGCAATTTCCCCGTAGCCCTTTCCAGCCTTGTGGAGGTGTACAATTTTGTCTCTAGTGTCTTTGGACAGCTCTTTGGTCTTGGCCATGTTAGTAGTTGGATTCTTACTGATTGTATGGGGTGGACAGGTGTCTTTATGCAGCTAACGACCTCAAACAGGTGCATCTAATTTAGGATAATAAATGTAGTGGAGGTGGACATTTTAAAGGCAGACTAACAGGTCTTTGAGGGTCCGAATTCTAGCTGATAGACAGGTGTTCAAATACTTATTTGCAGCTGTATCATACAAATAAATAGTTTAAAAATCATACATTGTGATTTCTGGATTTTTTTTTTTAGATTATGTCTCTCACAGTGGACATGCACCTACGATGACAATTTCAGACCCCTCCATGATTTCTAAGTGGGAGAACTTGCAAAATAGCAGTGTTCAAATACTTATTTTCCTCACTGTATATATACACACACATTATATATATAATATATATATTTATATATATATATATATATATATATATATATATATATATATATATATATATATATATATATATATATAAAATGTGTGTATATGTATAAAAAAGTTTAAGAACACTGAATGTTCTAGGTTAACTAACCTGTTATATATTTAAAATATATATTTATACCTTTTAGCTAGAATGCAGAAATGTACATAATGTACATGTACGTAAGATTGTGAGATGTCCTTTCTACCGTCTTATTCAGTCAGTTGACGCCGTGGAACCGGGATCTACTGAGCAACTCATAAAATAGCTTAACATATGAGATCATTGTAGCTCCAACACCGGCTCCTCCTTGCCAGAGCCTGAAGAGGTCCAATGCCAAACTCTACATGAAGTTGGATCCAAATGGTGCTGGTACGTCTTTAGATGGTTCTGCAAAATCACATATGGCTGGAAGATTCAGGTGTCCCAATACTTTTGCCCAAATAAAATTTTTTTATTACTTAAAATGAAAGAGATGTTGAGAATTTGAAGTGAGTTTCTTTTTTTAAGGCTGTCGAAAAGTAAACTTCGTGCAATGTAGATGGCCGATGATCAAAATTAGCGATCATAAAAAAGTGGACCTTTAGGCCTACTGTGTTCCTCCCCAAAGCATTCTGGCATATGGACTTGCTATAAAATTTCATTTCATCATACAAGTCCATATGCCAGAACTCATTGGGGGCTTAATTGCTGTGCTGGAATGGCATCTGTTGTGTCACATTCATAGCCTGGAAGGTGAATGACCATGTTTGTGTGGTTGTTTCTTAAGACACACAATTGCTTCACACGGTCCTTTTACATTTCTAATACTAAATATTATTGCAAGCTTTTGTAGTTCGACTTTTTCTTCAAATATGTAAATATTTTCAAAATATTGCATATTGACAAAAATGATTTCATTTTGAATGTACTATATTTAAAGGATAAACTCTGGTTTACAAATTAGTTTTACAAATTAGTATTTTTTCAAATAGAGTATTTTTGTGCTACACACGCTGAAATTAACCACAGTTGGCCCTTCATGTTTTTCATGTCAGCAACCCAATGCCGGCTTCTGAGGGCCAAAAAGATATTGGCTAAATGTGGGCTCACCTACAGTGAGATTTGTTTGTGCATGCCAGTATGTGGGCTGCACACATGGACCATTCAGGATTTGTATGAATTAGCCCATGCCCACACTGCCTGCAGATTGCCCAAGGGCCAATGCCAGCATGTTTATTGGGTAACACTTTGCTACTGATAGCTACTGCCTTGTGTCACGATTCCAGGCTTGTGGAGGCGATGTATCCTGTGGCACATTTAGGGCTATGAATACCAATAAATCACCACTTGAATGCTAAAGCATATTTGAATATTGTTGCTGACCATGTGCATCCTTTCTGTGCTTTGCTCTGTCTGTATACGCTCGCCAATTGAGGTTCACAAAATTTACAATTCCTCAATTCAAGAAAGAGTCACCAAAACAAGTTTAATAGACATTTAAGCACAACAGATTCTGACAACTGGTTTAACCATTTTGCATTCAATTACTTATGTCATGAACTGATGCCAAAATGTTTTACTAGTATAATATATGATAGGTCCCCTGGTGGTCTAGTGGTTAAGATGCAGCGCTCTCACCGCTGCGACCCGGGTTCGAGCCGGAGAAGCCGAAAGAAAGTTTAGTATAATATATGATGTTCTTGTGACTAAATGATGTGGAGGTTAAACAAGGAGTTGAGAATTTCATTTCTGATCTGAGAAACGCCCCCAAAGCAACTTAGAAACACTGTAATAATGCATCATGTCCCAAAACAAGGTTTTATGATTATGACAATTCATTAGATGTGGTAGAACAGGAGATTAACATCATGAATGTCTGCAGATGAATCTGCAGGTATTGTGTGATATTGTCATTGATATTTTCATAACAACATGGACCAGAATCTCAAAAGAATGTTTTCAACATCAAGTGGAATCCATGCCATGAATAATTGAGACTGTTTTGAGAGTAAAGGGATTAACTGAAAATGTAATCAGTTTTTCAATAATCAGTACCCAGTGTGATTGTGAGAGTCAGCCCTGTTCAATCTAAATCAAATTTTGGCCCTTCATGTAGAGTGAATTTGGCAGCACACAGGTTGTCCAGTCAAACACAAAGGAGAGCGATTCCTGAAGACCTCAAAAACGGTTGTGGATGCCCTATTGATCACAAAGTAATGTCTCAGGCAAAAGGCTCCAGTGAACTACAGAGTAATACTGTTTAAATAGATGAGTCAGTTTTCCCAGGATTGGGCCACTCTTCCAAAATCTCTCTAAGAGCATGGGTGTAAAATCATCCCAGTCATCAGAAAAGGGCAAGAATGCAATCCGATGTAGAATTGCATTGCAAAAAAACATTGCTCACCAAAAAGAATAAATAAATGCTTGTGTGATAAAAGTATGCCAAGAAACATGCCAAGCTTCTGTAGATGAGTTATGAAACAATGTGTTATGGATTGAGAAATGTGTAGTGGAATTTTTTAGCTGACATTGGCTTATGTCTGTTAAAACCCAATTCTTCTTTTTTTTTCTTCAAATAGATGCTCATACCAACTGTGTAGCATGGTGGTGGTGGTAGTGTGACAGCTGGGTTTTGCAACAAGATGAAAATTCAAAACACCCAAGCAAGCCTAACTCACAATACTTAAAAAGTAGGAAATATAAACTTTAAAAATTGGTTTCAGTCCAGACCAAACTGCTATTATTAAATTGTTGTAGCAAAACTTAATAAAAAAAAAAAAGCTTCAAAGGCTGTTTTCAAGAAGGCATGGACCAAAGATCCTTTAAAAATCTGGTGCTTGATGGTGCAAAATTCATCAGCAGACGAATTGTTTAATTTCAATGTAAAAGCTGTTTTCCTCATTGCTGAGCATTTTGATGTCACACGTCTAAGTTCCCCAGTATTTTCTGTGGGGGTGGTGTCCATTACATTAAAAGACATAAGTAAAATACCCAGTAAACAACTTTACACTGTGCTGAGCATTTTCTCGTTATATGTCCATGTTGCAGAAGTTCTGCAATGTTGCATATTTGGGGGGTTATTATGCGACGCTTCGTTTGACGTCAATATAGTACACAAAAGGCACCTTTCCCTATTGTGCTGAATGTATTGATATGTCACATGTCCATATCGCTATATTTTAGATTAGATTTTATTGTCATTGCACAAGTTGTGGTACAAGGCAGCAAAATGCAGTTAGCGTCTATCCAGAAGTGCATTGGTAGCAGTGTAAAATATTTACATATGTGCAGGTTGGTAAGACGCTCCTTCTATATGATACATATCTTAGATACATATATTAGTATATTTCTATGGTTTTCGAGTCACCGTATTGGATCCCTGTTAGATTTCAGATTGATTTTTTATGCTAATGCTGACCTGTAAGGCTCTTCATGGTAGTTACTTACAGTTACACTTTTTAACCGTCTACTCTGAGGTGTGATCTCTGCTTCTCTGATTCCGGTCTTTTCGTTGTTCCCCCTACACTTTTACATACTATGGGTGGTCAGGATTTTTCTTACTATTCATCAAAACTGTAGAATTCTTTCCCCATTGAGACTAGACAGGCTGAATCATGTAGTGTTTTTAAATCTGCTCTTAAATCTTACTCTAAATCTTAGCCTTAAGGTGATTTTTTATTTTATTTTATTAATTAATTATTAGTATCTAAAAAAATATTATTTTTATTTATTTTATTTATATTTTATTTTTGTTAGAAAAGTGCTTTGAGAGACAACTTTTAATATATATAAGAGAAAGATTATTATTACTATTAATATTATTATTATTACGAGATGTATCAGAAAGTTTCACAACTAGCCCTGTTTACAAGAAAATACTTTATCTACGTTTACAATACAAAATAATCCCCTTGCACAGCAATACAGCTCTCCCAGTGTTCCTGCCACTTCGGGACTGTATCCTGTAAGTCTTCTTTTCAAAGAGTGTCAAGCACCTTCTGCTATTCATGCTGGATCTCCACAATGGTGTCAAAACAGCAACCTTTGAGCTGGATCTTCATCTTCGGGAAGAGGGCGAAGCCTGCAGGAGCCAAATCTGGCGAGTAGGGTGGGTGTGGAAGTGAGATCATGTGGATTGTTCTCCGTTGATCATCAAGCACAAGTTGCTGAATGGTTTCGACACTTTTGGGGGTTGAGCTCGTTGTAGGTCTTCCTGATCTCTCCTTGTCTTCCAGTGATGTTCTTTCGCTCTTTAAGCGTGCGTGTCACATGTCACATGTATCTGTGGCAGATTTGCCCAGTTTCATGCAGAATTTCACATTTTTTTGTTCTGAATTGATGTCCATGATAAAATCATAGACGTGGTAACGCACATAGTCAGAATAGCACCAGGTAGCACCATTAGTTTCAAAACTTTTTGATACCACCTCGTAGTATTATTATTATTTTTTATATTTATTTATTTTAATTATTACAGTGGAACCTTGATACTGGTGGCCTTGACACTCGCGACCTCGATAGTTCGCGACTTTTCATTTGGAAAATCTGATAGTTCGCGGGAAAGCCGCGAGTGGCTCGAAAGTCCGGAGTAACATTTCAAAACAGAGTTTTTACTAATAAATTACATAAAAATGTTTGAAAAACTATTTTATTATTGTATTATTCATTTAAAGTAGTTAATAAAACATTTCTGACAAGTAATTCACAATTTATGTTCAGTTTACAGTACAGTACATGTACAATTCCCCTTGAAAAAAGAACCATCAAGAGGAGAGTAAAAACCTCTCGATATTTTGTTACTCGTGAGGGGTCATAGAACGTAACCCCCGTGACTATCGAGGTTGCACTGTATTATATCATTATTGGAAGGTTGGGGGTACTTTTTTTCAAACAGAGTAATTCTGTGTTGAAAATGTAAATAAATAATAATAATACTAAAAACAATTTCCCCTCTCAGTGTCTCTACAATGCATTATTAGAATATGATTTAAGATAAATATCGTTTAAGTGTTTGCACAGTCGCAGGAATTCCAACAGGGGGCGCCCAACACAAGTGACGGCAGCAGAGCCACTGAGACGTTATATAGATATATACTTTATTAATTCTCTCTGGTAAAATAAAATTACAAAATAATTTCAACCTCAAACCGAACATCCCTTAGCAATAGTTAATATTATTAAAGTCGGTATTAATACAGCGACCGTTTACTGTCATGATGAACGAGGAAGGATGCCATAATATATTAGTAGTAAATATCCGCTATATCTGCGTTAGTAATCCGTTAATGGTAAAAAATAAACGAAACCAAAAGTAACGAAAATAAAAGTAATTAAATCATTTAAAAATAAATAAATAAATAAATAAACAGCAATACAAAGCTAGTTTCAGGTTAACAGCATCATTTTTCAATAATTCCAAGCAGATGTAATTCAGTATTCCGGCCACAGGATGTCACTATGAGACAGTTTTCAGAAAAGAATGTTCTCTGTAGAAATGAGGGTCAGCAGGAAAAAGTCTCTTATTCCCAACACACACCATTAGTTCAGGTTTAGTTACACTCACAGAAAGACTAATTCTCGACTCTACAGTTTATTCCCTTGTGAGCAGCTGTTTCGGTTATTGTGTGTGTCCGTGTTTGTATCATTGTGTATGTATATTGACTGGCTTTGAGTTTCCCCCCCTCACTGCAAATGGCCGTCTCATTTTCTGGGGTGTTATAGATGCTGTTTGGATCCTGTAATTATTTCTCCTTGGATAATGTGCTGAGGTTTTTGAGGACTTTTCTATATGTATACCTCAGACCACTTTGTTTTCTTCCTGTCACCTTATAGACAGCACTTTGGTAGCAGATTTTTCCAAGAAAGTAGGTGTGCAAGACAGAGATTAATAGCAAAATGGTGTTCATGTGTTTTCAAATGCAGACATTCGTGGTAACAGTGTGAAGAGGTTTTCGTGTGTATTCCGTGTAATATGGCAGTTCTCATTCCGTACAGAAGTGATTGAATTCTCCTTGAAAAAAAGCAGTCCAACTGGCAGTGTTCAGTGGTGTGGGTTTAGTGCATTGTTTTGTTGTGTGTGTGTGTGTGTGTGTGTGTGTGTGCCTTTGACACAGTGTTTGCGTAGGGTCTTAATTCCATGTCCTGTGAATGGATCGTAAGGGCAGGTCTGGCATATGTCTTTGTGTTTTATGTCTCGCCATTAGTCATGTTATCGACGTTGAGTTCTTGTTAAAGGGATGCTTATTAATATGTGGTTAGCAGTCAGGTAAAAAATATGTCCTTTAGCCATGGTGATTCATTTTCCTGATGGAGGGAGAGACACGTTTCTTTTTCCTCCAATTAGTGCAGATTCCATTAAAGTATTTAGCTTTTCGTTTGAATTGGCTTCCTCTTATCTTCGCTTACACACTCCCACCTCCCTCATCATCGGCTTCTTATCTGTGCACAACCTGTTCCTTTTATGCCCAGACTCACTTCAACACACCTAAAACTGATTTCCTTCCCATCTTTCAGTCTCCAAACACCTTTCTTCTCTGGCAGTGCAGAGCCTCAGTTTCTCAGCAGGTGGACGTACTGGTGTTGGGGCTCTCCTCTGACGCCTGGTTGTTGCCTCTGGGCGTGGGTGTAATCAGGGTGGGCACACCTGGACTAGTGGTCTTAGCATCTCGCTCCTGCAGCAAGCGGATGAGCGCGGCGTGCTGAGCGTTTAGCGTAGCCGAGAGGTGCGCGGGCAGAGCGCTGAAACCCGCCGTGAGCTGCTCCACTCGCTGCTCCAGGCTCAGCATCTGGCGCTCCAGATCCTCGCTGCGGTCATTCAGCTCGGACATGAGCTCATACATCACGCTCTGCATCTACTCTTCCCAGAGAGAGAGAGACACATAGAAAGACATAGGCAAAAGACGATGGATGGTGGGAAGAGACGGGGGAAAGGAAGTGGAAAAAACAGGGACGGAGACAAGCATGGAGAGGTAGATGAGGCGAAGAGAGAAATAGACAAGAGTAAGAAGCACAAGAACAGAAGGAAAGGTATTCCAGAGAAAAAGGGAGGCAGACAGGAACAGATAGGTGGATGAAATATGGAGAAACGGAAATAGTTGTGAGGAGAAAGAGAAAGAAAAATGGCCAAGGAAGAAACAGGAAGAGGCAAAAAAACAGAATAGCCAATAGAGACCATCAGAAAGGTATTGAGAGGAGACAGGCGTAGAGAATGACAGAAAATGAAAGAAAAAAAGAAGAAAAAATATATCATGAAGAAGCAAAGGGAAACATTTACGGAGGTCACAAACGTGTCAAAATGTGATAGAAAGCGGGACAAGGTAGAAAAGACATAATGGTGAGGCCATTAGGATTACTAATAGAAAGACTGTGACAAACGTTTAGAAACGGCTACGAATCATTTATTTGTGTGTAATACCCAATAAAATGATCTGGCTGTGTGAAGGGTTCCTGAGGCAAGCCTGAGAGTGCTAAAGTGTTCTGTTGTAATTATGATTGTTTTGGAAAATTGCTGTGCCTTGAGGCCAAATCGTTTGAAATCTGGAAGGCAAGCACACTTCCTAACATGAATGTGGTATGAATGCTAAACGTTAACCCTTTCACACATAGTGTCCGCACTTGTGAAAAGGCCAAATATTTTCACCAACTATCATGTGAATCACCTCCAAATGGATTTTGCACTATTACTTCAATTGAACATACAACATATAAACAAAATCGTTCACTTTTTCTGCCATATGAACATAGGATTCATATGTGCTTCTTAAACATCCCATTCCACATTTAGTCCCTGTTTACTGTTATAGTAACCTCCACTCTTCCTGGAAGATGTTCCACTAGATTTTGGAGTGTGTAAATCTTGCTTAACATGTGGCTGGAAAAGTTCGATGTAACAACATCTAATTAACCTGATTTCTACATTTCTCTCTCCTGCTGCTATGTTTTGTCTCAGTAATAGTCTAAATCAGTTGTAGTATTGCTAAATTTTTTTAACAAAACACAGCTTTCTTTGGAATATTCCTATAAACCTGTCAGGAAAATTACAATTATGACTTCAAATCCCCAAATCGTATTTAAATGGGTGATTCCACTGTAGTCAACAGCATGCACAAGCCCTCTCTGACTTTCAAAGCTAAAAAAAAAACATCAATATATAGTGGGCTTCATTTTTTTGGCATCCACATCAGATGATTTGTTGATGAAAAGTCAGATTGAAAAGGCTTGAAACAGATTACTCTGGACTTCAGCCAAGAGACACAGCACAACCGATGGCACTAAGAGCCGTGACCCCAGGTGTAGTTTTGATTTAATTTGATGTATTTGAAATTCGTATTCATAGAATTCAGCCACCTGCTGTTATCCCACTAGGTTCTTCCCATTCCTTTTCCAGTATAGGAAAATATATTCAAATTCTTGTATGTGATAATCACACATATGCTAAAGATAAATCAAGTGGAAAGAGAACATGTTCTTGTGCAGCAGTTCCACATTTGATATCAAATGATGTTCTTGACACAGACATCTGCATTTCTCTCAACAAATAAGCATAATTCACAGAAGCAGTAGGGGGACGGAAGTATTTAAGACAGTTCCTATTTAGCAATTCACATGAAATTTTGACCATATTTTAGAAATGTCAAGAAATCCCCACAAACGAAGAAATCATAATACAGTTCAATAAAACATTCATTTAATAAAGTGAAATAATATGTCAAGAATGAATCATGTTAAGAAATATCAGTACACCAGGGAAAGGCAAGGCAAGGTAACAGCTAATTTCACTAAATACTTTCACTACTGTACCTCCTACCTGTGAAAAATAGAATCAGCTGTAATGTGTTTAACTATACTTCTAGATCTCAAAGTCAAGAACAGGTTTTGGAAACTAAATACGACATATCTTAAAAACAGCGAGGTGGTAAATGAATTAAGGCAAGAGGCTAGACGAATGAAAGAATTACAAATTCGAACAAAAATGAACCTAGAAATGTGGGAGGTATTAAAAAAACAAATCAACTTTCTTAAGAGAAAGTGATAACAAATATAGACGACTATTAGCTCAATACGTAGAATTACAATCAAAGAAAAAAAACGTTGAAGATAAAGATCATTTACATCAAATAAAACCTGTAATGAATCAATTTGATAACAAAGTATTTAAAAAAAGATCAGTTGCATGCTAGTGTTGATACCAACTTTACCGGAAATCCACAGAGTATTATATGATGCCTAAAGAAATTTTAAGAAAATCAGGCAATTAAAGGGATAAAGGATGAAAAAGTTAAAAGAGATTTAATACGCAGGAAATGTCAAAAAATGCTGCATCAAAAATATACAAATAAATACTTTTTTAGGATCTTGCAACTTTTAGAATTATTTTGGTCAACTATCTTAAGTGGATCCAGTTGATACGCAATAAGTTATTGACACAATTTTACAATTCAAAGATGGTTAAAGTCCTGGACCTGACGTGCTACCTGCAGAATTCTACAAAATATGTATAAAAGAGATAGTAGATATATTAACAGATATGTACAACGAAGGGATACAAATAGGAACTTTTTTCTGACTCCGTTAATATACAAGAGAGGCGACATATTAGAACTAGATAACTGGAGACAAATTATTCTCATGAATATAGATTACAAAATCCTTGCTAAGGTACTCCTGAATCGAATGAACTTCATTTTAAACAAAATTATAGAAGTAGAACAGACTTGTGCAATTAAAGGTCGCTATATGTGGGATAATCTGAGTACAGTTAGAGAATTAATTATAAATGCCCCGGATAAACAATTCTTTATAGTAGGGTTTGACCAAAGAAAAAAAAAAGCCTTTATATGAAGAGAATATCTATGGAGAACAATAGAGCATTATGGCTTTCCAGAAAGATTTATTAACATAATTAAAACTCTGTATAAAAAATCTTGTGTCCGAATAAATGTAAATAGGCATTTAACAGATAATTTCGAGATAAATAAAGGTGTTAAACAGGGATGTCCCCTAAGTTCTGGGGTCTCAACGTTACAGCGATTAGCCCACTTTTAAACAAGATTGAAAGCGAACCAAAAATAAAGGGTGTGAAATCAGAAAAATGGAAAAATCAACAAAATTACAACTTACAGTCTTTCAAGACATAACAGTCTTTGTAAAGAATCAAAATGAATTAGATAAAATAAATAACGTATTCAAAGAATACGAAAAGATTTCCACCACCCCACCAATAAATATAGAAGTAAAACAAGACATTGGATTGCTTGGAATTGTGATTTACAACAGTAAGTGTGTAGAAAAAAGAAGAGAAAATTAAAACAAAAATTTAAATATGGTAATTATCTAATTATAAAACCAGAATCCAAGTTATTAAAACATATATTCTACCTAAACTTTTATTTTTAGCTACAATCTTTCCACCCAATAAAAAAATGCATTGCAAAACTAAATAAAATCTGTGTAAGATTTATTTGGGGAAATAACAGAGAAGTAACTACAAGATCGCTTTTGTGTAAACGAAAAGAACTAGGAGGTCTTAACGCAGTCGAGCTTGGCAATAAATGATTAATTACTTTCCGTAAAAACACAGGCAATAAACAGGGATTGGAAAGGGGAAAAAGAAATTTTGGTTGAAAAAGAAGAGAAAAGGGAGACAAAATATACCATTCTATAAATTAAAATATGGAGATAAAATATCTAAATATGTACCATTAAATATTGACTGGTTAAATTCATCCAGCAAAATTTTTTATCAAAAAAATGACAATGTGAACACTGGGGTTATATAAACATAAATACCTTTAAAACGAAAAGTGAACAGTGTATTCAGAACTTTAATGCACAAAATATTTTCGAAAATGTTCGTGATGTGGCGTGGTTAATAAGCGTAGGCAGACTAGCAGTATGTTGTGTTGGGAAATGGAGCTGTTCTGTAACAAATAAAGAATGTCCTATTAACAATTGTACTGAGGATGAAACCATTGAACACCTCCTGATACACTGTCCACACTCAGAGGAGATATGGCAAAAAGTCGGAAAGATAGGATTGAATATTATATAATATATAAACGAGAAAACTATCAGGTATGGGATTTAAAAAAAAAAAAACTTGGACAAAAGATGAAATGACTTCTTTTGGATGGTATTGTGAATCGTAAAATACGGAAAACACGATGTATGATTATTAATCAGTTAATCAATTAATCAGAGACTATTTTTTAAACAGGTTCTGTGTGAATTAAAGAGGGAAAGGACCATAGATAGAAGAACTAGAAGGAAACATCCTTGGCATAGTATAGGTATGTACATGTATGTATATATGTATGTATATGTGTATCTTAGTAAATATAAAAATATAATATATATATATATATATATATATATGTGTGTGTGTGTGTACATATGTATGTGTGTGTATGTGTATATATATATATATATATATATATATATATATATATATATATATATATATATATAAAATATACACATACATATGTATATACATATGTATGTATGTATTTGCAAAACTGTTTTGCATGTGCTGGAAATGTTCCCTCTTTTTATTGCTGCAAGATGTAAATACATGTATGTATATATTGTATCTGATTTACTCAATAAATCTATTTTAAAAAAAGCAAAGAGCTTCTTCAAGACCTTTGCTTCACAAGATGGCTGCATTATATAACTATAGCACTGGCTACAGACGCATTTCACAACCCCTAATGTTCCTGTAAGCAACCACTAAGGGACCACCAGTGGAAGCAATATCACTTCACCATCAATCAGCCATGCACAGGAGCTCCTCACAAGATTTCTGATCAGGGAGTCAGAAGGTTAGTCAAAAGAATGAATCAATAGCCAAGGTTTGCTTGGAAAGAGCCTCTAGAAAGACTTGGTAGAAGTAGGGACAGTTATCAAACAGAAAACACTCCACAATCACAACCTCCATGCAAGCTCACCCCAGAAGATTCAATTGTTGAAGAAAAGGCATGTTGGAAGTTTGCTACACAACATTTTTTAATTCATCATACCTATTCTTCAATAGTGGTG
The DNA here is from genome assembly GCA_039877035.1 of Silurus lanzhouensis. Taxonomy (NCBI): domain Eukaryota; kingdom Metazoa; phylum Chordata; class Actinopteri; order Siluriformes; family Siluridae; genus Silurus; species Silurus lanzhouensis. Next base: position 2,025,361 of record JBCEWE010000436.1, read on the forward strand.
GAGCCTTGCGGGGTAAGCGTGCATGTAATGAATTTGTATAGCGCTGTTTAACAATAGACATCAAAGTAGCTTTACAGAGATAAAGCGGTAATAAGAGAATGTGGAATGGAACTCACGGGGGGTCTTAAAACCTACCCCCTCGGGTTCCGAAGACCACTGTACACCTAAGTGAGTTTTTTATTGACCACAGTCACCGCTGGATTGCCCATTAGGGACAAAATTACAATTAAGTTTAGAAAATCTGCGAATTTTGGACGCACCCCCGCAGCCCCTATAGTACCTTAGTGAATTCGTCCAGACATTATGTCACCTTTAATACAATAGTGTTTTCAAAAATTGTATGAAATTTGTTAGTGAAAACATAGTTTAAAATGTTATTCCTAACGTTCCTAAACATTCGGTCCCACTGCAGATTCCAGAGAATTTGAAGATAATCCGCAACTTGCTGTTAGCTAGGTTCCATATGGGATCCCGCTAATTTTTCGAGCTGCGAGTTCCGAACCGTGGTTTATCGGGGGTTGACTGTACTGCTTTTTCTGAGCATGTTTAATATTTTTTTTTTTCTTCACTTTATTAAATATAATCATGATTCCTTTACCGGTGCAGATTTGTTTTGTTGATACCAATGTCTGGCTTCATGTGAATTGCTGAATTAACTCTTTTTAATGAAAAAATAGTTGACACAGCTTCTTGTTAATACAGCGATCCAGCCATTGATAGAATTATACAAAATGGGGAAAAAAAGGACAAGACCTCTTGGTTGCAAATGGATAGTTGGAATATTTTAGAATTTGCTGATCTGTTGAGAATTCCACACAAAATGGTGCAAAAAACTAAAAACATCAATTCAGTGACACTTCTGTTGGTGGAGACACCTTGTTGAAAAGTCAGGGCAGAAGAAAAATAAGCCATAGCTGTCAGACATGATTCTTCACAAATATGATAAGCAGAAAAGCAGCCCAGCATGCACACTTATTTTTTTTTTACTTTCACCCACCTTGATGTTTTGTGTGTTCTGAGATGTGTTTCTGCTCACTACAGCAGTTCAAAGTGCTTAATTGCAACACTTCTCCGAACGGCATCTGCATGATTGCATGCATTGTGCTGCTGCTCCATGATTGGCTGATTAGATAACAGCATAAATGTGCAGGTGTTCCTATTAAAGTGAATTTTTGCTGTCCTAAAAAAAAGGATAATCTGGGTATTTGCTCCTGAAGTCAACAGCTTTAGCTTAGCAGAGACCTTAAGATGGCGATGATGGGGATTCCTTGAAGGAAAACAGGTCAAAAGGAAGTCGACAAAGGCAATATAGGGCATACTAAGTGGCACACAGTCATACCGACCACTTGATTTCCATCTTAGACACAAGCATATATGAATTCCAACATTCTGTAGCATTCTCTCTGTCTCGCTTTCCCATGAACCTCACACTGTGAACTTGCTGTATTTAAACAAATCTTGTTCATTCTCTCTTTCTCTTTCTCTCTGTCTCTCCCTCTCCCTCTCCATGTCTCTCCACACACTCCCACTGACATCTCCGCTTTAACACAGGTTCTGGTTGCTAGGAGACGCAAAGCCACAGAAACAAGCAGGTCAACAGGGAAACAGAATTACTGAAATATATTTGTGCAGGAAGCGCTACGTGTGTGTGTGTGTGTGTGTGTGTGTGTGTGTGTGTGTGTGTGTGTGTGTGTGTGTGTGTGTCACCTTGGAGGTAACAAGGATAATGATAGTCTATGATAAAATCAAATCCATGCTTGTATACATGTTGAGGTGGGACACAATCAAAGCATTTGGGAGAATGTTCTATAAATCAACAGATGTCGATCTGCAAAAAAAAATTTAGGTGTGTGTGGTGAAGGATTATGTGGTTCGGTGTGCTCTCACCTTCGAGAGGTCAACCAGTGTATTTGCCTGGTCACTCAGTTTTCTTTGCTCCATTTTGACACTTCGAAGTCTGTAAACGCAGACATGGACACACAATGTGTTATTGCAATATTTCATGGCAGTGTCCTGACCAACATCCCCAACATTCAAAATGTAAAGCATAAAACTATAAATAAGTTCATGGACTTCTACATATTTAAACTAAAAGCTGCTGTATGAAAGTGGGCTTACTGACACTGTATACTGAGTTCAATGCAGTGCCCTTAAACTACATGGTCAAACATTTGTGGAAAAATGAACATAAGGTTTGTATGTACTTTTTGAACATTCCATTCCATGTTTATTCTACATTTGCTTTTATAATAAACTCCACTCTTCTAGGAAGATGTTTCACTAGATTTTGTAGTGTCCTTGGCTAGATTTCAGCCACAAGGGTATTAGTAAATTCAGGTACTGATGTTGGGTAAGGACGCCTGGGGTGCAGCTGATGTTCCAATTCATCCCAAAGATGTTCAATAGGGTTTATGTCAGAGCTCTATAGCAGGAGATCTTCCACTCCAAACCATGTACACAATATCTTCATGGAGCTCACTTTGTGCTCAGAGGCTTGAACAGGTTTGGGTCTCCAAGTTCAAATGAAGGGAAGATTAAATGCTGCATCCAAAGACATCTTGTATAATTATGTGCCCCAACTTTGTGGTAACAGTTTGCAGAAGAACTACATATATTGTGTTCTAATTAATACTCATTTTGTCTATATTGTCTTGTATAGTCTAAGCTAAATGTTATGTAAACACACTTGGAAAAAAAACCTGATTCTGTTCCTGATATTGATGGAATAGTCAGGTGCCCCAATACATTTTTCCATTTGTTGCATCATGCTTACCTATTCAAAATTGTTTTTATATTCATATTGTTATATTGTTTTTAAATCCTGGAGAGTATAAAAACAATTTATTTCTATTTCTTTCTCTTTCTATGTTCTACCAAGCAAACTAACATGTCTTTCATGAATCTAAAGGATACAGTCAACAATGGTAGCTGTCTGATAAGGTTTTATCAGATTTACTTCAGATTTTTGTTTGGCTACATACCAAAATTTAGAAAAGGTAACGTTTTGCACAATATTACAATCTACAATAAAGCTAAAGCACAATGGACTGCAAGTCGGAATGGGGTGAATCCTTTAGACAGCAGTTTATTTGAATACTTCTATGATGTAAAATAGGTCTATCATGTCAAATATTTCTATCATGCTACTTCTAAAACGATTCTCTTTTAATAATAGTAAAAAATAAACATTTGCTCATGAAAAGCATATTTAATTTGTTTGTTCAAAAATGGTAGGAAACTAACTTTTATTTGGAGCACAGTAAGGCAAAGTAAAAAACATTGTTATCTTGTTTTTCCATTCCAAGGTTTCCATTGTAGTTGTGATGGGAAACCTAGCAACCCTGCTTTCTAGCTTTGACGAGCTTTTCTTTAGAGCTCAACAACAAAGTAAAAATCTCAAGCTTTCTTAAAAAAAGAAAAGAAAAAAAGAACAAACACACAAATCAATCCCTGAACATGCCTCCGGCTGTGCCCATCTGTATTTGTATTCATTTAGAACGCATTGTCTGTTCCATCTGAATAAAGCGTTCATATACAGTTCAAACTGTACTGTATACATAGCGAGTCACACATAGGCCTGGCAAGCAGGACACAAACAATGATTTCCCTTAGGTAAGAATCTATCAGTGTGAGCACTGATAGACTGTACAGACTGTAATCTGTAGAAAGTGTAGGCATATATCTAAGAAATAGGAATTGGTTTTCCAATAACCCACTGTCAAATAGATTTACAGAAAAACAGAAAAGCCATTTGAACATTTGTACAACATTATGCCTGCTACCTCACAGAGGTCAGTGGACTGGAATGTGAAGGAGTGTGGTCAACTGTATAAAATGTGTAGATAAGGTATAAATCCACCAACTGGGGATCAACCAATTTCCTGGAGTTATACGTTTACATTTACTACATTTGGCAGGCTCATATCACCAACAAATGACTTCATATATATACAACTGAGCAGTAAAGTTTTAAGGGCCTTGTTTAAGAGCCCAGCGGTGGCAGCTTGGTAGTGCTGGGATTTGAAATCGAATTCAAATCAAGTTACCAGCTCACTTTGAAATCTAGTTAACAAGGTAGCAGGTTAAAAAAAGCTAGAATGTTATCAAGATGAAGCAATTTTAATAAAAAGTAATCAACCTTGCCCGATACCTTGCTAGCAAGAGCTTTGCATTCATGATTTATAAGAGGCCACTCAAGTGAATAAGGTGAAATGTATACAAACAGTCATGACAGAGCTTGATGAAGGCACTATGTATAATCCTGGGGACCTTACAGCTAATGGGACCCCTTTGATCCAGATGATCAGTGTACCTAATTAGAGTGATCTGGAGTGTTGGCATTTGGGTTCAGGGGGCTGACCTTTTCAGCTATGTAGATCTTCAGGCACAGGGATCACTCCTGCTGTTAGGTCAGGCAGGCTAACTGCTGCTAAAGCACTCCGAACGCAACTCGCATACTTTTCGGATATTCTGAAATCCAGCTGGTCACTAAACTAAAACCTACTGTAAGAGTGCCAGAGTGAAAATGCCAAGCTATAGCATAAATAACACGTACACAAAGGAGATCGATTGTGCTGCCCAGTTTGCGTAATTTGAAATTATGTTATGTTCTAGTTATAGTTTGGATACGTGCGAATGTCTGATAGAATCAATACTGTGATGTTAATGATGATAAGTGTGATGCTTGGAAAAAGGAGTGTCTGAGAATTAAGGAGGCCAGCGCTGAGCGTGTAAGCGTGTATGTTTTGTTTTGTTTTTCTCACTGGTGGATGGCTTGCAGGAATTTCCTCTGGTGCTTGCGCACGCGTGAGTGGTCGATCTTCTTCATCAGCTTGGTGTGTTTGTAGATCAGCCATGTTTCCCGGAGAACGTTGGCTGCTGCATTCTTTATCTGTAAGCACACAATGCCATAACAACGCCTTTAGCAACAGCTCGCACCCGAGACGAAGATCTCGAGAGAGAAGACCGAGTAAGCACACTCGTGAAGCATGTACACAGGCAAACAGCGAAACCATTCTCGCCTTGGCAGATCTTGATAGCGCTGCTTCTTTTTTTCCATTTAAGATCTGCTGAGCAGGACAATATTATCGGATGGAAGTGTCTGTTATAGCTGTAATATCCATTATGACGAATGAAATATGATAATAATCAGAATCCATTTGTGATTCCAGTTCAAATCGACTTTTTCTTCTGTACACTAGGTTAATGCCACTGACATATCTCACTGCCACTGATTAATTAACTAAATAGAAAAACGGTTCAAGGGAAAAAAAAAATTGATTGCGAAGACTTTAAAAGCACGGTGCAGGGAAGACAGAAGCTTCCCATATTTATTAACATCCTGAATTGGCAGTGTTCCTCTGGCTGCCGCATGGCACATGGCTTTTTTTCACTTAGCTTCTGATTTAGCATGACAGTATTTTGATTTAATAGCAGAGGTCAGGGTTTTTGATAATACAAGCGTTAGCGTTCAGCCTTTACCTCACACTATTAATCGGATAAAGAGAGAAAGACATTTAGAAGCGACCAGGTCCGGTGTTGATTGTTACAGCGTAATACACACTGTGACACACTGAAATTAAATCTGATTGGTCAGAAGTGGCGAATTATATTTTTATTACAGGTCAGCTCGGATAGAAGTTCAGGCATCAAGCATTGATTTATATTAATGTGCTGGCTCTAATAGGTTATTGTTTCTATAGTAACAGGTACATACACGCATAATCCAAGTGACATTTATATAACATTTTATAGAAGGAGCCTGAAGTGCTTTGTAACAGTCAGTGTGTTTTGCAAAGTTTCTTTAGTTCTTTAGATTCGGCTTTCTAGCTTCTTATCTAAATGACAATCTGCGTTTTTGTTTTTTGTTTTTTTTAAAAAGGAGATAAGTAAGTCATCTTGTAGACATTACATAACATTTCTACAGCATTCCACTAATTCTATACTATATAAAAAGCATGAGATGCTGTTCAGTGATAAGATAAAAGCTGCAATCATAAAACTGTGATAAGATATTTTGTGTTGGTAATCTATAGGTTTGCATTACACAATTTAGATGCACAACACGGAGGCAAATGACTGCCCGACATAAAGCGGAGTGCATTAAAATGGTAATGTAATGCCAGCCTAGCTGCTTATACCATGGTCTTTTTCCAGCAGTGATGAGCTAAAGCTCTTATTTCAAAACTCACTGTACAATTAAAAAAATGTGGATTTTTGTTAGTTAATATAATGTTCATAAGGTCTAGAATTGTGCTGCTCTGAAGTCATGTAATAGGATTCATTTCTTTTCAAATTGTTTTACTAAATTGTTATTAGAGATTGTTAACGTTGTTGATGTTAACTCCTTGTACCCATTTTTTTTTAGATTTCTCATTTTCTTTTTCAGTCATTAAATTTATCTTGGCCCATTTATGAAGATCACCATATTCAATGTAAAATCAACAAATAATCCTATTAGCTTAGTAAGGCCATTGGGAAATATTTTCAAAACTGTCTCACTCTTTTCAGAATTGTATTTGTTTGTAGCTTTGGTCATAGCTGTTTATTATGGCGGTGCATTCATTTGGAAGTCTTTAAACGGACTGCAAACTACCCACCTTCCAGCCAATTAGAATCAAATATTTAGACATACTTGTGTGTACATTTATAATTACATCCGTATTGATAATCAACACACCATTACTTTTGCTCATGCAACATTGCTTAAATATTGTAACAATTTATGTGATGTCATTGTCTGCACATGAATATCATAAAAAAAAATTACACCTAGAGAGGGAAGCTAGCCGATTGCATGTATCTCAATTCAATTATATTTAAATTCATTTTTATTTGTATTGCGCTTTTAACAATGGACATTGTCTCAAAGCAGCTTTACACAGATAAAGCAGTAGTAAAGAATGTATATGTCTCTCTGTTGTGTGTTACTGAGCCCTTCAAGTCAGAATCATGATCTGTTCTTTAGCTACTGATAAAGAAAGCAATCAACTTACTATCTGATAAGCAGCTGTGTAAAAAACAGGAGCATACTCACCTATAGGCTAAGGCTTTTCTTTTGTTTTTGGATAGAATTGTGTTATATGCACCAACATTTCTTTAATGGATTCCTGGATTCACCTTCATTTATCACAGAATGGGCTGAATCAAATTTCCAAATGTAATATGCATTGCAATACATTTCATAGAATTTTGTATGTGTGTGTGTGCGTGCGTGTGTGTGTGTTTGAGAGCTAGCTTTGCTAACTGATTTAAAATGTACTTTATGTTAATCAGTGAGAGATAGGTGGAAGGAGCACTCACCCATTTTTGTTCTAAGGCTGTGTTACCTATGTACAGGAAGATGTTTCATATTGCCTTATTTGTCATTGCCCTGTTTCTGCTATATTACTTAATTACAGTAACATGCTTTGTGTTGTCATTGCCTTCACCCAAACACTGACAAATATCATGTGGAAAAGGGTATGCTGTAATCATGTGAAGGATAATCTACGACTAGGTGTACAGTACACCATTTAAATGCAGGACGTGGAGATGAATAATGGCAGAGTACATTAAAATGGTGTAAAACACACCTAGCTGTGAATTATACCACTTAACCATGGTCGTTGTTAATGATGGCAGTGCAAACCGGACTGAATAAACAACAACAAAAAAAACTGTTCAGAGAGATAAAGTAGTGCAATAAGATGACATTATTTTTAATTCATAAAAAAAAAAAACTATGAGAGGAAGAGAGTTGTGTGAAACATCTACACTAATAATGAAGCTGATGCTTTTCATTATGTTTCGCATTTTAATGTTTTCTCCTCTAGTTTGTCCAATTCAATTCAATTCAATTCGATTCAATTCTATTCATTTCAATTCAATTTAATTCAGTTCAATTCAGTGTTATTTGCATATTGCTTTTAACAATGGACATGGTCCTAAGCAGCTTTACAGAAATAAATACTGTAGATTTGTGAATATTTATGAAGTTTTACACTTATGACTCGCTAAGTTCATCCAGGGTCTTCTCCCTTAGTTTATCCCCAATGAGTGAGTGACAATTGCAAGAAAAACTCCCTGAGATGGTATAAGATTTAAAAGAGAATGAATCCTTATCTAGTCTCATGCCATTGTAGCAGTGTGTTCGTATTACAACTCAATCTTGTGCCCCGGCCCATTTATCACAATCACCTTATAAATGAAATGACATGCCAAATCCATCCAAGGTCATTAGGTAAGGTCATAAGGAAATGTTTACAGCAGCTGTCTCAATCCGTATGCAACTGTAAATGCACGTTACTATGGTTACCGGTATTTAGTAAGGCAGCACATTCATTTAGAACTTACAAGCAAATATGTTGCTGTGCTCGATGTCTTTTTGCTTTAAAACACTATCTACATTAGATACAAATAAAGAAAAGATACAGGTTGACTGCCATTTCAGACACAATATGGCCAAATATTTGATGTATTTTCACTCAGTGAATATAATTCCATAAAGATCTACAGCAGGTTAATACACTTGGATGTATTCTCACAAAAAAGAAAGTATAGTTCCTGCCAAACATAACCAGATTTAGACATTAAATATCCTGCTGTCTGGACCCCGGACCATTTTTTTTAAATACATTTTAGCATTTTATAGCATTTAATTTGGTCACAGCCCAAAACAAAATTGCATTGAAAGATTTTATTCCAATTTCTCTGAAAGTGAAACTGTCAATGCACCATTTGTCTAAAAACAGCTGCTATTTATTAATTTCATTCACATTTATTGTAATGTGTAATGAATTTAAACATATAGGAGAAATAATGGATATGACCAATATATGTTAATATACAGAATAATATATATATAATATATATGTCAGTCAGGTCTCATAATGATAATGACATTTCATAAAGCCAACAGTTTCCCAAAAACACATTTTTCATTATGCCGTATTTAGATAGAGGGTAATGCTCCTGTCAGTGCTGAATAAGACGTATAATTTGAAACAAAGTACTGTGAGAAGTGATGTTTTTTTCCACTCTGCTGCTATTTATAAAGGATGCAAGACAAATCAGTTGTTTTTATCACAAAGCTCCTCTGCAAAAAAAAAAAAAAAAAAAAAATGCTCCCAGCAGGGGTTCCTTCATTCTTCTAAGAGGAAATGATGATGACTGTGAATGGAAAACATATCATTTGCGTAGCACTAGGGGGTGAGAGATATGACGATTTTAAATCATGAATGATTAAAATGTTCCTACAATCTGTTTTTACAGGCGACTTCGCGTGTTCTGTGATACTAAATACATTCTGTAGGTTAGGCTGAAAGATTGCATACCCATGTTGTTTTATGAAATATACTTCAGCATTCCAGCTCGAATTCTCCCTGAAAGACACACTTTTAAAACAATAATAGTCAAAACTAGGCAGCTTTTCAGCTTCCATGTTATGTCTGGCAACATAACAGCATGGCTGACAACACGAAGAAGTTGGTTCCTACAAAAGGAATTGCTGGACTGCTGGAACTGCTGGATTTTACATGACAGATGCACCGCTAAAAGAATGCTTGTTTGTGAAATATGCAAAGCACATCAAGGAAACCTCAAGCTAAACAACTAAGAAAGCAGATAGAGTGTGGTGAAAAGCCAGATAACACAGAGAGAGTAAAAGCACTGTGGCCAGAAACCGAGATGGAGATGAAGCAAAAGGCACTAATTATGGGCAAAACTCTGGAAAGGCATTCAACCATGTCAAAGGATATAATTCCTGACAGAAAGAAAATTAACATTACAGTTTGATAATTGCACCCATAAAAACATGCATTATATAGACAAAGGTTTGTGGATTTGTATGTGCTTTTTAAACATCCAGCTCAACATTTTTCCCCCTATTTCCTCATATGGTAACCTCTAGTCTTATGGATAGATGTTCCATAAGATTTTGTAGTGTGTTTGTGGTGATTTGTGCTCATTCAGACACAAGGGCATTAGCAAAGTCAAGTATCGAGGGAGAGTTAGGACCTCTGGGGTGCAATCAACGTTCCAATTCATCCCAAAGGTGTTCAATAGGGTATATATATATATAGTGCATATATATAGACACTTCAGATATGCAAATGCTTTAGTGATTGTGCCAAAGGGTCCAAAAACTGAAGTTTCAGAATTATATTTTAACTAGTCCCTGTGGGTTAGAAAAGCTCAGTTCTACTGGCATATCTTCATAGAGGAGTCCTGACAGCTTGCTCAAGTTACATGAAGAGGCACGAACAGGGCTGGGAGACCACAAAGCTACTTAGCTGGAGAAAAAAGGCTTTGAAATGAGTGCTTTAGAATTTGAGTACATTCTATCCTTCATCCTGTCAGTGGGCAGAGTCGTGTAGAATCCAAGAAACAAGGTGGGAATAAAATACCCTAGATGTGACGCCAGTCCATCTCAGGACACCACAGACGCTTAGAATGCAGTCACACTAGAATTTCAGCAGGAAAAATTTCTTCGGGGACCTGCAGCGAATATGGGCAGCAATTAGATATACCATCACTTGCTGATTTTAAAATATATGACCTGTTTGTGTGTGAAGCAACACCACAAACCAGGCATGTATTTGTATGTGGATTTTATATATATTTTTTTTAATAAAACAAAATAATGAGACAGTGCTATAATGAGTGATTGCTCTATCTTATATTTTCTGAAGAGTTACAATTCAGCCTTATTTGTATAGTGCTTTTAACAATGGACATTGTCCCAAAGCAGCAGGTCATGATGCTATGTATAAATCTTCTAGCGATCACACACCAAACTTAGTTCGCAGTGAAATGTGACATTTTTTGTGCTTCAGAACTTGGAAAGAAAATAAAACGAAACTTATACACACATTTACATTTAATTAGAGTAGTGCAGTTAATACATCTGCTGTTTTGGGGAGGGGTAAGGAAAACTAAAAACCCAGAGTAAACCCACATAGACATAGAATGAAAATTCCTGTTTAGGAGAAGACCATTGAGCTTTGGTGCAAGAAACATTAAAAAGCATTTTCATCATATAATTAAAAGCGTAATATTTTTATTTGAACTTAGTCTTTTATTCTGATTGGCTGAAAGGTACAGTATGAGTGCTTGAACCTTTGCATACAAAAATAATTTAGTATAATCTCAGTTCTATAATTAATGCAATGCCTTATAAACAACTGTAACCATAGTAACATCAAGGTCAATACAGAAGTGACTGAACTTAAACTTAAGCTAAAGGGATGATTTCTGTATGTTCTTTGTGATTTTGCTAAATGGCCCTATAAGGTAAATTGGCCAAACTGAAGAAGAAAAATTTTGAAATTAGACAAAAAAAAAGGCACATGAACTTACACCAACTGCTTCATTATGAGTAACCCAGGCACATGTACATGTCATACAATCCATATCAAGCTGTGTAGGACTTTGTGAGTTTTTCCCCACAATATACAAGAATTAAAGTTTTGAATGCCATATTAGCATTAATCATTGCTTAATTTGCTTTATTTCCTGTTCAGATCTGCATGCATGCTTTGTCGACCAGAAACGAGCCATCTTCGCTTTGGTTCTAAATGTACAGTATGTTAATCACTGCGAGATGAGTGGAAGGAAACACCCACCCATTTTTCTTTTTCTATCTAGTTCAAGGTAAACACCATCTCCTGGGCAACCGTTCTGTGATGTAATCATTTCATTTATTCAAAATTCTGGTTATTTATTTATTTATTTTCTTCTGACATTAACTGCGTTCGTAACCATAGTAGCAGCCGACTAGATTGTATGGCTACGTGTGAAATAATAACGCTAAAAAAAAACATGGATTCCTTTCACACACTCCCTTCCCCTTTCTCTCTCTCTCTTTTTCTCCTTCTTTCTCTGAAGACACTTACGGCATTTAGCTTTCCCTGTTCGCAGCTGAAACATTTCAAATCGCTTTTTCTATGTTTTATTTTATTTTTTATATTGTTAAATCTTTATCTGTGTTGAAATTATTGATCGCTGGCTCTCCTCGCTAACCACCGTTCAGGCTGTGATAAAACCTACATATTTGATAGTGCGAGCTATTTTTGAAACGTGGGACTTTCAACTACATGAAAAATTAAAACAGACCTGAAAGGAAGAAGGGAGGAAAGGAGGGAGAGGGAAGAGAGAGTGAGAGAGAGAGAGCGAGAGAGAGAGAGAGGATAGAGGGGTGTTCAGAGAGAGAAGAAGAGAGAGGGCTGTTATGCTAGCGCCTGTTACGCAACACAGTGATCTAACTGAAACATTGGTTTGTGTTGTCTTCCTAACACAGTGCTTTTAGGAATCTTAATATAGTATAGGTATTGCTAGTGTAAATAGTGTCCACATTGGTATTTCTTGCTTAGGGATGTGGAATGACACCAATAGATATTAAAAATACAATGAAAATATTATGGTTCTTTTGAAAATCTAAATTAATTGTTGACATTAGGGCTTATTGCGGCCTATCACAAGTTCTGGAGCTAGTCACAGGGCTAGAAACATTACCTCAAATGAGAAGCGATTTTACAGACTTTTGACCCAATATCACATAGGTGCCGGTTTATAACGTCATATTTTTGAGCAGGAAGTCCTTCAATTGTTCATAGCAGAGCAGCAATGCAAATACTAAACTACTGGGTTATAAAAGCTATTTGGTTAAGTTTAATGCTATGATAACTTTTTTACATTTCTTTTCAAACATGTAAACAACCAGGTTTTAGTGTATTATAAGATAAATTCTGGTTATATTTGTATATCATTACAGTCCCAGTATAGTTAAAAATGTACTTTTTTTCTATGAGATGGACAGCATACTGTGTGTGTGTGTGTGTGTGTGTGTGTGTGTGTGTGTGTGTGTGTGTGTGTGTGTGTGTGTGTGTGTGTGTGTTTGCACGTGTGCATACCCTTTTTGTGAGCTGTGTGTCCATCATAAAGTTGTGCACATGCTTCTCAGCCTTGGTCAGCTCCAGCTTTCTTGCTACCACGGCAACAACCAGCGCTGTGCAGCCTGCCCCCTGGTAGACACAGAAGGAAAGAGAGAGAAAGAGAGCGAGTGAGAATGAGTGAGAGAAGTGTGAATGAACAAGACAATTATCAGAAGAAAAACTCTAGCTGTTCAGATTTTCCATGAGGGATGAATGAGAGAAAGAAAGAAAAAATTGAGGTTAAAACCTTTTAAAGAATTCCCCAACCCCTACGCTCAGCTCTGCTAGTGATGAAGGTCAGAAATGTAAAAAAAAAAGTGGCATGACCTTAATTAGAAGCACAGCACCATCTGAATTTAAGATGTTTCCCGTCTTGTTCTATGTGTGCAGCAGATTTGGATAAGGAGTCCCATTTACCACAAACTCGCTGTAAGAATTGCATCTTTATACAAATATATTTTATTTTAGGAATGCTCAAATTACCAGGTATCTGGCTATTCTTATGGTAAAAATGTCATGAATAACAAAAACTGTCAGTGCCCAAATACTTGCAAGTATGTTACCAAACAGGACCTTTTCCCCCAGAGAGAGGCGAAAGAGGTGACAAAGTGATAAAAGCAAAAATAGGACGCTTGTTCAGAACACACCGTAGGGGAAAGAAATAAATGAATTTTGGCAAGAAAGAAGACAAAATACAGCAGAAAGAAAAGGTGATTGAGAAAGGGAAAACATCGGTAGTGGTGGTGGAGGTGTTGGTGGTTGGGGGGTGGGATGGTGTAATGAGGCTGTCAGCTTGCTAAATGGATTTGGTTTAAGAAGTGGCTAATGAAATGTAAGAGTAAACTTTGTATTCACACTGTGCCTGTGGTGGTTAATGGGTGAGACAACGAAAGCACTCTGAAGATGGATATCATAATGCCTCTCCCCAGGAAGCTTTTTTAGGGTTTTCTGAAGATATGATATGGTTTCAGAAAATAGTTTTCTTCTGAAAATGATTGCTGCTCTCTCTTCTCTCTCTTTTATATATATATATATATATATATATATATATATATATATATAAATAATGTGTGTGTGTATTGGGGTGGATAGATAGATAGATAGATAGATAGATAGATAGATAGATAGATAGATAGATAGATAGATAGATAGATAGATAGATAGATAGATAGATAGATAGATAGATAGATACAGTTGTGTTCAAAATTATTCAACCCCCACTGAAATTGATTGCTTTGGTCGGTTTGACATTGATTATGATCATTCAGTCATCCTGCTTACAATTAAATCAAAGAGGCACGTGTAGGTCGGACAAATATAACATAACATTTATAATGAAATAACCACAAATGTCTTTTCTGAGCTCACATCATTATCAGTTTTATTCAACCCCCAAGTGACATTCAATCTTAGTACTTAGTACAACATCCTTTTACAGTTATAACAGCTTTTAAACGTGAAGCATAGCTTGACACAAGTGTCTTGCAGCGATCTACGGGTATCTTCGCCCATTCATCATGGGCAAAAGCCTCCAGTTCAGTCACATTCTTAGGCTTGCGCACTGCAACTGCTTTCTTTAAGTCCCACCAGAGGTTCTCAATCGGATTTAAGTCTGGTGACTGCGATGGCCACTTCAAAATGTTCCAGCCTTTAATCTGCAACCATGCTCTAGTGGACTTGGAGGTATGCTTGGGATCATTGTCCTGTTGAAAGGTTCAACGTCTTCCAAGCCTCAGGTTTGTGACGGACTGCATCACATTGTCATCCAATATCTCCTGGTACTGAAGAGAATTCATGGTACCTTGCACACGCTGAAGCTTCCCAGTACCTGCAGAAGCAAAACAGCCCCAAAGCATGATTGACCCCCCGCCATGCTTCACAGTAGGCAAGGTGTTCTTTTCTTCATAGGCCTTGTTCTTCCTCCTCCAAACATAGCGTTGATCCATGGGCCCAAACAGTTCTAATTTTGTTTCATCAGTCCACAGATCACTATCCCAAAACTTCTGTGGTTTGTCCACATGACTTTTGGCATACTGCAGTCGACTCTTCTTATTCTTTGGGGACAGCAAGGGGGTGCGCCTGGGAGTTCTGGCATGGAGGCCTTCATTACGCAGGGTGCGCCGTATTGTCTGAGCAGAAACTTCAGTACCCACATCTGACAAATCTTTTCTCAGTTCCTCAGCAGTCACACGGGGACTTTTCTCCACTCTACGCTTCAGGTAGCGCACAGCAGTCGAAGTCAGCATCTTCTTTCGCCACGGTAGCGTTTCAACAGTGCCCTTTGCCTTGAATTTGCGAATGATGCTTCCTATGGTGTCTCTTGGTATGTTTAACATCTTTGCAATCTTCTTATAGCCATTGCCCTTCCTGTGAAGAGTAATCACCTGTTCTCTTGTCTTCCTGGACCATTCTCTTGACCTCACCATGTTTGTAACCACACCAGTAATTGTCTAGAAGGTGCTGAGTATCACAGTCATTTTAAAGCTGCCTAATTGGTGCTTATTAGGCTTTATTGCTGCTCCCTGATATCCACTGGTGTTTTCAATACCTGATTGAAAACACTTCATTGAACCTCTGTTCTTCAGAGTGGTAGTCTTTAAGGGGTTGAATAATTATGTCAATGAAGAATTCACAAAAGAAACATTTACTACTGTATTACAAAACTAATTGATGTCATTTTAGTTGGATATGGTTCTTTAAGAAGTCCTTGTAGGATTTCATTCTGAATACAATTACAAATGTACACTAAATTCCCTAAAACCATTTACAGCATTGGGGGTTGAATAATTTTGAACACAACTGTAGATAGGTAGGTAGGTAGGTAGGTAGGTAGGTTGGTAGGTAGGTAGGTAGGTTGGTAGGTAGATAGATGGATGGATGGATAGATAGATAGATAGATAGATAGATAGATAGATAGATAGATAGATAGATAGATAGATAGATAGGTAGATAGGTAGATAGATAGAGACTTTTATTGTCATTACACAATACAGGTACTCAGCATCTACCTGAAGTGCATATAGTAGCAAAGGAACAAATATTTTCCAGGGGCGTTCAAGTCACTTTTCATTTTTAGGTAGAAAATGGGATGAAGTGCAGCATATCAGCACTGGTGACAAAGTAAAGCAGGCTGCCCTGGGATGGTTCGGCATATTGACAAATCTTTCCAGGCATTAGTTAATGTAGCAGAGAAGTATGTCAAAAACTAAATGCAGTTTCCGCTCCTTAAAATCCTTGAAACTCCTTGAAACTTCTTTATTTTCTAAGTCCTGATTTGACTTTAACGCCCCTCTTATATAATAAACTAATTTATGTAGCCATATGGACAAAAGTATTGGGACACCTAACATTTCCAGTCATATGTGGTTCTTTTCCAATCCGTTACCACAAAGTTGGACGCACACATTTGTACAGGATGCCTTTGGATGCCGTAGCATGAAATTCTCCCATCACTTGAACTAGGAGCCCCAAATCCATGATAATGCCCCTGCGCACAAAGTCAGCTGCATAAAGATATGCTTTATATGGGTTGGAATGGAAGATCTTGAGTGGCCGGTTATAGAGCTGTCGGGTGAATTGAAATGCTGACTGCACCCGCACACTAGACTTTCAGCAAGAGAAATTTTTTAGGGACCTGTAGCGAATATGGGCATCAACTGAATATGCCATCACTGGCTAATTTTAAAAGATATGATCTGTTTGTGTGTAAAGCAACACAGTAAACCCGGCAGGTTTTTTATGGGAATTTTATATTCTTTTAAAGCTGTGCTGTATGAAAAGGAATGATGTGGCAGTGTTATAAGCAGTGCTTTTTTTATCTTTTATTCTCTGAAGAGGGTCAATTTAATTCAGTTTCATTTGTATGATGCTTTTAACAGTGGGTATTTTCCCAAAGCAAAAGGTCATGCTCTTCGAGCATCTTCTAGCAATCACACACCGTCCCATGATATGAATTTGCAGGTCAGAGTTCACCGGACTTGGTTTGCAGTGAAATGTGAAATTTCTTTGCTCTGAGCTTGTGCTTCAGGATTTCCATTCATTTCAATTTCATTCATGCTCACGCTCCAACATATGCGTGTGCACGAATGGAGCAGAAAGTTTAGTGTGACTGCAGCTTTACTTACACATACAGGTGCATCTCAATAAATTTTTATATAGATAAATAAAAGAATACATATTATATAGATTCATTACACACAGTCTGATATATTTTAAGTGTTTATTTCTTTTAATTTTGTTGATTTTGGCTTACAGTTAATGAAAACCCTAAATTCAGTATGTCAGAAAATTAGAACCTTTTGAAAAAGTTCATCATTGGAGACTCGTTAAATTCAAACACCTGCAATGGTTTCCTGAGGCTTTAAACGATGTCTCAGTCTGGTTAAGGCTACACAATCATGGGGGAAGACTGCTGACTTGACAGTTGTCAAAAGACGATTATTGACACCATGCACATAGAGGGTAAAACACAAAAGGTCATCGCTAAAGTAGCTGCTGTTCACAGAGTGCTGTATCCAAGCACATTAATGGAAAGTTGAATGGAAGGAAAAAAAGTCCTTGTGTCAAGTCACTCCTGAACCAGAGACAACGTTAGAGGTGTCTTACATCAGAGGTGACTGTTGCTCAGTGGGCCAAAGTTGTCTTTTCAGATAAAACTCACCAGACCTGAACCCCATAGAGAATCTATGTGGTTATTTTCAAGAGGAAAATTAAGGCTGTAATTAAAGCAAAAGGAGCCCCCACCAAGTATTAAGTACATATACTGTACAGTAAATTAACATACTTTCCAGAAGGCCAACAATTCACTAAAAATGTTTTTTTGATTGGTTTTATGAAGTGTTCAATTATTATGAGAAATGGTGGGTTTTTGTAAATGTGATCCAAAATCATCAAATTTTTTTTAAATAAACACTTGAAATATATCAGTCTGTGTACGATGAATCTATATATTATACAAGTTTCACTTTTTCTATTGTATTACCAAAATAAATAAACTTTTTAATAATATTCAAATTTATTGCACCTTTATATTTACACTTTATTAGAGTAGTGTAGTTAATACATCTGCTGTATTTGGGAGGTCTCCTCACCTTACATCAGTTCCTGACATTACTAATTCTCTTGTGGCTAAATAATCACAAATCTTGAGCACAAACACGCTCCAAAATCTAGTGGATCATCCTCCCAGAAGAGTGGGGGTTATTATAACAGCAAATGGGGAGTAAATGTGGAATGGGATGATAAAAAAGAATGCACAAATCTAATCATGTGCCTTTTAACTTTTTTCCATAAAGTAATTATAGTAAATGAGTAAGAAATTTTAGTGTACAGTAAATAAATAACTAACAAGCTATTGCCAGTCAATATGATAAGTAGCTGTTAGACAAATAACAGTATAAATGGTAAATGAATAACACTGTTGTGTCTGGAAAAGAACTAGAAGGTGTAAAGAAATATCAATAAATAAATATCTATATATAAAAATATAATTAAGGCATATGTACATTGTATATACAACAGTGCCCATTTAATTCCCAAGATAATCATTTTCAAGCAGAAAATTTTAGTTTTCAAATTATACTACCAGTCCTCCTATAGCAACTCTTAAATCTTTAGCTGTTTTCATTGTTATAAAGCTTTCAATTTCTTCTAAATCCATGAATCAATCCATATTTTGGATCGAGGCCTTCATGCATTAACAAACCATCCTTTATCTTTGGCTCACAGACTCACTGAATAACACATTCTTGGAATTCATTAAAAGTGACTAGGATTAATGTTTCTATCGTTGATTAGAAGTGGGCCAGCTCTAAAAACAACTGTAATACATCATGATAATTCACCATGCAGTATAAAAACATTTAATCAAACGCAAACAGCGCATTGTTGCTTATAGGAATATATATTTTTCCATCTTTTACTGTGAATTATAAAGCAATGCAAAGCTTTTTTTCTTTTAGACACAGGGATATTTAAATTTTTTTCAAATCTTTAATCACTACATAATCACTATAGCATTTATTCAACATCGTTTCTTTATTTAAATGACTGATATACAGCTCATGGAAAAAAAGAAAAGATTTTTACGTACTTTTTGACCATCCCATTCCACATTTAGTGTGTTTGTGGAGATTTGTGAGATTTCATTCAGCCACAAAATTGTTAGTAATATCAAGGTGAGGTGAGGAGGCCTAGAATGCAGTCAGTGTTCCAGTTTGTTCCCAAGGTGTTTAGAAGAGTTGAGGTCAGAGCTCTATAGCAGGCCACTCAAGAGCTTTCACCCTGATCTGGCAGGAGTGTTTGTTCATGCTGGAACAGGTTTGGGTCTCCTAATTAAAGTTGAGAAAAAGGTAATGCTAGTGCATTCAAAGACTTCGTTTACAATTGTGTGCCTTCAACTTTGTGGTAACAGTTTGGGGAAGAACCACATATAGATAGAAAAAACTGCAAATACTTCTGTTCATATATAGTGTATCACAGTACTTTTGTGTTGCCATATCTGTTTAGTTAGTTTACTCATTTTCTATAAGAGCTGCAATTGGTTAAAAACGTTCGTGTTTTTAGTGCAATGTCTAATATACACAAACTGGTACAATGGACAAGATCCTAAAAGTAAACACACACACACACACACACACAAAAAAAAAAAAAAAAAAAAAAAAAAAAAAAAAATATATATATATATATATATATATATATATATATATATATATATATATATATATATATATATTTATTTATTTATTTTTTTTTACTTAAAGAAAAATATTAATAAAATATGAATTATTGATATTGTTAGATACAGTTGAAAAAACTAATTTTATATTAGAGGTTTTCCAGTAAAGCTCTCAATAAAGCTCTCAATAAAGCTCTGTCTGTTCCAGCTGCTCTGGTGATAATAATGTGGTCATATCCATAGTCTCTCACATCATATTCAAAGATAAACTGTGTATGAATTACAGCACTATTTCATAAATACCCACGAAGACAAAAATAATGTAGAACGTGATTTTTTTTTTTTTTTGCCCAGGTGTCAGAATTGCACAAAATGGCACAGAAAATCCAACCTAACTATAGCTAACAGTCTGTTTAATTCTGCCATATGTTGTTTTGAGATGAGAGAAAAAAAAGTGAGAGAGAGAGAGATCAAGAGATGGATGGAGAGAAAAGATAGACAGAGTATAGAGAGACTGATGGCTCTCAACAAGCAATTGACAGATCACATTGGCACTGCCCTCCTCCTAGGATACATACTCATGTGCCAGTCTAAGCACCCCCCCCACCCCACCCCTTTGGGGCAGTGGTATACTCCAACCCGGTTGGCCTTCAGTGTTGTCATAGCAACAAGTCACATAATTCCACCTATAGAAAGTCGTTACAATCACTCACGACTGGGAAAGAAAAATCACATTTTGTCTTTCTCACCCTCCGTTTCATTCGTTCTTTCAAGCCGTTTCTTACCCCATAGCCACAATTTCCTACATCTTTTCCAAAACACAGAAACGAACGGCACGCAGCTATCACGAGAAATGATTGCAAAACCCTTCTGAGCAACAGTTTCTCTGTGATCTATGTTGGTCTGTGAATTTGTGGGCGTAAGGCGGAATTAAATAGAGGCTATATTAGGTTGGGGTTTTGTATGTGCCTGCGTGTTTGTGCACATATGCCCGTGAGTGTGTATACGGTATGTAGAGACAGAGAGGTGTGTGTGTGTTTGTGTGTAAAACTATACAGAATAATAAGAGTGGGAAGGAAAAAGAGAAAGATCAAGAGAGTGAGAGAGAAAGGACTGGAAAGTGACTAAGCGCATGTTATGCTATTGTGTGTATGTTTTTAGCGGTACGTGTGAGAGGGAAACTGAGAGCGAGGTTGACACAGACGGGAACAGGGGACATTCTTAGTAAAACAATATGAAGCATCCACAAAACAAATGTAACCACAAACATGGTAAATCCTGAAAAACACATATATATACGTGCTATATGAAGAAGGACAACCAGGCCCCTTCACAGCACTCGTCTGACAGAACTCCCCTTAGGACGAGCGAGAAAAGCAGAGGCACACACACACACACACACACACACACACACACACACACACACACACACACACACACACACACACACACATAAACACAAAGAGAGAAAGACAGAGCCAGACATAGAGTGCCAGACAAAAAGAACCAAGGAGCTCCAATTAGCAAATATATTCTAGCTGGAAAGCATTAGCAGATCCTTTCAAGCTACAGCAATATGATATAGTGAAAGGTTAAATTTTCAAGCGGCCACTTACCACATTAGAAACTTCTAGAGTGCGTCATGTGACTGCTAGCAAAACCATTATACACAGCAGTACACGGCATGGAGTTACTGATTCTGCCATATTCTTTATCAGAGATTCTGCCATGTTGTATATCGCATACCATTTATTTAGCCATGTTCATTTGGTGCAAGTTGGTTACGTACCATAATGCCAGTAAGAAGACACACTCCCTTGCCACAATAGGTATGAGGCACCATGTCTCCATAGCCAATGGAGAGGAAGGTGATGGAGATTAGCCACATGGCTCCCAGGAAATTGCTGGTCACATCCTGAGGGTCATGGTACCTGAAAGAGGGTAAGAAATGGAGAGACAAAGAGAAAGAGAGAGTGGTTTTACAGTGCCAGAGGCTCTTCATGGATAACCTTTAACAGCCTTTATTATTACAAAGTGCTTAGAACAGGGGGCTGCTGCTACCTGCTGCTTCCATTATAATTATAGACAAACAAACATAGTTAAGCAAGTAAGAAATATATATATTTAAAGCAGCTTTAAAATAGAGTATTTTAAACAGTTTTTGAGAATGTTTTGATGATTTTTCACCTGACCATAAGATTTGTATGAACTTTTTGAACATCCCATTCAACCTTTAGTCCCCATTTGCTGTTATAGTAACCTCTCTTCTGGGAAGATATTCCACTAGATTCTGAAATATACTTGTGGAGATTTGTGCTCATTCAGCTACAAGACCGTTAGGCTCTGTAAACCATATTTTCATGGAGCTGGATTTGTACACAGGAGGATTGCCATTCTGCAACAGGTTTCGGTCTTTAAGTTCAAGCGAACGGAAATGTAATGCTCCTGCATCCAATTTCTTACTATACAAATGTGTGCCTCTAACTTAGTGGTAACAGTCTGGAGAAGACCACATATGCCTAGAAAAGTCAGTTGTCCTACCTTTATTTATGTATTGTATTGCCTGACACATCATGTTTTTTTTCCACCCCACCCACTATTAAGGTCTCTATTGTCAAATGACAGAAAAAAGCTTGAAAACAAAATCTCTTCAAACTGCTGTTCATGCTGTATCACAGGGTGGTCTAACACTCACAGGAAATTGAAGATCGTTTTTTTTTTCACATACACGAGCTCACAGATGCCCATGATTATCTAGTGTCACTGTGATTCATGTGAAAGAGAGTACACCATTCCTCCCTTCCAAGATCACAGCCAGTTTTACTCTTGACCAAAGATGGCTGGGGCTCCAGAGAATTAGGAAAACACTTTTCTGTTGTACCAGTTAAGAGCTTCATTACTCTTTTTAACTGTAAAATTTTATGGAATGTCTGCAAGACACAAGAGTTTACAATTCTCGTTTTCTGTAACATGACAAACTGCTGTTATATTTTTATCATTAACTTCAAGAGAGAGAAAAAAATTATTCTGAAGGAATAATCGCACAAAAGTTTTAAAATGTCACTGAATAACAGAAATTAGGTTCTTTGTCTGAACCTAATGTCTGGTTTAAAGCACCAATACTTCAGAACCCTTTAAATAATCCATAAAAATGAATGGAAGTCGTCTAAAGAAAAGAAAATGCCAACATGCCAATGATTGTGCCCTTTTATTTATTAAACAGCACCACATTTTACAATTATTTACTTTGAGGCATAGGTTGTGTTGAGAGACTGCGATAATAAAAAATCTTATGAATGAACTGTTGCCATGAAAACAGTAATGGGGTATAGTCAAAAGAAAATCAAATCTTAAACAGTCTAGCTTTTCATTTGTCAGGGCCTAGGTAACTATTGTGTGGTCCCCACTACCTTCTATAAACAAACAAACAGCCCCCGGTGACAACAACAACAACAAAACACAATATATGCTATATTATATATACAATATATAATATAGCATATAAAAGTCATTATTATTCAGAAACCAGTGTCCTGACTGAAGAAAGGTCTTAAGCGGTAGGTCTGCAACACAGCAGCAAATGAAGGCTTCAGGAAGGACAAGACTGCATTCACCACCAGTCCTATCCTGAAACACCACCCCCAATCCCTTTATCATGGAACTGGAACATCAGAGTTGGAGTAGGAGCTGTGATTTCCCAAAGGTTTTAGAATGACCAAAGCTCTAACCACAAGTCTTCTACTCAGAGAAACTTTCCATAGATGAATAAAACTATGACTTCAGACTTGCACAATGATTCTACAGTGTCCAACTACCTTTTATACCAAGCAATATTTACATGTGTGCTTACATTGCTGATTGCCTGAGTTTTTGCCTGTTTCTGTATGTGAGTTCATCTCACATTATGGATTTATTTTTACATGTCTAACAAATGCTAAACTGTGATGGCATCTGTCCTCGACTTTAGCTCGTTCATGCTTTAGTGCATTTGTATATGAACAGCTCTCATTAGATCCCATACTTTTTTTCCCCCATGAAATATTATACACAATAAAAAATAACCGACGCCTTCTGCATTGTGTTTAATCAAACCTATATGCTTGTAATCAACATACATTTTCTGTTTGATTGATCTATCAGTTCAATGTAGCATCTTAGCAAACACCACATGTATTCTACTTAAAATTGCTAGAATAAGTAATTACTAGAACTGATTTTCAATGGGAGCACTCATGAGTGGCACACAAGGCCAAAACACTGCATACACAGTAGGCTCCCAAAGTCTGAGTCCTTATTATAATAATATCATTTGTCTGCAGAATACTCCTAACAGTCATAATTGGTTCTGTAATAACTAACCCCTAATATTCGTCTTATTATTATCTGATTAGTTCTTTTGCTGTTTTACTTATATAAGTAAAGCATTAAATAATGGGTGAGGATATAATTTATTTAAATTGAGTTTAACGACTAATCAAATATAAATTGCGAGTGGTTTTTGAGACATGGGTCGATCTTAGGAATACTCCCTTCATCTCACCTCATTTCTAAACAGGTTCATGTTTAATTAGTTCCATGCTGTCGTTAAGATGAATGATTATTGATCTCTTCTGAGTGTAAGCTGTCTGGTACTTACAACAGTCAACACATTTACTTTGCTAATTCTTGCTTAAATCATTAAGAGCCAAAATAGACAAAAGTGATTTAACGTTTGCTGTGAGTCTAGACATGAAACCAAGAATATTGACTCAACGGAGCAGGAAGACGGTATAAGCCAAGACACTAAGACGCCATGACAATAAAACCCAAAACCAATAGCAATAGCCGTGTGAAATAAACTATGTGGACACCTGACTATAAGATTGGTATGTGCTTTTTGAACGTCCCATTTCACATTTTGTACACATGTGCTGTATGATAACCACCACACTTCTGGGAAGATGTTCTACTAGATTCTGGAGTGTGCCAATGGAAAATTGAGACTATCAGCCACAAGGACATTAGTAAGGTCAGACAGTGATGTATGGTGAGGAGGCCTGGAATACGGTCAGTGTTCCAATTCAATAGGGTTGAGGTCAGAGCTATATTGCAAACCACTCAAGATCTACTCCAGATGTAATGTAAAGCATATCTTCATGGAGCTTGTGCATATGGCTTTGTGCACAGGAGCATGACAATTTCATGCTTTTTCAGGTTTGGGGCTCCTAAATCAAATAAAAGGAAATGTACAAGCATTCCTAGACATTATTATACAATTGTGTGCCTCCAACTTTGTGCTAACAATTTGGGGAAAAATAACATATGGCTGGAAATGTCAGGTACCCTAGTAGTCTAGAATTTTGCACTAATAAGTCAACAATATCTACATCATTAAGCTAAATATATCATATAAATGTATTCCTTAAATGTAAACCATTACCCTGACCAATAATATTGAGTTAGAAAGGAATAATTCAGTGAATTTTACGAATCTCTCAACGTGAGGGAGCAATATGACATCGACTCTCTAACTCAAGAAAACACATTGCAATCCATTGCTTTAAACTGGGGAATCCTCCAGCATCTATTAAATGCATCTAGAGTGTATCACATGCTTTGTTACTATGGCAACAGCCTTGTCAGAAGCAGGGATGCCCACGCTGTGGCCCCGGGGCTCAGCACAGTCTGCGACCTTTTGAACTGCTAACTTGGGAAATATGGGGGAGAGCATGCGGCACGATTGTCCTGGATGCATATGTAGATGCCATGGGAGTTAATGTCAAAGAGCATTAATCTCTTACCTCTCACATACTCGTACAGTCCAAGCTGCGATGATCCACAGGGAGATACTGAAGACCAGAAGCACTGTGCCTGGGCAGATAGTCATCAGGGTCTTCATCACAAATCGTGTATTAAAGTGCACCTAATGAAAAACCATAGACAGACAAGCTAATCAAGGTATTTGACGTTTCTCTTTTGTTCACCAAGAAAATTTGTTTGCATTCATTTATAATTTATGATTATTATTATAGCCGTGCTCACTGAAGCACAGCTGAGGACAAAACCATCATACTCTTTATCTATGCCTAGAGTCAGATAGTGCTTGGAGAGACTCTAGTCGCATAACCCACTACACACCACCCCAAACACACAAACTATTTTCCAGAAGTGAACAAGTATGCAAGTACACAAGTATATTAACCCAGTTCATTTTGAGGTCTACTAAGCACAACCCTACAAAATCTATAATGTCAAGCACCTTTTATTTATCAACTTTTCTTAAAAGACATTCAGCTAGCAGGTGTAATAATAAAGGACATCAATCATTTGTATCAACAACTGACAAAACCGAACCTACACTCAATGTAATCAATCATAAAATCAGTTATGGCTGTAAAAACAACTCCATAAATCTTTGGGTGTTCCTAACCAAAACATTTATTTACAGAGTCTATAAAATACCGTGGTGTTTGGAGGAGAGATATTTCTGTATAATGGCTTGCTGAAGCTACACAATCTTCCCAACTGGTCTCTTATTACACCCCCCCCCCCTTCCCCCCCATCCTCTTTCTATCAAATAGATACTTGGTGCAATATAATAATTGGAGAACACTATATACAATTTGATATGATTTCATTTCCAGGTACAAGAGTCCATTAAGAAAAATAGTAGCTGCTGCCGAACCATTTTCCATGATTAAGCTCAGTTATGTCTCCCTATATATTATCCTTATTATTATGGGCCTTAAATGCTAGCTAAAGCAAAAACAACGAAAGATTTGTATGTGCTTTTTAAATGTCCCATTCCCCATTAATATTTAGTGCTCATTTGTTGTAACCTCCCCTCTTTTTAAAAGATATGCCACTGGATTTTGGAATGTGGTTTGGGAGATTTGTAGTTTATCCCTGACACCACACTATGATGACCCTAGTTTTGCAGGGCAAAGGTTCCAAAAATTCTGAAAAGCTGTTAGACTTGATAAAATATAATGTAAATCATGGAAGTCAAGATAAAGAAATAAACCATGAATTTAGGAAATTAGGTAAGAAGAGGAAAGGAAGAACTGGACAACTAAAACAGGGGAAAACAAGACAGTGAGAAAACAACCAAACACCCAGAAGAGACACAAACAAAAATCCATGAGTAAAAGGTCATGGACCCTGTGCTGTCATTGTTTTACTATGGGGTAAAAAAGCTGAAATAAAAGGTCGGGTTTTTTTTTGTTTTTTTTATACAACTGACTTTTGAAACCCAAAACACAATTTTAACTGGATATGAAGACTAGGATGAAAGCAAGATATATTTCCTATCTCACGAATAGGATTTTTTATTTAATTGTGCATCTATAAAATCAAAAGAGATCAGGTCATTACCCAGTACATGAACAAGGCTAATCCTCAGTCTCTAAATTAAAGCCCACAAGCTATATCTTGGAAAGCATTCTTCAACCCATATGAACTTTGATTTCTGACCTTGTTGAGAGCCCCTATGCTCCGGGAGGAGGCATCGGTGAACAGCTTGCTATGGAGGAGCATAACACGAGCGATGAGGTAGAGTCGGAGGAACATGGGCACAGAAAGCACCATGTCCAGGTCGGCCTCCGCCTGCGAGGGGATGTAGGTGAATGCGAGTCGAGCGCGCCACACAAACTTGAAGTCACCGGGCACTGGGTGCACGGCTGAGACCAGCAGCTCCAGCGCGATCAGCAATACCCGGTTCATTGTCATGGCGATGCGCCAGTCATCTGCGCCGTTATCGATGACAAAAAGCTAGAAGAGAGAAACAAAAATTTAATCTGATAGTGAGATCACGTTCACAAGATATGACGAATAGTAAATGTTGCTAAGTCTAAATGCAACGACACATGGTATTGCAAGCCTGATATTTGCTTGTTTAGTTATTATTGCTTGTTCTTTTGCATATGAAAAAGCACATCCAAAGTCAGAAAATATAGTAGGGGTCTAAAAAGTCTACTCCTTAGAACTGTATTCATATTAACATCATTTATTTATTCGTTCAATTATTCATTGTGGATCCGGAGATTATCCCGGTAGCGTTGGGCACAATAACAGTGTGGTTCAGCTCAGCCTCCTCCTGTTTAAAGGCCAGTGAATTGTGTGCACCGCAGAAAAGCTGAGTGAACAGCAGTCGCTCTCAATTCATAAACCGCATGACATCAGGGCCAAGCGAGTTGAAAAAAAAAAATCACCATGCACTCCATTTATCCAAGGATCTATCTGTTTCACAAGCTCTCCTCAGGTAAACAGTACCTTTATCAGAGCCAGGACAACAATGGATGCTGTGAGTTATGGATTTTTAACAAGCTATGTATACACTATATGGCTAAACATATGTGAACACCTGACCATCACACCCACAGGTGCCCATCTAAAACCATCAATATTAAAATTTTGCTTTTATAATGGCCTCCACTCTTCTGTGAATGGCCTCTATGCTTCTCAACTTCTCGGAGTGTAGATGTAGAGATTTGTTCCCAATTAGCCACAAGATTATTAGTGTAGTTATGTGAGGAGGCCTGGGGTACAGTCGGCATTTAAATCCATCCCAAAGGTGTTCAATAAGGTTTAGGTCAGGGCTTGGGCTCCAAATCATCCATGTCAACCTTTACAAGTCATGTTTTTTGGAGCTAGCTTTGTGCACAGGGGCACTGTCACACTAAACTTGTTTGGGCCTGTTTGTTTTACTGAAATTCATTCAAATGTGTATGCTGTAGCAAAAGTTTGGGGAAGAACCTCATATGGGAAGGAGGATCATACGGTGCATTACGTGTATATATTGTGTTTGCTGTATTGTATGTTGACTTTGTGTTTGTTTTATACTCATTGGCTATTGCAGTGTGTTTAATTTCTTCTATTTGTAATTCTTAAGGGCTGTATATTCACATATTATATATTTCCAAACAAAATTTATGTTTAGAATAAAGTAATTAGTGCCAGTGCCAGTGTTCACACTCCGAAATAATGTGTGTAATCAGTCAAAAATTAGACGCTGGCCGTCACCGGTGGAGTGACGCCACGAACAGGAAGTATAAAATGCACATGGAGTGAGGCAAGCGCCCGCTTCTGTAAGAGAGAAGGAAGCACCACAGTGAATTAGAGACGCAGCGTCTCGTTCCCTCAGGGAACTAGGGTTACATATGTAACCTACAAACATTCCCTTTCAGGAACTCAAGCTGCGTCGAAACGCTTTGTGAAAGAGTGTCCAATCACGCCAGATTGACCAGTCCCTGACTAGTGTGTGCCTGTCTGTACAGGGAGCGTAAGCGCAGACCTTGATGGTTGATGTAAGAAACCACTGCGGTGTTGTCCGTATGGATCAGAATATGGTGATCTCTGAGGTCCAGGAGAAAATGCTTCAAATGCTCTTAGGGCTATTGGTCTCTCGAGACTGACCTCAGGTGTGCCTAGAGCCAGGGCAGTGCCCTGAAGCGACTCTAGGAGGTGGCGAGTTCTGCTCGACCACTACAAGACCGGGTGGAGACCGAGGAAGATGGTCGCTGAAGCTGGCCGTGCCCTGAAGCACATTCAGTGGCAGGGTTAACAGACAAGGTCCCTGAGGGGGCCAGGGCAGGGCGGGCACCGAATACTGCGGTGCAACGTGCCCCATCACAGCCGGATCCCCTATGTCAGGACTTATTCGCCGTAGCCCTCTTATTGAAGATGAAAGTTTTTAGATCTGTGCAACGCAGAATCCCTGACAGGGGGAGTGCAAGACGCAACATTACATTTCTGTACTTCCCGATGGGAGGTGGCGGGTTGGGGTTGGGGCTGCACCCGCCAAGCAGCCCCATGAGAGAGCCGTGGGAGGTATTGCTGGAATGCCGCCGCCTGTTTCTTACTCCTGAAAAAGTGAGTGGGGCATCCAGCAGCACGGCCCTATCACAGTCAGACATTTCCGAGAGAGTGAGCCAGAGGTGCCTCTTTGTTGAGATGAGGGCGGCCATGAATCGGCCAATGGTCCTAGCGGTCTCTTTAGTAGCTCTGAGGGATAGGTCTGCTGTCCGGCAGAGCTTGTGAACTGGCTGCCCGGGGCATCTCTACATCCAGTTAATGCAGCAGTTCAGCCTGATACGCCTTACAGGACCGCCATGGTGTGCAGGGATGCAGCTGCTTGACCTGCCGAGGCATAAGCCTTACCCACAAGCAGTGATGTATTACGCAGGGTTTGGTGGCTAATGTTGGGGTCTTGAGGGAGAAGGCAATCCAGGGAGAGAGATAGCTCACAAGCGTCTCTCCAACCCGCAGCATCGCTCCATACCTGTGTACTTTCCGCCCCATGATGTGTAAATACAACGTCGAAGGGGCTAAAGGGGCTTCGCCCATGACCACGACCCGGTGTCAGAGAGCGTTCGTCCAGCTTACTGGACAGAGGGACTTTCTGCTCATGAGCCAGATAAGTTATGTAGCTTGGCTACGGCGCAGGTCACAACAACAATTATTATTATTATAATTATTTATTTTAATTTAGCATTTTATTTTTATTGAATTTATTTATTTTTTACCACAAGGAGTGAGAGCACCACCCACTTCGAGGATTACTCTCTGGGCGTGGAGCAATCACATAGAAATGAGAGCAGAATATGTGCGGCACAATACGCTGCGCAATATGCGCAGATCATGCACAGAATGTGCAGAGAATCTGCGCCAAAAGTGCGCAGAATGCGCACAGTCAGATCTCTCAGGAACCAATCTGGCTCTGCCGCTAACTTCATAGCTCCTTGAGCCTAGCTCACAAAGCGTGCCTCCCTCCGCCTTAGAGGAAGAAAGGTGGAGCTAATGCTCTCGTCGCAGGGGGAAGAAACCGGCGAAAGGCGTGCTTCCAAGCCTGTAAACGAGTGCAGGACCAAGCAGGTGAGGTTGGAGAAAGGGACAAGCCTGTCTCAAAACCCTCTGTGAAGTCCATTTGCGAGACTCGGGAACTGCCGACTGATTACACACATTATTTTAGAGCGTGAACACTCAGGCAGTATTTGGACATAAGTTTGTGGTTCCTATTTAGTTCCTATTTGCTGTTATAATAACCTCCACTCTTTTGGGAAGATGTTCCATGTACAATGTCAGGTGGGATTGAAAAAATGTCCCATAATGCTTTGCTTGATACTCAACTCTATATGCAGGTGCATAGTACAGAACGCATTTGGTCAGATGATCTCCATGATATGAATCAACACATGAGGCCTCAATACCCTCAACACATGAGGCTGTTTTAAAAAGAAAGTGTAATTACGAAACAGAGAACGATCCGGCATTGTGTTGATGGTGGAACTCGAGTGGGCAGTAAAGCGAAAAAAGAAAATGAAGCCTTGTGGGAATAAATAGGTTATGGGAGCAGAGGAGGTATAATGATTAGTGATATTGATTGAGAAGGTTCAGTCTGTACGATGAAAACCACTCCAATCCTTCTCTTTAATGTTTTTTATAGCAAGGTACGCTGCGGTCTAAGAGAATGAGGGTTGCATAATGACTACAATCCACAAGCAGCAGTAATTCATTTAATGCTTGTAGAAAAAGTTGTTTTGTAAAAGTAGTTTTGAGACTGAAATTTACCAAAAGTAAAAATTTTACTTTATTAAAGAAAAGACAGTGAATCAGTTAAAAAAAATCATTATTTGTTTATTTATTGATATTAATAACTAATTTGTAAATGCATTAGTGGGTCTTTAATGTAACCTTAATAGGGGTTTCAAAGGTCAAAATCCAAATGCAACTATTATAACCACATTCCATATGTGAATAAGAAGAAGGGATCCTGAGATGATTTTTATAAGAAGCTATAGGCACATGAACACATTATTCTATAAGCCGCAGGTGTCTACACTGAAACTAATGAAGCACGTGTGAAAAAAAGCACGAGTTTTGGAAACCTGTCTGTGCTTATATGATTTCTGTTGCAACTGGAGGTAGCGTGCTATCCCATGACCCTGACTCAACGCATTACAACTGCTTGTATCTAAACAGTAGCCTACCAAGAAAGTCATTGTTTACTGTCTTCCTCCTTCCTTTCACAACTATTTCTCTCGAGAGTTTTTCTTTTGGCATCGTCATGCGTTTAAAAATCATCATCGATGGAAGCTTTTTCTCCCAACGCCGTGCAGCTCAGAACACAGGTGAAGTGCGTTTTTTCGTTTCCGTTCGGAAATTTCATTGGTCTTATGTTTTGTCGCTCAGTTCTTTGGCTTAAAAATCCATAAATTAGCCGCTTCATTGTTTAAGCCACGGGGTTCAAAATGTGGGAAAAAAGTTGCGGCTTATAGTCCGGAAAATACGGTACTATGGAGAAGCAATATGACAATTCATAAATTAAATGTTAAATAAGTAAATGAAACAACCCCCAACGATTCGAGACACACCCACACATCCCATCAGCTGGTCAGGAAGAATATTTTCAAAACAAATCTGATCTATAGTGTAAAAAAGACCCCTGGTTTAGCAGATAAGTTGGCATCAATGCAATTTGATTGTATTCTCAAAGTGTGGACCGAGCTACCGAAAGCTAGCTGAGAGAGTGGCTCTAGATACAGATTAGCACTGTTAACTTACTGAACAAGATTAAATATTTCATTTAAAGAAAAAGAAAAAAAAAAAGGCCAAAATACATAAATATTACTTAGGTATGATCTTAGTGTTGTCTATTCTCAGAAATCAGAACACTGCTAACTGAAGAAATTGTTATATTTAAGGGGTTAGTACACTGTAAATATAACAATGGCTAAGGGGCCTGTCTAAAGGGGCCTGTAAAGAAATGTAGCTAATTGTTGAAGATAATAGTTTGTCTAGAAGATAATCCTACATAGACTTAAAAGCATTTTAGGAAAAGCTGAGCCAGAAGTCTGGCGTGATCAATTGGAAGAAGTTTAATTGAAAGTTAGGAAGTCTACGGTGTGTATTTTTGAATCTGTCATGACCATACAATAACCACAGACTATGTCATAAGTCATAATCCACTTCTAGGTTGCGTTACATGATTTCTAGGCACAATGCGTAGGTAAACAGCCTGACGGAAAGAAAAGTGTATTAAAATGGTATATTGGTGTGAAATGTAAAATTAAACTAGCGGTGCACCCCTAGTTGTGGATTATCCATACAATGGCTTTGTGCCAACAGTGATGAGTTAAAGCTGTCAGTGATGTTTGCAGTGCAAAACAATCTAAACGGTTACAAATCTTTATTTTCAGTGGTTATTTTCTTTGAACTGGTTGTTATAATTTTGCAGACTGTAAATCATAAATAGAGGTCAACTATTGTGCAATAAGAATGCATTTATTTTAATCAAATTCAATAAACATATATCAAAGCTAGGATGAGAGAAAGAGCCGATGTGTCCATGCCATGGCGCTGCTTATAATGAAGGTGTTGGTGTTAACTCCTTGACTGATCTTGTGCCTTAGCCCACTTATCAAAATCACTATATTCATCATATCAGTTAACACAAAATTCCTTCATTTAGCTCAGTAAAGTCATTAGGAAAAGTTTCAATAGCTGTTTTACTCCGTATGGAACTGGAACTGTATATTAGTTTATTCAATTAAACACTGAACAAACTGACCACAAACTAGCTAAACTTTTTCCAGCCAATCAGTAATTAGAGAGACCATGGGAGAATTGCCAGCTTGAAATTTCATAAAGTTTCTGTGGAGGGTTAAACTCACCATTAAGATGGATTTGAAGTGAAATGATTCTAAGCAGTCTGCTACAATGGATTAGGCCTACAAAAAGTTTTTGGACTCAAATGTCCATCAGTGAACAGCTGATAACCTCACCAATGATGGAATGGTAATGAATGGACGTTCAATGTCACCCAGATGAGGATGGGCTCCCTTTTGACTCATTTTCCTCTCAGGGTTTCTTCCTCATACCATCTCAGTGAGTTTTTTCTTGCTACTGCTGCCATGGATCATTTATTAGGGATTAATTTATTATGCCAGAATTTATATTCATTCATTTATTCAATTCTGTAAATTGAATGAATGAAGTGAATAATTCACAAAATTAAATGAAATCATTTGTTTTAATCTTACGTATAGGCACAGATGCTCATCTTACTTTCTGTCAAGTGTTAATGACTGTGAGTCAAGTTTCACTCTGATTTGCCAATTTTTGATCTAGTATAATTAAAAATGAACCGGTCCCAAGTGGTGTGAGTTGACCTTCGCTTAAAGACGAATTAGCACAGTTGTGCACAGTTTTATTCAATACTGAAAACCCAGAAAATATCTTGTTGCTTCTAAGTACTTAATGAGGTTATGTAACAAATGTGACTCAGGGACAAGATTAGAGAACATATATAGGAGGTGTATTAAACAATATAGACAAAAGTATTCGAACACCTGACTTTTCCAGCCACATCTGGTTATCTGTTAAAACACAATTGTATATAATGTCTTTGGATGAGGTAGTATGTAATGTTCTCTTCACTAAAACTAGGAGACAAAAACCTGTTTTAGCATGACAATGACCCTGTTCACAAAGCCAGCTCCATGAAGATATTCTTAACATAGTTTTTGAATCTTGTGGGGCCTGCTATAGAGCTCTGACCTCAACCCTATTGAACACCTTTGGGATACACTGACTGCACCCCAGGCCTCCTCACATCACCTACCTTAGTACCTGGCTTTATGAACACTGCTGTATCTAAATGAGCACACATCTTCACAAGCACACTACAAAAGTCAAGGTTATCATAGCAGCAAATAGGGACTATATGTGGAATTTGATGTTCAAAAAGCACATACAGTACAAATCATATGGTCAGTTGTAAACAAACCTTTGTCCATAGTGTACACACTATCATATAAACCAATAATAAATGTCAAATTACAGGCCAGATTCAATTCCTAGGTATATCCCAGAGTCGGCAATGCTAACAGAGGGACACCAAGAAGTAGTCAGAGCCAGGCCAAGATCAAAACAACATGAACACAGACAAATCACCAAATCCAGTAATTTAATCAACAACAACAATAAATTTGGAGAGTGCACAAGTTCACCCCCTCAATCTCTGCCCCAAAATCAATACTTAGCAGAGCCACCCAATTCTCTAAGACTATTTTTAAATTATATTTGTGCATTCAACCATTGGAACTGGGGCATTGAGAACTGCCCAGCTCATATAATTTAGATGGGCTGTGTTGGTATACAGCAATCTTCAAATCATACCAACAAGTGGCTTAAAGTCTGGGCTTTGACTAGTTCATTCCAAGATACTTAAATGTTCTAAACCACTTTAGATTATCTTTAGCAGCATGTTTAGGGAACTGTCCTGCTGGAAGGTGAGTTTCCATCCCAATTGAAGACTGAAACCTGAAGAATTGTAATGCATTAGCGTGATCCATTTTTTCTTTAATTCAGATCGGTTTTCCGCTAGGTAAAATATTACTCCAGTAAAAGTGCTTCTTTTAAACTTTCACTTGAGTAAAAGTACAAAAGTACAATATGCCCTCAAATGTTCTTAAGTATTCAAAGTACCATGACGTATGGTGGCTATTATGTTCCTATTATAATTTTTGTCACAAGACTTTTTGCCTAATCAACTCCATTTATGTAATATTAATCTTCATTCTACAATCTATTAATAGAACAATATTAATATGTCAAACACTGATTAATATATATCAAAATTGTCATGAGCCCAAAACCTTCTTTTTAACTACTTCAAAAGAATCGTGAAAATAGGCCACGGGTGTTGTGGCAATTTAGAATCAGTTTAGAAGCAGAGAAATTTAGAAGCAGAGTTTCTTCCATCATTTATTCCTCTCAAAATGTTCTGCTTGATGTTAAACTGATGTTGTACTGTATGTTTGTGCAAAGTAGAAATGACCAAGTGGCAATCACTCAAGTTCAAAACAAAGCATGTGCTCTAGCCTGATTGGAGACTTGCTGCAGGCTTCACCATGTAAGGTTTTTTCCACTCATAAATAAAAAGAAACGACTGATTTCGCAAAATGTATAGTAGTTGAGTAAAAAGTAAAATATTTACAAGTACAAATAGGTGAAAAAGCTACTTAAGTACAGTAATGAATCACATTTAATTCTTTACTCTCCAAGAGTACATTGTATTATTTTTTGACTGTCTTTGTTTGATCTTTGTTCAATTTTTTGCATGTTGAAGAGGCTGTTGTGTTGATCTTGGTTAATGCAGTGTCAAATTAACTGTAGTGCATCTTTGAGCCTATTTAACTACTATTAAAATCAGATCATCTAAGACTTAAGTCGTATGGGAACTAGTGACTAGTGTAATGTAGTAAGTATTGGAGTAAGGTAATACATTCACTCAAGTATGATTTTCAAATACTCTATATACCTCTGGATATTTTACACAATTTTGTCTGTGACGTTATTCTTTTCTGTGTTGCAGATTAAGCTGCCTTTCAAATTAGGCTTATTTCATACTGACATTATGTGGCACAGTTGGACCTTTATGAGTCAATCAGGTGATTTCTGAAGTTAATTGGTTCGACCAGGATTTATTTAGGGGTTTGAAAGCTTCATCGATTTGGACTATTGCATTATGCCCATTAAATAATATCCCATTTAAATTACACGCTATAATGCAAACAAATACTGTAGAAAAAAAAATACAATAGGGGCTAATCATTTTCTTGAAGCAATCCACAACTGACAGAAAATGAGCAAGAAACAGATATACGTTCCACCCCTGATTACAAATAGCTGTATACTAAAGTTATAGGATTTCTAATGAATGAAAGTAGCAGCTAATATATATGTTTTTTTTTGCACTCACAGGAATGGGTGAAAAGAACTCAAAAGGAAACACTATAAGAAGAGGCATCATATTTTATGCAGTCCATATAGCAGCATATATCTAAGGGTTAAATATGTTTAGCATCCCTGTGCCCCTTGTCAGATTTAGACGAGTGTGTTTATTTATGTAGAGTGTCATCTCATATGCTAACTGTTAATTAGGCAATTATCTAGAAGCCTTTTAACTAGCTACAAAACAGGCTTCATCATGAAGTCATGATGTTGTCCTTTTCTAGAAAGTGTTAATTCTCGAATTCATTATTCGAATGAATTCCATAGAGGACTCTTCCATCAAGATACACACAAAAAAAAAAAAAACTTTCATGTCTACATTATTAAGACCATTTTCTGTTCAGTAAATAACAGAGCTGAAGGTCATGGTTTCCAGCTAAATAAAACAACAACAAATATTAACTTTTACATACTTATGTCCATGGAGGCATACATGGCAATTTAAAAGGTGCTTTATTAGTAACAGCCCCCAGTCAAAAAAATAAGAAAAAATTAATAAAAATCAAGGCTGGCCGATTATATAAACACACTGTAGGCTTAATCATCCATCCAGTCTTTTCAATAAAATCATTTAATATTTTAAATGAATAATTTAACTCCATTAATCAAAATACTTATTAAATCGAGTTTATGAAATATGACAAGCATAGATTGAAGAGCATTTTTCTCCATCCCCAAGCCATTTTCCCATCCCTATATATATATATATATATATATATATATATATATATATATATATATATATATATATATATATATATATATATATTTATACATTATATATATATATATATATATATATATATATATATATATATATATATATAATGTATAAATATTTAAATACAGTATTAAGTACAGTATACATGAATGCACTCCTTACATTTTAGCAACCATTATAGAAATAAAATTTGGATTTACTTTCGAGTAGTCAATGCGCACTTGTACAGCAGTACAGATTTACTGTCCTCTGAAAATAACTCAAGAGACAGCCATTATCCAAATAGCTGGCAACAAAAGTGAGTACACCCTGAATGATAACAGCTGTACATTGCTGTAACCATGCAAAGTAACATGTCCTATTTATCATGTTAATGTTTTTGTCTGCTTGACAACTCCATACAAATTTGTGTGTCTTGTATTAGAGCAGTTAAAATTGGACCTTGATGCTACCACCACCATGCTTGACTGTAGGCAAGACACAATTTTCTTGGTTCTCCTCACCAGGGCATCACCACACATGCTGGACACCATCTGAACCAAACAAGCTTATCTTAGTTTTATCAGACCACAGGACATGGTTCCAGTAATTTATGCTCTTGGACAGATTGTCTTTAGCAAACTTTTTATGAGCCAGCTTCAGAAGAGACTTCCTTCTGGGACGACGGCCATGCAAACCGACTTGTTGCAGTGTGCAGCGTATGGTCTGAGCACTTACAAGCGGCCCTTCCGCTTCTGCAACCTCTAAAGCAATGCTGACAACACTAATGCGTCTGTTTTTAAAACCAGCTTTTGCACCTGACGCACAGCAAAAGGACTCAACTTTTTTGATAGACTCTTGTGAGGCCTGTTCCGAGTGTGGAGAGCAACTATTCAAACTCGAAAGAGTTCTTTGCCATAAGGTGCCATGTTAAACATCCAGGGGTCAGTATGAGAGAATTGCACTCAAAGCAGCAAATATTAACTGCTCTAATACAAGATACACAAACTTGTATGGCCCTGTTAAGCAGACAAAAACATGAACATGATGAATAGGTCATTAAATGGTTACAGCAACGAACAGCTGATATCACTTAGGGTGTACTTACTTTTGTTGCCAGGTATTTGGACAATAATGACTGTGTATAGAGCTATTTTCAGAGGACAGTAAATCCGTAATGATATACAAGCTGCACATTGACTACTCTGAAATATATCCACATTTTATTTCTATAGTATTGTCCCTTGAGAAGATTTACTAAAATGATTCCTAAAATGTGTGGGCTGCACTCACTTTTGTAAGATACTATATTTATATATATATATATATATATATATATATATATATATATATATATATATATATATATATATATATATAGGGATGGGAAAATGGCTTGGGGATGGAGAAAAATGCTCTTTAGTCTATGCTTGTCATATTTCATAAACTCCATTTAATTACTATTTTGATTAGTGGACATGCACTGCATTAATGCAGGATGTTACAGTAGTTGCCGTGTTGCTGTCTTCTGGCTATGTCCACACACACTAACCTCAGAAGAGAAGCTAATTGTGTTGGTTGCTGTGACAGCTGCATTTGGCAGTAATTGTGAGTGGTAGAGCGGTTTGTTAAGCCGATATGCACAGAGGGTGAGGGTTTTTCCCTCTCTGTCTTGTGTGCACACACACACACACGCACAGCCGAAGAAATGCAAATAAATGTGCCCAGAGTTATGAGACTGATGATATGACCCATTTACACTGACTCATACTGTAATGTCACTGTATGCGTGTGTTTGTGTACTCACAGGTCTCAGCACGTCAGTTGGGTGGTGTATGTGTGTGTGTGTATGTGTGTGTGCACATTTGAATCTGGCCTAACTGACAACATTGTATTAATATTATAGTGTGTATACATGCAAATTGATATGTTACTGTGTGTGTGTGTGTGTGTGTGTGTGTGTGTGTGTGTGTGTGTGTTAGGGGGGGACGCACTGTACATCCTCAGCAGTAAAACACGTGCGTTTTTTTCTGGAAAAGCCAGCCTCGTCATGGTGACTGTTGCCTAGGCGACAACATCAAAGACCAGCCAAGCTTAATTAGGGTCCCCGGTGAGAGAGAATGACTGTGTGTGCCTGAGTGTGTGTTGTGTGAGTGTGTGTGTGTGTGTGTGTGTGTGTGTGTGTGTGTGTGTGTGTGTGTGTGTGTGTGTGTGCACGAGGAAGAACTGGGAAAATGACGGAGAGAGAGAGAGAGAGAAAGAGAGAGAGAGAGAGAGAGAGAGAGAGAGAGAGAGAGAGAGAGAAAATGAACAAACAGGGAAAAGGAGGAGAGTGAAAAAAAGAGTGAAACAGTACCAAAGAAAAGAAAGTGCAAGAGCAGAGGATAGAAACAGAGGGAATAAGACTGACGAAGGGCATGAATGTGAGGGAGAAAGAGAGTGTGGAGGTGGGTGGAGAGGAAAAGAACGTTCTTTCACCCTGAACGTGTGGGTGTGTGGGAGTTTGGATCAATGAATTGTGAATGTGTGTTTTCAACATCTGCAATATCAGTCTACATGCAATCGAGCATGTGAACATAAAGCTCTTCTGAGCAAGCATGTGTGTGTGTGTGTGTGTGTGTGTGTGTGTGTGTGTGTGTTTCATTTGTGCGTGTCAAACCAAATCGGAGAGAGGACAAAGCTCCATCGTCCGTCATCATCCGTCTCTCCTCTGTGCAGGGTCAGTCTCATTCATTTCTATTACTATACTCATTTCTCTCTCTCTCTCTCTCTCTCTCTCTCTCTCTCTCTCTCTCTCTCTCTCTCCGTTTCTCTTTTCCTGTCTTTCCTTTTTTGGGCCAAGTAGACACCGTGATATTTAATAATTAAATTCCATTAGTGAAGGTAATCGGTCAACATGAGTGACTGGACGGTTCCACCATCTTTCATCATCATCACAAAGAGAATGAGAGAGAGAGAGAGAGAGAGAGAGATGGAATCGGAGCCTCCAATTACATAAGAGCAAGAGACTTTTAGGAATAATTATGAGAGGAAGATACAAAGAAGAGGGAAGAGAAGGTGGGGTGGTTGGAAAAAGTGATGTAATGAGAACCAGAATCAGGTGGCAGGCATGGACAGAGAAAGGAAAGGCAAAAAGGGATTCAATGAAAGAGTGGGAAAAGAGGGAGGGAGACTGAGCACAAGAGGTGCTTGTTTTCATGGCCTGGTACTGTCAGATATAGCCATCAGTGTTGTGAGAAAAGGAAGAAAGTGTGGGTCATTATAGCCCAGTCTCTCTCTCTCTCTCTCTCTCTCTCTCTCTCTCTCTCTCTCTCTCTCTCTCTCTCCAATACAAATACATAAATACATGTGCAAACCCCAGACATCTAATGCTGAGTGGAGTTACACCAGATTTCCCAAATTACCCCAGAACACTATTAATGAATCCCTGAATATAATAATTTCTTATTTTATGCAGGTGAGTAGTCAGACATGAGGCTCGCAAGACAAAGACAAAATTAAGCAATTATACTAGAAACAGTAATAGATCATGCAGTAAAATAATACCTATTGTTATGTAGTAGAGCATGCTTTCATTTCTTCTGTTTCCAGGAGTTCAATAGATTCATGTCATGGCCCCTACCTGCCCACAACCTGCCTGGTTTACAAAGCATTTGGTGTTCATGTATTCATCCTTAGTAACTACCTGGTCAGGGTCATGCTGGTTAAATTGGGCTACCAATTGTGGAAGTGCATTACCACTTGTTAAAAGAAATCACAAGCAGATATAAACAAAAACAAGTTCTAATGTTTCTAAAAACGTTTGTGTTTTGGGTTTCAATCCAATATACAGATGCATATATGAATACCTGAAGTGTATACACAAACACAGGTACAGATAGTGGCATTGTGTTGCACCTTTAACACACACACACATACACATATATGAAGAAGTTATATATTTGTGGTTCTTGACCAAACAATTTAGTACAAATTTAAAGGCACACATTTTTATAGGATTTCTTTAGATGCTCTAACATTAAATTTTCAGTTCACTTTACCAGAAGACTCAAACCTGTTCTATCATGACAATAACCCTGTGCACAAAGCCACCTTAATGGATTTACAAGGGTTGGAGTGGAGAATCTTGAGTGGCCTCCACCGCAGGCCTTGACTACTAATGTTGCTTGTGACTGAATTATCACAAGTCTCTTACAAGCACACTCCAAAATGTAGTGTAACATCTTCCCATGAGAGTTATTGTAACAGCAAATTGAAAATAATGTGGAATGGAATATTTAGAAAGCACATATAGTCAGGTGTCCACACACTTTTTTGTGTATATATAGACAGAGCCAGGTTTTATTCTCTGATAGCTAAAATTAGCTGTTTCCTGTATTAATGTAACATTATTACTGCACATTACAGAGGAGAACAAATGAACAAATAAAACTGCACCCCAGCAACCTTCTGATCCTTCAGCTGTTATTAGTGTCATCATTTCCCATTTTTTCTACCTAATAAAACACTTCAATGACTGTAGACAGTGCTATGTCTTGATCAATCAATCTGTCTTCCTACATAGTGCTTCCTAGACATCGGACCTGCTGGGAACTTCATGGGAGCGAATTTGCCCACACAACTTAACCACCGGAATAGCTAATATCCGAGTACTCATTAGATTGCAAGGCCAGTCGGTCCATCTTATTCTAGTACAGTAGGAGCCACTTATAACAAGACTAACTCCTTGCTAATTATCCGGTCCCCCTTGCCAATAACGACCTCCCATGATCTCATAAACTGTAGACTGATCTAATAGAGGTATTGTGATCTTGCTCTCCCACTGTCGCAACTGACATCCTATATGAACCACAAGAAGATGTTAACCACACAGAAAACTACTTGTCGTCCTCCCTGCAGACTTAAATAACCTCATTATGTCATTGAACTCCTATCTTTCACAACATTATGTACCCCTTCCTGTCGAAACTAAGGCCATGGAATAGTATATCCTGGAGACACGTCCAGCAGGTGTCTAATAGACCTTCTATATTATCTGCATATCCTGGGCTCTTTGAAATGTGTGTTAGGGAGGGGTTTACATTGCCTTTCTGCTTCAACTGTGGAGTGTCGTGACCCCTTTTCTGTCTTCGGTATGTCAGCCATGCAAAGACTAGAACATTTAAGAATTTCAGTAGGAAAAATCTTATAGAAATCCATATAGGAGAAGATGCCAAGTGAAAGAATTGCTTTTCAGACAATGTCACTCGTGTCTCTTCCATACTTTAGCAATTCATCGAGCCTATTTGGATGGGATTAAATTTACATGTTGAGCTGGAGTAATTCCATCATTCGCAGGTGCTCCTCTGATTTTTATTTCCATATGGATTGGCTGTTTTTCTGTTTGTCTCGTCTTTTTTTCCTGAGAAAACTGCAGACCAAATCACCCACTGTTCTTTGACCGACTCTACAAGGGTTAGATCAATTGATTTGCTTTTTTAAGGTTTTAGCAGGCAGATGCTGCTTCACTTAAATACAAAAATAGCACACAAAAATAGCACACAATAGTTAAAAGATGCTCAAGATCTTACACAAGACAGGTGGCTTTCTTATAGTATAAATCTTTTCAAAATGAAAAATTTGAAATTATTGCCCTGGACTTCACCTTACATACCATGCCCCATGCTCTCTTTACCGAAATCATGTTGTCTTGCTATTAGCCCATGTAGCCCATGCTTTCATGGCCTTTGGCTTCTTGTGCAAGTTATGGTTGTTCATGTTCATGTTGCTACTAAAAAAGAATGGTGCTTTTGTGTATTGTTTATGTTCTTGCAGTCTATACTATATGTATTTTTAGTCACTTATCACCAAGTCTTATCTGTGTAGGTGGGTTTTCATAGTATCTTTTCCTC
Organism: Silurus lanzhouensis; assembly: GCA_039877035.1. Taxonomy (NCBI): domain Eukaryota; kingdom Metazoa; phylum Chordata; class Actinopteri; order Siluriformes; family Siluridae; genus Silurus; species Silurus lanzhouensis. The sequence goes on from JBCEWE010000436.1 coordinate 2,068,312, forward strand.
TGCCATTATCCAGAGCATCTTCCAAAAAGGCTCTGAGGTCTCCATCGATAAATGCATTTTAATGCTAGTTAATGCAGTCATCAAATAAGAATACCAAAAGTCCAAAAAGTCTGTTGTGAGGGAATAAATATATATATATATATATATATATATATATATATATATATATATATATATATATATATATAATATAAAATATATATATATATAATATATATATATAATATATAATATATATACTGCATATATTTTGTTTATTTTATAATGCAAATTTAAGTACTTCTTTAATAGGTAGGTCTTTAGTTGTTTGAAGACTGACTCGGCTGTTTGGATATCATCAAAAGTTCCACAACCTAGGTGCCAGAAAAGAAAAGAGTCTTGAAGCATGTCTTTAGTGTACCATGATATATTGTGGAACCAGTCAAGCAGTAATTGATGATCAGAACAATCCTATTATACTATATCAAAAATTATAGAACTGTCTGTATATTGGTAGATTGATCCACTCAATGTTCTTGTGTAAGACATGTCTGTGGGTCATTTGAAATGTGTGCACATTAAAATACCTCTCAAAAGTCTAGAAACACCTAGTCTTTTTAATTTTTGAGAGACATATTCATGTTCCTTTTGTTTATATGCGAGACAATAGGTAATTCAACCATTTGAAGATTTACTTTGGCCAAACAAATATATGAATGTGCATATGTTAAACTTTATTTCCTGTCAAAAATCAACCTTTGCATGAATAACCAATTTTCACACTCTTGGCATTCAGATGATTCTTTTTTTCAAATATTCTGCTGAAATACATTGTCATGACTCTTGTGAAACTTGCAAAAGATGTCCTTCACTAGTTGGGTAATTCTTTCTGACCTTGCGATCCAGTTCATACCGGAGCAGTTCAATAGGATCTAGGTGCAGTGTCTGAGCAGCACATTCCATGATAGATAGCCCTCTAGCTGACTGTTTGTTCTCTAAATAACGCTGACAGAGCTTGGAATTCATTCTTAAATGCTTCAGGTCATTGTATGGAAAGGCGGATTTCAATTATCTGCAGTTCAGGCGGAACTGCGCGGTGTTGAAGTATTCAATAAATTTTTATTTGTATAGTGCTTTTAACAATGAAAATTGTCTTAAAGCAGCTTTACACAGATAATGTGGTAATAAAAAATTTGAAACGATGCGTGTCAAAGAGTCGATGGCTGGCTATCTCTCCCTGGGTGCCACATCACTCCTAAAGCCAGCGGCACTGCCCACCAAGCCCCTTCGTATTACCTTGGCACTGGTGGGCCAGGCTTATGCCTCAGCAGGTCAGGCCGCCGGCTGTCTGCACACCATGGCTGTGCTGCAGGCCTTTCAGGCAGACCTGCTAAGGGAGTTGGATGTGGGAAACACAATGCTTCGCTGTGTGACAGATTTAGCTATCAGGGCAACTAAAGAGACTGCTAGGGCCATTGGTCGGTCCATGGCCACCCTGGTGTCTGCTGCTAGTTTGGCGACGCTGGCAATGCAGTCGTCAATAGGTTACAGGAAGCCAAAAAGCAGTCTTTTGAAGTGATCTTCAATAGAAGGGCTTCGTCCAAGAAGTCCTAAAATAGGACCATCTGGGGACCACAGGGGTGCTGTACACCAGAGGCACCAGGGCGTAGCTCTGGCTCTAGGCACACCAGAGGTCAGTCTCAAGAGACTGATTCGCTTAAGAGCAGCCTGGAAAGTTCTGCCAGATGTGTCTTGGTGGGTCCTAGACAGAGGCTTTTTCGATTCAGTTCAGGTCTCACCTGAGAGAACAAGAAGTAGATACTCTCTTGCGGAAGAGGGCCATCGAGGTTGTCCCTCCCTCAGACAGAGAATCCGGGTACTACAGATGGAACTTCATAGTTCCCAAAAAGGACCGACGGTTGCATCCCATATTGGATCTACGTCAGCTGAACCGCTCACTTTAAAAATAAAAAAGCTTTCAAAGTAATTTCATATATCCATCCTTCCATGTTAAAGGAAGTTCCTGAGGTTAACAATACCGGGTCCTTCCGTTTGGTCTTGCCCTCTTACCCTCCATGTTCGCAAAGTGTGTGGATGTGTCCGCATTCTAAATTATATCGCTGATTGGTTGATACTGGCTCAATCAGAGCAACTGGCAGTCCGGCATCAAGATTTTGTTCTTGCCTACATAAAGGAGCTGGGGTTAAGGCTAAACACCAAAAAGATTGCTTTCTCCATTATAGAGAACCACCAATTTAGGCATACTATGAGATACAACCCTTATGCGGACGCAGTTGTCTCCTGCTCATATCGAATCCATCCTCACGGCCATCAAGAGAGTGAGAGAAAGCCAGTCACTCACTGTGAGGCAGTTTCAAAGATTGCTGGGTCTGATGGCAGCAGCGTCCAATGTGGTTCCACTTGGCCCCCTGCACATGAGACTCCTCCAGTGGTGGGTCAGAACCCTAGGGTTCTCTTGGAGGGGCAACCCTAACCCATACAATCAAAGTCACGTGGCAAGCCCAATGTGTGAAAAGATCCCAGGTTCCTGTCTCAGGGCCCCGTGCGAGGAGTTCCTGGTCGTTGCATAACGCTTACGTCAGACTCTTCCCTCATGGGATGGGGCGGTCATGAGTGGCCACTTCACCCACGGTCTCTGGGGAAGCATTTCCTTTCAGACCTCAGAGGCCACCATGTGTTGGTCCATTCGGACAACACATCTGTGCTCTCTTATATAAACCACCGAGGGGGTCTGCAATCTCACCTCCTGTACAAGCTGGCATGTCTGATCCTCCTGTGGGCCCAGGGGAAGCTGATCTCCTTGAAGGCAGCACATATTTCAGGCCACTTAAAAGCATGTGATGGAACAAATCTGGGAGAGATTTAACAGAGCCCAAGTGGACCTGTTTGCAACTCAAAAGATGTCGCACTGTCCCCTCTGGTTCTCCCTTAATCCCACAGCTTCTCAATGGTACAGAGGCTGCTCCTGTACACCTTTACCCCTGCCGTGCTGCTCCCGAGAGTTTTGGAGAGAGTTTGCTGGGACGGAATCCATCTACTCCTACCAGGCAGGCCATGGTTTGTGGACCTGGTAGCCCTTCTCGAACGATTAATTTAGCGATTTATTAAAAAAGCCTTTAGAGGCTTTTGTGCAAATCATAGGAAAAGCATCAACATTTCTCGCATTTAACAAAGACATTCAATAAACAGCATCTTTGTGACATTGCAAATTGTCTAAAGGTTAATGGAGCTACAATTAATCACACCAAATTGTACTATATTTTAATTATAAACTTTTATTAAAACGTTTCTGTTAACATACTATTTACTTGTTCAAATGAGAGCATGTTTAAATGATTCTCATTTACTATTTCTGCCATTTTCCAGTTTTTTTTAAACCAGTATAGTAGCCCGTTCCAGGCACAGTTCTCATGATGAGCTCCAGTCTTATTAAACTGAACATTAATATCATTGGGAGAGCATTTTGCGGCTGCCGCATGCCATGTTTTGCGGTGTCTCTTCATGTGCAAAAAAATGTGTTTTAAATTATATTCCAACCTTGATTCTGTGTAAGGGACTGTTCTATCAACATATACGCAACATTTAATACTATGCATTGGAAACATACATGGCTCACCATTTGAATAAAGTTTATAGATACAGGAAATAAAAACAAATCCCATTTATAACCAGTATATTCTTTAATAACAAATAAAATGCATTATGCTGTAATAAATAGTTCCTGGTGGTCTTAATTACATGCCTCTCAAACTGCCCCGCTGTGTGTATCTAAATGAATAGCCGAAGGAGTGTGTGTATGTGTGTAATGCCCTGTGATGGAGGCTTGCTTAGGGTGTATCCCTGCTGTGAAGTTAATGTTCCCAGGATACACTGTAACTCTGAATAAGATAACGCATGTCACTTCTTGGTAATGACCACTGACCTTATGGACCTCAGAATACATAGGGTTTTGATTGTACTATTTTTTTTTTCCCAAAACAAATGAAATGACCAAAAATAATCAAAACTAATTAAAACTAAATAATTGTAAATATGTACATGTAAAAGAGGCAGCAGTGGATACAAATGCAATTTTTTTTTTGATTGTTTAAAAGTAAATGAACAAATGTGGTGTTAAACAAAAACTGATTAAATACAACATAAAAATAAACTGGAGAAAAACTGATGACAACCATTTTAAATGAATGCAGAGTAAAGTGCAGGATGTGACTAAATACAGTATGTGTGCTAATTAACAGCGAAACAGGAAATAAGTGCTAGTTTGTAATCAGCAGTGTTGGGCAATAACATGTTACTGTAACCCAGTTACTTTTGACAGTAACTAATACTGTAACGCATTACTTTTTAAATAAATTAACTCTGTTACCGTTACCGTTTGGTGCGTTGTCTGTTACTTTTTTTTATGAATTAATTTTAGCTGAAGTGTAGCCTACAGCCTAACCTGTTTACAGCAGCGACGCATTGTAGGATTGGTGGATGAGAACCACTGTAAACACAAAGAAGACGCACTGTGGGCGTTTCTGTTTATTTAAGTCTGTGCGGCAGTATTGGCGAGTCAAGGTGAGAGCATGATAGTTATCATACTTAAGCTGTGAAAGGAACATTTTTAAGGGCTCAACAGCTTTTATGATGAAGAAGCCATTTTAGTTTTTGATTCTGAACATATTATTCAGCTTTTTTTGTTATTTATTAAAAAAATTATTGTGATATATTCAGTTACTTTTTGAATGAAGTAACTAGTAACTGTAACTAATTACTATTTCTTAGTAACCAGCACAACACTGGTAATCAGTGGTCTTATGATGAAGACATGTAGGTGCAATGGCTGCTGGAAAACAAAGTTGATGGTCTATAATCCTGACATAATGCATCTGAACATCTTTATTTCCAAATAAAATTTCTTTGGCATTCAATCCAATGGCTTCATATAAGCAGTATTACTACTGCAAAGATACATATTAAAAACTGCAAATGCCTAATGATACTTTACTTGACCCAGAATATCCCACATACTACTATTAGTCTATTAGTGAGCCTATTAGTCTTATAGTATTCAATGGCACTCTTCTATCTTAAATCCATTTTCTTGTCCTAATACCTTGTTGACTGCTGACTACGTGGGATTTTAAATAAAAATTACAATAGCCTTTAATCACTTAATTTTGTATGAGAGCTCCAAATTTAAACATCAAAGCTTCACCAACAATGACAAGAACAGCAACAATCAACATTCAAAAGCATGTAATATGTATGATAGATGCCTACTCACATACACTTAAATCTCTTAGAGTTCTCTTTGCGAACATAAATACCTAGATTTACTTGTTCAGATTTCACTTGAGTCATTTCTTAGGTGATAAAATGTGCTTCCCAAAACAACTTTCTAGACGTTATTGTAAAAAGTTCGCTCTACAAGTCGCATCCAAAAACGCTCTTTCAGTCCTAAACGTGCACTCAAGGATAATTACAAAATTGGCTTCTTGCTAGCAAGATGACGCACCGGCCTGTTTATTAGTCTTTAGCTGGAATTGTGCAGTTGTGAATCTTTTTTTTATGTCAATCCAGTTGTATCAGTATCATTTACTGGTATAACTGCAGAAATAGGGTGTCAGCTGACAGCCGCAGTTATGACACACAAGATTATATCAATAAAATTGGTTTCTTTTAAGGATAAACTCTGACACGAACAACTATAGGTTTGCTCTGAAAAAAATCTTGTTGCCTGGATGACTTTTTGCTGCTTCATTTTTTTCCTTCTTCATCCTCAGATGCCGAAAATTTGTTTTATAAAATGTCATAGAATGTCCCAGAAATTCTCTCTTGACATACAAGCATTTGATGAATGTATTTGCAGGTGTGGGCAGAGTACAAAAAAATTGGGATACCCTTTTAGTTATCTGTTTGTGGCCCCTGCAGTCTCACAGTGCCCAGTGAATACAAAAAGCATCATGCACCATGTACAGTAACATTTTTATCCTTTAAATTACACTATGTAGACAAAAGGGCCGGGATTCCTGTCTTGTCCAGCCGTATGTGTTTCTACCCTAAATGGTTTTAAAAAAGTTTGACACACACAACTGTATAGGATGTCTTTGGATTGTATCATTAAAATTTCCATTTACTTGAACTAGTAGACCCAAACCTGTTCCAGCATGACAGTGTCTCCATGCAAATAGCCACCCCCATGAAGATATGTTTTATATTGTTGGAGGGGAAGATCTTGATTGGACTCCTATTAAGCCTCCTTACCCTACATTAGTACTTGACTTTGGCAATGCCCTTGTGGCTGAATGAGCACAAATCTCCACAAACACGCTCCAAAATCATCAGTAGTGGAACATCTTCCTAGAAGCGTGGAGGTTCTAATTACAGAAAATAGGGTCTAAATATGAATGGGATTTTAAATTTTCCTATTTAAAAATATATGAATGTTATGGCCTAGTGTCCAGAAGTTTTGTCCATATAGTTTAGATCTATAATCAACAACAAATCATCATTTAAAATCTCATTTCCCTCTATCGTTATCTCTGTCCTGTCCCTCACACCAGCTGCTATCAAATGTTCTTAAATTTCTGCCATCAAATGTTCTTGGATTTTGATTTTTTTTTTTTTTCTAATCATCCATGCTTTCTATTACCCTCGACCAGGTCTTTCAGACACAAATAAGGAGAAACTCCAGCATCTAACTAGGCACATTGATACTCTGATATAAAACATCATAAAAATAGTCTTAGTGTGTGCATGTTTGAATTCTGATTGACTTTAGAAAGAAAATAAAGGCATTAGATAAAGAGAGAGAGAGAGAGAGAGAGAGAGAGAAAGAAAAACACATCCAGACATACACAGATTGAATTCAGTACAGATGGAGACAAGATTAATCATAATATGGACTCAGAAACTCAACTTATCATAGTGAAATCCATAATATTTTATTCTTATTAATGGTCCTCCACTGAACTCTAAGTAAGTCATTTCCTAGAAATATAATTTGGTAGTACTTTCCTGCCTTCATTCGTTCGTTCATTCGTAAGTTCGTTTATTTGTTCGTTCACATTTCGTTCACGACTGATGCTTGCACAAAGTTTGTATTTAAAACATAGACTGGACCTAAGACAAGAATACACCCCGGATAGAACACCAGAGTATTGCAAAGACCATGTATCCACAAACACACACACATTCACAATTAAGAGCAGTACCTGGCTCCCTGCAGAAATGAAATGTCAGCAAGTAAAAATATCAAAATATCAAAATACATAAAACATAGTAGAAAATTGATCTAGTGGGAAAATCAATAGCTAGGATTGCATTACACGATTTTTATGCTCGATGTACAAGGCAAATAACCACCCAATATATGAAGCAAAGTGCATTAAAATATAGCTCTTAATTATGTAATCTGGACTGGATAGATATAAATAACAAGCCGTTTTAAGTTTTTATATATATATATATATATATATATATATATATATATATATATATATATATATATATGGATGCTTTATGCAAATGTATGGTTTTTTTTTTTATGTTCATTTTGTAGTAAAAACTATTATATAGTTAATTACCATTACATATTACATTACGTATTACAACATAGCGCATGAACACAAAATATGATTGTAAATGTAACTGTTTACATGCTGTTTATGCCCATCTTTTAGACTGCTGCTATTTTGTTTTCATTTTGTTCAATTACAAGGTACACTCGTGTACTCAGCTCTTTTTTTATACACTGCACTGTGTAATATACAGCAGGTTTACTGGTGGCGCTATTTTGTATTTTGTGTATTTGTCCTACACTGTCTTGTGTTGTCTTTGCACTGCCTTGTCCTGCACTGTTTGCACCAGGTTGCACACGATGCACTTTATGTGGTGAGGACACTTACTAGTCCTCAGCTCAGTGTTTTCTGTTATGTAGCTTTATGTTGTTTAATGTAGCACCAGGGTTCTGGAGGAACTTTCATTTCGTTGTGTACTGCGTCAGCTATATATGGTTACAATGACAATCAAAACTTCTTGACTTGACTTGACTTGAAATGTTTTACATTTATTTAAAACCAAATAGAACTCCACACAGATGGTTTTAATTGCCGAATGTGTGCATCATGGCAGATTTTGGTGCTTGATTTGAGACTTGGCACAACAGTAAAACAAATGGTTTGTGATTAAAAATTATTTTTTGGTGGAATTAATTATTTTTTTATAGCTGGGTAAAGAAAGGACTTAATGGAAGGAATAAATGTGTGTTGAGTTGCAGGTTTGAATTTCATTGAAATAGAAATGCACGCTGCATTAATCATGCGCTAATAAAAATGTAATTATAATATTTGTATTATTTATTTTAATATATATGTATGTATGTATGTATATATATATATATATATATATATATATATATATATATATATATATATATATATAATATGTGTGTGTGTGTGTGTGTGTGTGTGTGCGAAGCAAGTGCACCTATGCAATGTCTCTAACAATAATAAAGCTGTTGATGTTACCTCCTGCTGCTCTTGTGACTGCCCATTTTTCAAAATCACCATATTCCCCGTTAAATGGCACAAAAATCCTTCACATAGCTCTGTAAGGTCATTAGGAAATGCTTACAATGGCTCTCTCAATCTGTATGCATCTCTAACTATATGTTACCATGGAACCTGTAGTTTATATGGCAGTGCATTCATTTAGAACAGTGATTAAAATTACTGTGTACAAACGTGTGTACCATCCAGAATCAAGTGTTCAGAATTTATAATATACTATTGGAGACATTTGTGCTGATTTCAACCCTCAGATTTTCAATTTGCTTCTTTCTAGAAATCAATACGCAAAATGAGCAAAAGTGTTTGTCAACATAGCATTTTAAACAATTCTAAGCTTGAAATGAGTTCAGCTGTTTCTAAATATTCAGTTTAGTGCTGAAAGTGGTAAACCAGAGATTAAGACATTGGACTTCAGAATGTCATGAGTTCAAATCCTAATCCCATCTAGCTGCTATTGCTGGGCCCTTGAGCAAGTCCCTAAACCCTCAACTGCTCAGGTATATAAATGAGATAATTGAAAGTTCCTCTGGATAAGAGCGCCTACCAAAAGCCATAAATGTAAAGGTCTATTTCAACCTTTTCAAATAGGAAATTCAAGATACATTTGAACTACATTCAAGATAATTCATGCTATGATGTCATTTCTTTTGTATTGGTACAATTACTGCAGAATTATCACATATTCTTAGTGTTATTTTTGTTATGCTACCTATTAAAAAATAATGATCTACATCCATTTCCCAGTTCATTCCTATGTCTCCATCCCTCACACTCACACACACACACACACACACACACACACACACACACACACACACACACACACACACTGTATCAACATCACAATTATTTTAGAAATCCCATATGAAACTGTTGATTCATTCATTCATTCATTCATATTTTATGTCACTCATACTTTATTCATTCAAACAGTAACACTTGGATGCACATGGATACACACAGGGCCAGATCTACTTAAAAAAAAAGATCTGTAAATGAAACGATTGATAAAGCTGTTTAAGTGCGTGTGTGTGTGTGTGTGTGTGTGTGTGTGTGTGTATATATATATATATATATATATATATATATATATATATATATATATATATATATATATATAATTTTTTATTATTTTTTTCAAAGCTGCTGATTACATATTCTGTACTAAAGTTTTAGAAATTAGCAGCAGCAATCAGATATAAATCAGTGGCAGTCAAGTTCTATGTGCGGCATAGACGTTGCATCAAATTCTATCATATACTTACATACACCCATCATTTTTCGTGTTTTCATATATTACATATTTATATGAAATAATTGTATATAACAAACACAGCATGCAATCCATACATCATTCTTGACATGCTTGTCACACTACTGTGACACCAATATTCTAAATGATATGAGAGCAATGAAAGAAGGAAAATACATTTGTATTATTAATAATTTATTCTGTACACAGCAGCCTTTTCATTAGGAAAAACCCAACTGGGGATTTAAATCAGATGTAATGACCTCTTCGCATCGTACTTGTTCTGGCACAGCTCATGTACAGTAAATAGAACTTAACATGTTCATGTCTTTGTTACAGAATCCATGGTGCTGAATGTTTTTGTTTTTCAACTCGACTATCAATTCACATTAGCTTTTAAACAGAAACTTGTGCCTCAAGCAGAGTGCGTTTGTTCATGTGCTTCCAGGCCGAATTTGCATGGTTAGTAAGTAAATTAATTATTAATTTCAAGAGGCTGGAAGAACTGATTGTGGCCACAACATGCTTTGCACTGCATCTCACTGTATGGGCATTTACAGTGCATCCAGAAAGTATTCACAGTGCTTCACTTTGTCCACATTTTATGTTAAAGCTTCATTCCACAAAGGATGAAATTCATTATTTTCCTCAAAATTCTACAAACAATACCCCATAATGCCAACATGAAATAAGTTTGTTCGAAATTTTCACAAATGTATTAAAATTAAAGAACTAAAAATATTACATGTACATAAGTATTCACAGCCTTTGCTCAACACTTTGTTGAAACACCTTTGGCACCAAATACAGCCTCAAGTCCTTTTGAGTTTGATGCTACAAGCTTGGCACACCTATTTTTTGGGCAGTTCTCCCATTCTTCTTTGAAGAACCTCGCAAGGTCCAAAGCGCTCTGGAGCAGGTTTTCATCAAGGATGTCTGTACATTTCTGCATTCATCTTTCCCTTGATCCTGACTAGTCTCCTAGTTCCCGAAATACACGCAGCCAAAAGACTGTATTGGCCAGGTGATGAGCGGTGCCCAGTCTCCTCTAGGTTCTCCTCTCCACAGAGAAACAATGAAGCTAATTCATAGTGACCATGAGGTTTTTGATCACTTCTCTGACTAAGGTCCTTCTCCCCTGTAAATACTTATGTACACGTGGCTGTGAATACTTATGTACTTGTGATTTTATTTAATTTTTTTTACCATAATACAGATTTTGAAACATTTACATTTAACTTTACAATTATCCCATTCACATAACTGGGCAATTACATGGACCATTTTCATCAAATGACATCTGCATACAACAACAAATTATAACAATTATTTTACAACATAATTCAAAAGTATGTCTCTTAGTGTTGGGTGATTTATTTTAAGATGCAGCAATTTTAAGTGCTACATTGATGTTTCTCCACATATTACACACATTTTGTTTGGATCATGTGGACTGCCCAAAGAAAGAAGTAAGAAGCAAGTCATCATGTCTTTGTTTACAACAATCATTTTCGCAAATCACTTTCTGTCTCTCTTTCACCATCACCATCGCTTTTATTACCTCCTCTACTTAAGGAACTTTTGAGGAATGTCTGTTTCACACTCATGTTTATAATGAGCTGAACCTGCTACAAGTGTGGAAATTGTGCTTTCTGAAATCGTGCGGTGGGTAAATTCAGAATAGTGGCTCTTCATGGGAAATTGCACAATGAATAATACAGTGTCATATCTATAGACTTTTTACCAGAACGTTCTTGCAGCCTGGTGCTGGCTTGGTTTGGGACCGCTGCTCTAAGAAAGCCATCTGCTCTATGGTCCTATTTAAGCATAGACAAATCAGTGATCAAGTAACTGAAGTGTGGTTGAATATGCAACTGGGTTATTACACAAATATCAATTTAAAGTTTAAATAGTACATTTTTTTCTAGTCAAGTATTTATACTAAATCTTAAAATTGCATTGTACTGAGCACTGCAGTATTCAATGTTAGTGTATTTAGTTCAAAAGTGTGAGTCAACATTTACATGTGAAAAGTTCTTCATATTCATTTATACAAGTACTTACAATGAGTTCTGGACAGCCCATTCAGAATATTTAAATCACTTGCATGTAGTTAAACCCTCTGAGGGTGCCCAAGATGTTTTTTTTCCCTTAACTATGTCTCCGCTACAGTATTAAAACACAAGCTCTTCCCTTTAGGGCAGAAAATAATTGGCTGATAGAAAAAGGCTGCCTTTCTGGAGGGCAGTGTATATACCTCAGGTTCTACATGAATTAAGAATGAAATGAAACTATATTTATTATAGTATTTAACTATTTAACTTTTTAATACTAAGGTCACTATAGACTTTATTTAAAAGACCATAATGTTCATGTCAAACATCAGAATAGGAAAAGATCTGATCTCTGTGATTATTTTGGTCAACTGTGGCATGGTTTATTGTGGCAGGTGGGCTGGTTTGAGTATTTCAGAAACTGATCATTTTACAAAGAATGGTGCAAAAAACCCATTGAGAATGTGATAGTTCTGTGGGTGGAAACAAAAGGTGAGAGAACAAAAAAAAAGTCCAAATTGGTTTGATGGGCCAGAAAGAATGTACAGGGTGGTGCAAGGAAACTGGAAATTTTGCCATTATTACCAGTTAGGACATCATGATTGTGTGCCATCTTCAAAGAAAAGAATAAGTCTCAGCACACCAGAGAATGTTAAGGCTGTTCAAACTGCCATTGTGAGGTGCCCTCGCCAATCCCTTCAACAATATGCATAAATGCTGGGTTAAACTGGAAATTACGCACCCATGTTGTAATCACATGAGCAGACGGGACACAATCATGATGTTCTAGCTGGTAATGATGCTGTAATTCCCTTTGCACACCACTCACACTATCACCATTCTTATAAAAGGCCTTTTATGGTGAACGCTCATTGAGCACCACTCCACTGCTCCATTATTACTAATAGCTAGGGATTCTAAGCGAGCACGCATTGGTCCCAAACAATTGTAAGCGCCCCAGAGTCGCCAACTCCTAGTTTCAAAATTTTCCGTTCCCCTGCGTCACCCTTGCATAATCATTATTTACAACTGTGGTCAGCAGAACGACATCTCAACATTGAGCAGAACATCAAATCTTTAGGTGTAAGAGGTCCACATCACGTGTCCCTCCTGTCAGCTAAGAACAAGAATCTGAGCCTATTATGGGCACAGACTTATCCAACATGGACAGTTGTAAATAAAAAAAAACAAACAAAAAAATCCTCACCTGGTCTTTTCCAGTCTTCAACTGTGCAGTTTGGGTGAGTCTGTCCCATGATATATTCTTATTTTTGGCTGACAAGAGTAGAACCTAATCTTATCTTCTCCTGTTTTAGCCCATCCAATTCCAGTTTAGATGTTTTGTGCATTCTATATATCTTTTCTGCTCACCTCCGGGTGTACTGTAAAATGTGACTGTGTGTGTGTATAGATTTCTTGTCATCTCAGACCAATCTGCTCATTCTCCTAATTTAGCCTGCAATTTAAGTTGTCTCTTTTGTTGTTGTTGCACTATTCTGTATAAACTCTCAAGACTGCTGCGTGTGTGTGTGCATATCCTAGGAGATCAGCCACTTGTCACCAACAACCATGCCCCTGTCAAAGTCAAGAGATCACATTTTTCCCTCTTCTCATGCTTAAAGTAAGCATTAACTGAAGCTCTTTATGATTTTCGGGACTGGGTTGCTGCCACAGTAATTGCAATGTGGAAAATGTTTATCTTTGGGGTCAAGTTTTAAAATTGTTTGTTAATCACTTGCATTACTTCCATAGAATAAGAATTATGATATTTTATAAATGCCCTAGGAATGCCAAAAGACATTTAGGTTTTGGGATCCAAAATGCAACTAAATCGGAAAATACCTTTATAAGAAACAGCAGGTCTGACCCATGTACTCTTTATTTACTTTTGTAGGTTGTCTGGGTATAAAACTATTGGATGTGCAGTTGCGTTTGGTAATAGTAAATAATGACTATATAAATGTGATTGTGGCTTTAGAAACTAAAATTTGCAATGACAGCAACCACTTCTGTGTTTTAGACAAAAGCAAAGGTGCACAGCCTTTCAATTCCAGGGGACGAAATAGATCATATATTCAGAAAAAGATGCCTACCAGAGAAGATACCTACCTCTCTTTTTTTAGAGAGCCCAAAAAGCCCCCCCTTCTGTTAGCTTCACTGAGAGGAAGGTAATCAATGGTGTATTTCAGGAAATTTTATTTGTTACTCTGTTTAACAAATTTTTTCAAAGATCAAAGTATCAAAGATATAAGCAACTTTTACTCTTTATTAAATACATTTATGATTCAATATATGCCATTTTACTCCACTATTTTTAAAGTGACAATGACACACTAACAATTACATTTTGCATCCTCTGCTGAAGATGTCATTAAGGCTCAACACTCCCCTACTCACATCTGCTGCCTGTGAGTATCTTTTTTAACACTGCTGGCCTCATTTTCAGTCAAAAAAAGAGCTTAAATAAATACCAAAAACATTGAGAACCAGTTTGGATAAAAACAATGTCCCTCTCTGAGGGCATCAAATGTGTGGTGCATCAAATAACAGTAAAATTATTTACTTTCATTGTATTTGTTGACCATTGAATACTAATGGTTCTTTGTGACATTATGCTGTAATTTTATTTGTTAAGTGAAGATACCTTTGTTGAAAGATTCAACATTCTGGCTTAAAGAGGTTGTTGTGTTGATCTTGGTAATGCAGTGTTGAGGTGTACAATTTGACTTGTATTTGAGAAAATTAACCTCACATATCAACTGTTTTTGGCTTTTTACTAACATGCATCTTGGTGTAAAGACAAGTGCATCTTTGAGCTTTAGTTCAATATGAGTCAAATACTTAAGTACTGTTAAAATTTAAAAACTTTAACTTAAAGTCATATTGTAATTGGTAACTTGTAATAGAGTAAGTTTTGCAGTAAGGTTTCTATACATTTACTCAGTATGATTTTCAGGTACTCTTTACACCTGAATATATAGAAATATTCAGCAATACTTCCATAGCCTATAAAGTGCACTTCATCATTATTCTGCAGTTAGGACAAGGCCCTGTAATTGTTCATCAAAAATGCTAAAGGCACACAGGGCCTAAAAAACTAACAACTTACCATCGGCCCATATTGGCCCATGTCTCAATTCCACACTTTGAAAAAACTCTGTAAAACACTTTCTGCAGAACACTTATACCACTTTCTCACACTATGCTCTACCTCTGCACATATTTCATTATAAATGTTAGCGAAATATTTATATCATATTAAGCCCTAAACGGCTATTAATCATATTCATTTATTGGCACTTACTCTGCTCTGCTCTGCAGGGGCATACCATGCTTTTGTGGGTGGCTTGTTCAGATTATTGAAATTACTTGCACACAATTTACAATGCTATGGTTACCATTTTTTTCTTAAATAGCATTAATGTGGTGTGAATTGTTGTGTGAGTCTAGACCACCCTTTTAACTTGCCTAAAAGAAAAAGATATCAAGCAATAGAAGCCATGGACTCATAAAGTAGATCGCATTTTTATTATATAATTTTATTGTATTACTATGTAGCATTAAAGTGGTAAATTGAGGGAAATGGATAGAAAGCAGAAGAAAAAACAGAGGCTTTAAAATATTGCAAACATATGAGGTCTCATATTACTAAAAAGTTGTACTCATGCTAATCTTTTTAATTTTCCATCTGCACAAATTTGCTTCAATCTGCAATGCACCCAATAATTGGTTTGCCAGCCTATTAAAATGAATTACCACCACAGTAATATACAGCAGATACTAATTATAATAGCGAAACAGGAAAGATGAAACATCCACATATATTTATCAAATAGTGTACTTGAAGTGGTCACCATTTCAAGAGTGGCTGCTTCTCCACTAGGCACACAGAATTTGCACACTTTCATCTTTCACCCTTTGAGCTGTGTATTTGTCTGGCCTGAGCTGAGTAAGAGAAGTGGAAAGTGACCTGAAGAAGCTGCACTTTTGTTTTTAATTTTACCTTTACTGCCTACTGACTGTCTGCTGCTAACATCCACTGAGTTACACTGTGAGTTACATTGGTGCCAAAATAGTGAAATTGCTCTGAAAATAAGGTAACTGAATAAGGCTTTTTGCCCACACCATCCAGCCACTAATCCACCTGCTGGAGCAGCAACATCAGGCTTTCTTTGACCTGCTCAATTATGCCTAAGCATGCAAGCCTAGGCCATGAATTGCACCTTCCTCAGGTGTAATTACACCATCCATATTCTCTGTGACACCTTTTTAGTTAAGGTTTTTTTATTTGCCACATATACAATACTGCACAGTGAAATTCATTCTTCACAAATCTCAGAAATTATGGGAATCTGAGGTCAGGTATTAAACATTCCCCCTAGAACATAGATGGTCCAAGAGTGGCAGCAACTGGCAATACTGTGACTTGAATGCCAAAACGTCCAATCCACTCCACATTTTGAAACTAAAAAATAGCTCCCTCCATTGAATAGGTTCTTTGAGGGTATGATCTTAGCACATGGCCCTTGAGCAAGTGGGGACTTTAAATCAAGGGAAGCCCAGCTGTACTAGAGCAGATTACAGTGCAGTTGCTTTATGAGGCCAACTGTGGAGAACCCCTTGACTTCAGCTACTGCAAGTGGTGGCCTAGGTGTGACCCTGAAAATCCAGAGAGTTGGATGAATGATTGGTACTGGAATGACTTATGGCCACGACATGTCCTCCTTAGGACCCTTATTAAACCTTCCCTGTCCCCTGTGATAACACAATCCCTCCCTTCACTAGGTTATTTTAGAGTATGGCCTTGGTGCGTAGCCCATGGGCAAAGGAAGACAATAAATCCAATCTCTGGTGAACAGGGAACCCCTAGCTGCACAAATCTGTATTAATTTGACCTCCAAATTACTCTGCAAATCGCTTCATGGAGCCGACTGTGGAGGAAGGAGTTCGGCTTTTTGTCTTTTACTCCCACAAGTGGTGGCCTAGGTGTGACCCTGAAAAGCCTGAGATTTAAATAAACAAATGGCACTGGAGTGATTTATGGCCATTACAGCATAGTCTGCAAGTCTGCCATTTGAGGAGTGGGTCAACAAACAGGCACCGTCAAGGGTCTTAGCATGTATTGGGTCTGCAATTACAGAGTTGACCAGCCAGTCTCTTTTCATACTTCTTAAAATACTGCCCTTTTCTCCCTTAAATGTAGCATGATAAATAAATCTGATCTCCCAAGCACTGATATAAGGCTCAGTCAAATTTTGCTGCAGTCTTGGAGGGTTGGAGGAATGTCTTGCCTCATTGCCCTCAAAAGTAAGAATGGATGCTCCAGGGCTCTGCAATCATATGGTTTTGCACAGTCTATAGGTGGCACAGTGAGTATTGGTTAGTTCTTAAGGAGTTATAGATTATGGCTTGGTGGATTCAGGGTATGCACAAATCCTGATTCACAAGATCCAGGGTGTGAATTTGGAAAGAGGGGGTTGAATTGAATTATTTGGATAAACAACTGGCCTAATGTACAATAACTAGTTATATATATATATATATATATATATATATATATATATATATATATATATATATATATATATATATAGTGAATTTGAACTCTTGAACATGACTGTATATAAAGTGTATACATGTTGGTGTGGGTGAGAGTGTGTATATTCTTACCTGCACCTCACGAGCATGGTATGCAATGATAAGCCCAAGGAGGATGATGGTAGACAGGCTGATTAAACATTTCAATGCCAGGGAATACATGGAGCTCTGCAAAAACACATCACACAGATACTTTTAACCACATATATATATAAAAAAAATATATATATACATATACTTAAGCATACACAAATCAACACACACAGCATCCTGTGGTTACTTTAATAGCCCCTATGATTGCTCCAGGCTCATAGTGATAAACGCGACAGTAATGTCTGCACCACATACAGTATCAGCAGGAATCCAAATAAATCTCTTACTCTCTCCCTCTCTCTCTCTCACATACACATATACACACACGGCCATCTAGCACCTCTCCCTCTGACAGAAGCCAAGGTGATCTATCACTTCCTGCCCAAGCCCCAAAGCTTTCTAGTTGAACTCCAGATAATATTAGAATGGCCACCTGTGGGTCTAATTTAATGCTCTGTACAAAACCATTACTCTACACACCCCAGCGCACACAATGTTCTCAAACTCATCCAACTATGGCACTCACAAAAGTAATTGCCCCCATTTTGCTTTTCTCCTTAATGAAAAAAATTATTTCAAATTCAAATTTTATTTGTCACATACACATTCATACAGAATACAACATGTAGTAAAATGCTTTTAACGACTGTCCAATATCTAAACATGAAAATAGAAATAGAATATAAAAAATAAAAATTAAAAAGTATAAAAAGTATACAAATATAATATATATAATTATTTATATATATAGACAGAGAAAGGGATGGATATGTGTATGACAGATATTGACAGAAGTACAGTGTCCCAGTGTGATGTGCTGGTATTAAAGTGGCACTGTACGGTGCCAGTCCAGTGCTAAAGTGACAGTGTGCAATTGTGCAAAAATTCTGTGCAGCAAAGGCAAAAGCGAGACAGAGAGAGAACTACAGGTTCTAGGTGCTAGGTGTTTCCTGGTTTAGACTCTGAATGCCTGCGGGAAAAAGCTCCTCCTCATTCTCATTTTTATCTTTTTTTATTTTTTTTTTTATTCTCATTACAGTCTGCAAAGATTTTAAACACACTTCTTTTACATTGTCATTATAGGGTATTGTTTGTAGAATTTTGACGAAAAAAATTTATTTACCGTAATTTCCAGACTAAAGCGCACCCATATATAAGCGGCACCCACTGAATTTGACAAAGATTTTTATTTTGAAAATAAATAAGCTGCACCTGTGTATACACTGAAACTAATGAACTTTACATCAACTTGCATCATGAGCAGTTCCCTTCCTTCATACTCTAAACTATAAAGGGCTTTGGAAATGGCTTTTCTCTTTGCGAGACATTTAACACTTATAGTTTTATATTTTGGAAAAAAACACCTGCATTTACTCTGGTCTTTTCTTGATTGTTGACATTGATACAGATACACTTACTTCCTGAGGGGAGTTTTTGATCTGGCAAACTGCTGTGAATTCTTCACCAGAAAGAAAAACCAAACCTTTCTTTGGTGTTCCCGTTCTCACTAATCTATTCTTTATTTTTAAGATGCAGCAACAAATTTATATGGCCACACCTACATTTTTTTGGCTATCTTTCCTATTAGTTTGTTTTGTGTTGATATTTTATACAAATGATGTGTCATTGTTTATCTTGACTATCATCCACTCCAATTTTTTGTTGTTTTATTATTTATTATTATTTATTATTTACAATTTCCATAGGACAATTTCTGACCATGTATTCTTTCAGTGATGAACACAGCACATCTCCACACAGCAGAGACAATGACATGAGTGTGTATGGTGGGATGTGTCTCTCTTCCAATGATTGATGGACTAATGTGGGACAGGCTAATTTCACCTGGCAAAAAAAAAAATCAGTAATTGTAGACCTACACAGTGGAGCTACAATGGCATGAAAAGGTTTGTGAGATATTTTGAATAACATTTCTGCCCTAATTACCCATAAAATATTGTCTGCTCTTCAATTAGGCCATAACACACACATTCGTAACTTCATAGTAAAAACTTGAGCGTAACTTAACAAATTATTCACTGTCTAGACCAGGAAGAAGGATGTGAACAATTGTTCTTAAGTCAAGTCAAATCACGCCAGATGGATCAGATCCATCAGAGCCATATACAGTATGATGTGCAGGACCGAGTGAAATGAAATAGCATGGATGTGCAAAAGAAAGATGTATGACATAAACAATGCTGGCAAGACATTAATAAAATGCAACAGGAGCAAGATGTTTGCATGGAGGGGGGTATGAGAAACAGTACGGGTGGCTACACAAAGAGGCAGGAAAACATAAATAAAAGCTGTGACTAGAATTTTTTCATAAATTATAAGAAATAAAGTGTCACTGCGGTAGTGGCTGAAATTGCTTACCTAAATAAAAATAGAGAGTAGCAGTAACATATTCAACAGAAAATTTCTTGCTCACATCTGAATTGTAGGAGTTATTTCCAGTGCCATTAATACAATCCAACCATTTTTACTAAAAAAATAGGTTGCTCAGGATAGATGCCAGTGCATCTACTGTCTCCTAAATAGCTGATCACCTTTCATACAGGCCCTCTGTCTGGTGTGGTGGTTAGTAGCACAAGAGAACCAACAGTTTACAGTTTAACAGTTTGCGAATGACTCATAGAAGGCAACTGATGGCACATGTATTCATAGCAACTAGTTTCTAACTAATTTATCATTTGATTCCCTTTCAGGAACTCAAGCTGCGTCAACAACACTTTGGGAACGATTTCGCTTTGTCCACGCTCTAAATCACGTGTAAAACGTCCAATGGAAAGTGCAGCGTTACCGCATAAAAGCACAAGGAGTGAAGCCAGCACTAGCTTCTGTTTGTTCATGAAGCGCTCTATGTGTGTGAATGTCCTTGGTAAGTTGTAAAGGTCTGAGAGAAATATATACAGTGCAACATAGGGGTTACGTTTTATTACCCCCTCGCGAGTAACAAAAAATCGTGAAGTTTTGACTCTCTTCTTTTGATGGTTCCCTTTTCAAGGGGAATTGTACTGTACTGTACTGTAAACTCAACAGAAATTGTGAATAACTTGTAATTCACTTTAACTTGAGCACTTTTGTACGTCTGGATAAGGGCGTCTGCTAAATGCCACAAATGTAAATGTAAATGTAAATGTAAATGCTATATTATAGGGCTATATACACAACCTTTGTGTGGCTTGCCTGGGAGTGGAGCACGATAATGCTAACGCTTATGGAGGTTGTGACCCATGCCATTGCTAAGCTGGATCTGGCTTGACTGGCCGATGAGCAGAAAGCCCCTATGCCCAGTAAGCTCGACGAGCACTTTCTACAACCTAAATCTAAATCTAAACGTTCTTTCCATACCTGCACATCGAGCTGTCCAGGTCCTGGGCGAAGCCATATTCGGGCCACCTCTTTATTCCCAAATTCATGTTGTAGTCCAACGTTATGGAACTAAAAGAGCCTGGTTATGGGACGGTGCCCCGGGTTGAAGAGATGCTGGCTAGCTATCTCTCCCCGGGTGTTGCATTGTCCCTTAAGACCCCGACAATGCCCACCAAGACCAAGACCTGTGGTGGGTAAGGAAAATGCCTCAGCAGGTCAAACCGCTGCATGCCTGCACATGGCAGAGTTGCAGGCATATCAGGCTGATCTGCTGCGAGAGTTGGACATGGGGGGCATCTCGCTCGGTCATGACTCGCACTCCCCTGCTAGGGATCCTGTTCGATTTCCTGACACAGTATGTTCTGGGGATCCTGCCAGGAAAGAGCATGGTGCACCTCATCACACAGCCTTGAAGCTCTGCCAATCGTATCTCGGTGGGTCCTGCATACTGTAAACAGAGGCTACAGGATTCAGTTCGGGTTTCGTCCGGCCCAGTTTGATGGGTGTGTCCCATTTTGGTGGGACCCGAGCAGGCTCTGGTCATGGAACAACAGATAAACCCTCTCCTGGGGACGGAGGCCATCTAATTGATCCCTCCATCAGACTGAGAGTATGGAGGGATGCCGAACGTTTTGATCGAGCTAATATCAACCAATCGTCGATATAGTTAGGGATGTGGATGCCCTGAAGTCTCAGGAGAGCCAGGGCTGTCTCGATTTGTGAGGGTGCAGGGTGATAAGGAAAGGCGGAACAGAAGGACCCGATATTGGTACGCTTCGGCCCCGAAAGTGAACCTCAGGAAGTGACAAACCAGTCCTCGTATCTGATCTGAGACACAACCTGCTTGAGGGTCAGCATTTTTGAACCGGAGCATTTTTGAATCGGAGAACGGTTCAGCTGATGTAGATCTAGGATAGGACGCAACCCACCATCCTTTTTGGGAACTATAAATTACCCTGTAAAACCCAGACTCTCTGTCTGATGGAGGCACCACCTCGATGGCCTCCTTCCTCAGGAGAGTATCTACATCTCATTCCATGACCAGAGCCTGCTCGCTTCTCAATGGAGTGGGGCAGAGCCTGTAAAACCAGGGCGGATGAGACCCAAACTGAATAATATAGCCTTGCTCTACAGTGCGCAGGACCCATCGAGACATGTCTGGAAGAACTATTCAGGCTGCCAGGTGCTCTCTTAAAAGGTATCACTCTCTCAAGACTGACTCCAGTCTGCCTAGAGATGAGGCAGTGCCCTGACGCAGCTCTAGAGAAGATACCTCCTGGTCCGCAACGACACTGCCGGAAACCAAGGAGGGAGCTCGCTTCATCTGGCCGTGCCCTAAAACACATTCGTGGCAGGGTTAACCAGCCAGGTCCCTGAGGGGGCCGGATAAAACGGGCACAGAGGAAGGCGATGCTACATGCCCTTCGGTCATCCCCCAGCAGGTCCGGTCAGGACCTCTTGGCCGAAAGCCCTCTTATTGAAGATGTCGGTCCTGAGATCTGTCACCTCGTGTGACACTCTGTCTCTCCAATTACTGGTGGGGAAGGTTGGGGCTGTGCCCGCCGAGCAGCCCCATGAGGGCGGCGTGGAAGGTACCGCTGTAACGCCGCAGATTGTTGCCTCGCTTCCTGAACCTTTTCGAATACTGAGCTAACGGAGTCGCCAAAAAGGCCTAAGGGTGAGAGCGGGGCATCCAGCAGCACGGCTTTGTCCCTGTAAAAAATCTCTGACAGGGTGAGTCACCGATGCTCACACAGGGTGAGCCACAGATGCTCACACATCCAGCTCCCACAGGCGTAAGCCTTCCCTACCAGCGCTGACAATGTACGCAGAGGCTTGGTGGGTAGTGTTGGAGTCTTAAGGGAGGATGCCACACCTGGGGAGAGAAATAACTCCATAGCTGTGATCCCTAAGCCCTATGACGTTGGAGTACACCACGGTCTTAGCGCTAAAGGGGCGGGCCAAGAAGGGCCGCACCCAGGACCTGGACACCTTGGTGTGCAGTCAGGGAAAAATGGCAGACCCTGAAATGGAGGCTCTGACACCAGGAGCTTTAAGCACTCGTCGAGCTTACTAGACGGTGAGTCTTTATGCTCATCGGCTGGCCAAGCTTCTCCAGCTTCTCTATGGACGACCTCCAGGAGCTCCTCGATTCTGGGTTCACAAGGAACTCAGCTCCCAAGCAGATTACAGACTGATTACAGACATTATTCAGAGCATGGACAATGCAGCCGCATTCCCAAAGCGTTCTGACGCAGCTCGAGTTCCTGAAAGGGAAATGCAACTATTGCCATAAACATCAGAGGCTATGAGGTTTTAACTTTAAAGAACTATATGTATTTGGGTGCCCGATTACATTGACTGAAGGACCAATGCTGATGCTGTGTACAACACTGAAGCACAGATTTATCAATGTATGCATTAAGATTCTGGCAAGCGACATCTACTGTGCTGTGGTCTGCTAGGGGAGCAGCATTTGAGTCAGGATCAACAAACTCATCCGAAACAGCTTGAACTATCATTGGACAAATCTTGGACATATTAAGAACTTAGTAATCACTAAACACAAATTGTTCTCCATCATGGAAAATTTATCAAACCACCTTCATGATATAATAAACAGAGAGCAGACCCATTTTTCTCTTACTTCTACACCATACATTTATGTAACAAACATTTTCCAGTTATTATATGAAAATGATATTACTACAGACTTAGCTCTGCAATGATGGTCATGTCTACCTATATATCTAAATCAATATACAAATAATTGCATAAAATATTAATAAATAAATAATAAATAAATAAACAAATCATATGTATATCCACAATGAATAAGAATTCTTGACCCTTTTGACTACAATTCAGATGTATGTACATCAACATAAAAAGATTATGGCAGGAAATGCTGCATGTATAAATGGCATCAATGCAGTGCATCACTGTCAACTTGTGTTAGAATAAGCCTAATATAACATTTGCTCATTCAATTCTTTGTCTGTATGGTGCAAAAAAAAAAAATATATAAAATCACTGCTGCTCTATTCGTAAAAATAAAATACTTGAATCCTGTAATAGAACTTTTTATCTACTGTAATATCAGGGGCAACTAAAGGTTGAAATAAAAATTCAAAAAAAAGGTTAAGAGTAAGCAAAAACCCACACAAAAAGGTCAAAATACCAACTGAAAATACAGAGACAAAATACACACACTAAACGGAGCAAAAATCAGGAAAACCAGAGAGAGAGTAATGAATGTAAAATTTCAGACAAATTATATAGGCTTTGAAATGTCGTACCAAAGTACGAACAAAAGGTACACAAACTAGACCAGAAAGTGGAAAAGTCCCATCCAAACAAAGTGGCTCCAGGTGTCTGTTGTGGAAATCTAGGATAAGACAATGGTCAAGGAATTTCTCTTCCCCTTTAAACCATACACCTCACAAACGTCTCTAGGTTACGTTATGTAACAAAACAGGGAGTGTGGTCCGGAGACGCAGCGTCTCGTTCCCTCAGAGGGAAGCGCTACAGGGATTCAGGGAGTGTGGCCCGGAGAAATAAAAGCTCCCCGAGGGAACCTGAGGGAACAAGACGCTACGTCTCTGGGCCACACTCCCTGAATCCCTGTAGTGCTTCCTTCTCCTTTCAGAAGCTAGCGTTGGCTCAACCGCATGTGCTTTTATAGCTTCCTGGTTGTGATGTTACCCCACCAGTAATTTAAAGCATGGACATGCAGTGCCATTCCTAAAGCATTGTTGACGCAGTGTTTTGTTCTCTTAGTTAACCAGGGTTACATACATAACCTAGAGACGTTTGTGAGGTGTATGGTTTAAAGGTTAAGCTTCTCCTGGTCAGGCACCTAAAAGAGAGAAGGATGCCTGCAGCATGATGGTTCGTGTAGGAACCAAGGGTTAACTGGGTCCAAATGGTGCTGGTCGCACAACGCAGTGAACAGGCACCATTTCGTGGTGTACAACCTCCACATGGAGGAAGCTCCACTACCTCAGCAGAGAGACCAGTTGATAAGAGCTGTGCCCTCTCAGGGGCCACAGCCACATCCTCTATAAACTCAAAGTGGGGGTCCCTCCCAGGAGCAGCACAACAGGGGCAAAGGAGCTTGCTCAGGGGCCCACAAGTGGTAGCTTGGTGTTGCTGGGATTTAAACTCATGACCTTTAGATCCAAAGTTCAATGCCATAACTACTAAGCTAAAAACTGGACCTTGCAGGAATTAGCCCTTGCAGGATTTATCTAGAGAATTAAGAATCACTGAAGATTACTAAAACTAAATTTTATCAAGGAATTTTTCTTCATCTCAGAATTATACAAACCAAAAAGATTGGTATTTTTGCTTTTTTTGGTACTGTTGAAGTAGTATGCAACACCTTGGGGCCATGTTCTTGACTTAATGGTGCTCTCAAATGCTTACTTAAAGAAAGCAAGGACATGTTTTGGCTTGGTATGCAGTGAGACTCTTTTCAGAACATCTAAGGCAGTGGCCAGAAGTTTTCAAAGCAAATCATTTGGGCAGCTGTAAAACGTAGACAGGTTCTATGTTAAAAGAATGCAGGTATGAAGGGAGAACATTTTAGCATAGCAGCTCATGGACCAATTACATTGTCTTGTTTATGCAACTCCAGAATTAAAAAAAAGACTCTTGTGACATAAAAGAGACAACATAGAGATGTCACTTCTAACTAGGTCAAAGATATGACCAAGAGAGGATGAGTGTGGCTGCTTAGTGAGAAATCCCTCTCATTGAGGCTGCCAGTAAAGCTGTTGAAACTAAATGAGGTGACCTCCTGTTGGGAACGTTCAGTTTTGCCAAGAGGTAGCCAGATTTCTTACAGTTTGCACTGTTCAAATTGGGTTGAGTAATTTAGTGCATTTTTAATTAGGTTGTTACTAGGTTACACTAGGTTACTAGGTTACATTTCAAAACAGAAATACGATTGTCTGGATGTGTGTCGTAACATAGCGAGCAGTCAGGATGAGAGAAGGTGGTTAAGGGTGAGAGAAGCTGGCTTCAGTAATCAGCTTGCCCCTTTGGTCCAGAAGCGGACAATTTGCTCATTTAACTTTACCATAGAAAGACTACAAATAAATTCAATCTAATTCAATTAATTTTTATTTGTATAGTGCTTTTAACAATGGACATTGTCTCAAAGCAACTTTACAAAGATAAAGCGGTAATGAAGTAATGTATAAGTCAGTTCCTTTTAACTGTGAGTTTGTCCCTAATGAGTGCTGACCGTGGCAGAGAAAAACCTTAGGATGACATGAGGAAGAAACCATTAGAGGAACCAGACTCAAAAGAAACTGAATGTCCATTCATAACAGTTTCTCAATGTTAAGGTTTGCAGTGACAGGTGATTAAATGCAACTTGTGGTCCTGAACCAATGTAATAAACTGTTAATATTAAGTCCAAATCCGTCCTTAAAGTTTTTGTGTTGCTCAGTAATTTCATGGAACTTTAGGCTGTTGATGTCAAACCATTCATAACTAAACATAGTGGACTCCAATAAAAGAGAACTTCATGCAAAGGTAGGGCATCAGGGCATCAGGGCACCTCACAACATCATCAAGGTCTCCTCACATCCCAGTCACAAACTGTCTTCCATCAAGAAGGCAATATAGGAACATAAGCACCTGAAACAGCAGGTTCAATGCCAGCTATTTTTCCCCATCCATCATCACCCTACTGATTTCTACACTACACCACTGGAACACTGTATAATCACTGTGTATAACCTCTGTACAGTTGTACATACAATGCACATATTGTAAATATTCCTCATTATTTTCACATGTTGTGCCTTTCACACATCTACACTAATATTTCACGTGTGTATACACTTAGTGTACTCCTCTTTTGCACATATTCCCCTGCTATAGCCTTATAACTATTTACTTGTTGAACTTTTGCAAGTGTCTGCACATTTTTTACAAGAAGATTAGACCCTTCTCCCTCACCCCACCACCAACTGTTTGTCTTTACTGTTAGTTAAAGTGGATGGTACTATAGGCAGCGGGATAAAGTATTTCATCTGACAAGCACCAAATAAGAACTGGATCTTCATAGTAGTATCCAAGTCTGGATAAGGAGGTCACAACAGGATCATGTGCAGACTTAAAATGTTATCCTTTAGGCTTAAACAAAAATGGGTATTTCTTCTTGATTGGAAATTCCCAGCAGCTCCGCAACTATTGAAGGCCTAAGCCATGGAGAAATATTCCCTGCAGTGCAATACAATGGCCAACAGAAATGAATGTAGCACATGGCGCTTTGGTCTATAGCTGGATTTGGCAGACCTGAGATTCGTGAGGAACTTGACAATAGAACCACAGGGACATATTGGTACATTCACTGTCATTCCATCCCCACTAGCATCACTTCTAGAACATGAGCAGGTGAGTGGGTAGGATCCTATGAATCACCAATGACTGAATCACCTTGCATCTCTGTTTGTTTTACTTCAGAAGGTTCTGCAGATATTTACAGGGGATTAGGGAATCTAGGTCTGCAATTTGCCAATTTAGCAACTAAATCCATTCTCCAACTGCCTGCCTTATTCCGGTTGCTACTCGCAGCCTGAGTTTGGAACTCCAAAGCATCAGATAGGTCATAGTAACCTTAATAGTCACAAAAATAAAAATTTAATTATGATAAGATCTGTAAAGATATGCTTTGCCAAAATAGTTCTGGAAAAACTCTAGTGGTCTTCACTGATCACTGAATGAAAACCCCACTAAACACCTTTTGGATGAACTGGAACATTCTAAAATCTAGAGGAAAGCCAATTATTTTTGTATATTAATACCCATGGTATGGAAATGGGATGTTAAAACAACAATATAATGTATGTGTGTATCCCATCTCTGAATACTATTTTTAATATCTTTGAATTGTGCAATATGGCCATTTGTTCCTTAGGTAAAACCATTCACCATTCAATCTCAGTTTATGGACATTTGGAATCTGATTAGAACTGTGTTAGGTGATAAAAAAAAAAAAAATAAAAAAATAAAAAAAAAAATATATATATATATATATATATATATATATATATATATATATATATATATATATATATATATTACACTCCCTACACCGTCAAAAACAGTTTACATTTAATTACTCTAGTAAGATTTTTGATCATTCCATCACTAAAATATTGCATTTAAACAAGAGTAATGACTAATACTGACACATTTCTACATTTAATATAGAAACGTTGCTGTTGCATTTAAATATAATTTAAAGGGATGGCTGGGCTTCCCATACAGACTTAAAGCAATTGTGCTACGCACACTTTGCCAAGTTACTAATAGCCATGGGTCCATATTTGTTGCCAAGCTATGGTAAGCTACACTGATCCTTAATGAATATACATGCCAGGAGACAGTAGTGATGTTGGTCTTAAGTGTGGGTGGGAATAGATAATTGGGACTGGTTTTAGAAGGAAAAGCAGTAGGAGTGGCATTGTGTGTTCTTTTTTTTCCACAATAATGCGCTGTCAGATTTTTGCATCATTTTTTTTCCAGCTGTGTATTTTTACACTAATTCTGTCCTCTTTTACGACCAACCATTCTGTACACTATTTATACCATGCCATATATTCCTCATTCTTTACAATTCTTACACTGACATATATTATTGTGTAATATGTGTGTGATTATTAAAAATGCAATGTTAATTCCAGGGTTACTGCCTAAACCTTATGTTGTGCTGTAATTCATGCTAATTGTAAATATCATTCCATATCATGCCATTAGAGGTTAATGTGACAGCTTAAAATAACCAGTTAATGATAAAATAACCTACATTCAGTGCATGCATTATGATTTAATGACCTCATTAATTTGTGTACACAATTAACTATTGGGGCAGGATATTAATACTAATTATAAAGAAAATAGGATTTGCTGATAATATAACAATGCCTGTTCCAGCATAACAATGCCCCTGTGTACAAAGCAAGCTTCATAAAGATATAGTTTACATGGTTTGGAGTGGAAGATCTTGAGTGCCCTACTATAGAGTTCTGACCTCAACCCTATTTAATACTTTTAGGAAGATACAAATCTTATGTTCAGGTGTCAACAAACTTTATATTTAAAAATAAGATTTTCCACCCTAATTGTGAAATTACAGCCTATAAAAAAATAGTAAGTTTGATTGAATAAGTGTATGCATTCAGAGATGTGGCTGTGTTCTCAATAATCCAATCACATTTAATCTTATGTACCAAAGTAATTATACATGTCATCAATGATATTATAAAGATCAGATGGAATCATGAATAACTACAAATACCAGTCTGTTTTAGTACAAAATCTTCAGGGGTCTGCTAGTAAGCTGTAGATGAAAAGGAATTTCACCTTTCAGCACAACAATAGCCCAAAGCATACATCCAAATAAACAAAGGAATCGCTTTAACGTAAGATCAATGAGTTTGAATGCCCTTTCCAAAACCCAGACCTGAATCCAACAAAAAGTCTGTAGGTGACCTGAAGCAGGTTTGTTTAAAGGAGACACATTCGAAATCTGATGGATGTAGAATGTTTTTGTAAACAAAAAAATTTAGAAAATTGCCCAGTCAGGATGTGCCATCTTTACCCAGAAAGAGTGAGGTAATAAAATCAAATGGTGCTTCAAAAAAGTGTTAGATTAGGGGTGTCACACTTGTAGCTAGGATAATAGATATTATATTATATTATATTATATTATATTATATTATATTATATTATATTATATTATATTATATTATATTATATTATTATAATACTAGTCATTTCTATAGCGCTTTTCACAACAGACATTTTCTCAAAGGAGCTTTACAGAATTTTAAGAGTTTAGGTGAATGGTGTGTATTTATCCCTGATGAGCAGCCGTGGCGACTGTGGCAAGGAAAAACTCACTTAGATGTTATGAGGAAGAAACCTTGAGAGGAACCAGACTCAAAAGGGGAACCCATCCTCATTTGGGTGACATCAAGAGTGAGATTATAGTCTTTAAACAATACAGAACACTGGAGAGTGAGAACTAACATGAGCACTGGAATGTAAGATTATGAGTAATGTTCTTTCTATAGTCTTTCTAAACTAGGAGCTACTGAGCAACTCATAAAATAGCTCAACATTTCCGATCATCACAGATCCAACAACAGCTTCTCCATGCCAGAGCCTTTAAACACTTAAAGAGGTCCAGTGTCCAAACTAGCTATTACTTATTTTTCCCTTTTCTCCTTAAAATAATTCTACATTTTTTTGTTGTTTTTTTTTTTACTTAAGTTGTATACATTGGAATTTCACTTTTCTGGTGGAACAGAGGTTCTGACTGGATTTTTCCTGTATTACCTTTCACATAACAAAACCTGGGTGTGTAAACTGTTGTCCATTGGATCTCCATTATTCAGGATTTCCAGCAAGTTTAAAGAAAGAAAGAAATATGCAAATAATATTCATAATCTAAATACCCGACCCATCCAACTGCCCCAACACTTTTCCTGATGAAAATCTGAACTCTGCAGTTTCCTAGTGAGCGCTGGATTTGAATGTGTAATCTCAGACTTTACATTCTCAACATTTATGCGGAACGAGTAAAACTATTCACCATGCTATGCATGTTACTTTTTTATATAAAGAAAAAACATCTATAAAAAAACCTGAGCATTTTGAGGCAGGAATGGATAGTTTTACTAACTGATTTGGATCATTTGACAGAAGCCTGGCTGCAATAGAAGGTGATTACAAGTCTGCATGTCCTGCCAATAGTCTGGCTCTAAGAGCTTCAGCCTCCTTCCTATCTCTTCTTTCAGCCCCTCATTTCATTGCTTTCATCTAACCTTTCTTGTTGACCTTCTGCCAGACAAAGTCATATATCAAAGCCTCCTGCTTTTCATGGGATATGAAACTTGATCGTACTTGTATTGCCACAACTCCTGAGATCTGTTGGGATTCTGACATGAACACAACAGGAACAGAACAGAATGTGCCTGAATGAGCATTGGGTGCCTGTGTGTGTGTCTCTGTGTGTTTGTGTGTGTTTGCCATGGACAGAGTTATTGATACAGGTACGGACACCATGCGACACTAATTGGCGTTTTTCTTCCCTGTGCATTGTTTATTTAAATATTTTTTTTCCCTCTTACACTGAATTTACAATTTGCATTTGCAGTGCGATGAGTCTTACATTGAATCTGTAGTGACATCTGTATACACAGAGGACTGGGCAGGTTTTTTTTATAATTTCCGCACGTCCAGCATTATAGCTAGAAGCTACAGCCATTATTATATATAAGATTAATAAATGTGTCGAAACAAATAAATAAATTACAATTAATTATGCCATGTTTCCACAAGCTATAGCAACACAGCCAATAGGCCTCTTTAAGACTATGTAAGTCTCTAGTATGCAGCATAACTATTTCATTCCTAAGGAAAAAAAAAACTCATAAACAACAGACATGTATATCACCTCTTACCATCTCCTCCTTTCATTTCTTCCTCAGTGCGATGAGTCTATCTTCTTTATACATTTGGGAACCACTTGGAACTCCCTGACTACTAGCTTCAGTTGGACTCTGTGGTTAGCTTGCTAACCTTGTTATCTAACAAACTTCTACTGTCTGTGAGTTTGCTGTGAACTGTTCTGTTACTCAGTAAGGTGCTCATCTGTCAGTCCCTCACTGAGTGTATCTTCCCCAGAGCTTTTTTTCTTTTTTCCTCCACACTGCATGCCGCGTGCAACCTGCGAGTAGTCTGTAAATATTTGCAGCTAATCAGGTTGAGGGATTCTGACTCGTGTGCTACAGCTCCGAGCTATGTGGCGCACGCCTTAACTAACATGAGCCGTACAGTCAGGTCGGCCTAGTGGGTATGGTGAGTGCCTGGCATTGACAATTGCATTGCATCAGTCTTGGATTTGCCGGATAAAGCACTTCTTGCAGACATTCACTGTTCAAGAGCCTGATGCCATTCTAGTGAGGTCTTGCACCTCACGCATGGCAGATACAGAAAAATCATGAGCTAGTTTGTTGGTTGAATTGGGGAGATCTCTCCAACCAACAACGATGTAAAAGAGTTGCAAAAGATCGCTCTTGACAGACACATTGACCAAGAAAGCTTCACATTTACTGCATTTATACAACAAAGCAGTTGAGTGTTAAGGTCTTGGCTTAAGGCTCCAGCAGTGGCTGCTTGGGAGTGCTGGGATTTAAGCTCATAAGCATCTGACCAGTATTCCAGTGATTAACCAATGAGCTTTCACTGCCCCTGGTTCACACTTACTTCAGCAGAAGAATAGTTGATAAGGGATAAGAGATGGTTGAAATCTCTTGAGTTTTATGCATAAAAGCTATACAAGATATAGATGCTATTCATAGCATTTAAAAAAACTGGTTTCATGTCAGTGCATTTTTGCAGTGCAAGTGTTCACATTCCCATTGCTTAAAAGAGCAGATACGTTTTCATTCTTGCCTTTAAAATGCATACATTTCAATTCAAAGTGCTACCATTTGTCCTACCATAGATGCTTTTAAGATGCATGTAGATGGCCTTGTTACCTCTGTCGGGGGGAAACAATTACTGGTACTTGAATTGAGTAAAGTTTGGAATGGCACAGGTGGACCCATTATTGCTATTACAAAATCGACTCACTGGGTCGACTAAACAAGGAGGCACCAAACCCTGACTGTATGCATTACCACCTCTACCACTGACTCATCAATCAAGACCACAGACCACGACTTAACAATGCACAATCAATCTGACTATCAAATGGAAGAAGCAGTTAAAAGAAAACCAAAGCCAGAAACAACAAAATATATACTATAATACCCAGTTATAGAGTGAAGATGAGCTGTGAACCAAATCACAAAATTTGGACTATAAATGAAATTGAGCTCTCACAAGCATTGTGTTCTGACCAGAAAACAAGCTCACTAAACCTGGGAGACAGATGTTTGGATTCCACTTTCAACTGTCCAGTTTTGCTACACCTGTGCACACACTGTAGCCTTAAATTCCTGTTCTTGGCTGCCAGGAGTAGAACCTTATATCGTCTTCTGCTGTTGTAGCCCATCTCCTCTGACATCTCCCCCTTATCAGGGCATTTCTACCCACAGAGCCGCTACTCGCTGGATGTTTTTTGGCCCGGGGATTCTGAAACACTCAAATTACAGGTTACAGTAAAGCCTTCCGATACTGCCTGTAGACACACACCCACTCAGACATTACACACATACTGTCCCTTGCATATCTATAACACATACTGTATAAACACACATATTCAAATACACACATACTCTACAAGAGACATTGCCCTTGTGTGAAGATTTCATTTGCTGCTTGGTTACGTGATTAGCAGCTCACATACTCGAGCTTGCAATGAACTGAGCAGATTAGGTGGAAACAAACAGATTCACACACACACACACACACAGACACACACACAAAGTCAAAAAAAATCTGCAGGTTGGTAATGCTTGATTTGATGTCTATTAGGACAGTTCATTATGCACAGCATCATTTGCTGAATTCAGCAGAGCGACCACACACACCAAACTAATCACATGCTTTATGTATTCTCTTATCTCCTGCCAACAGGAACTGTTCCTATATACACACCACTCACATAGATAGTCTGAAATGTTAACTATTTTTGCTGGATCCCCAAATTTCACACGCTAATATTAGATTAGAAAACTGACTAGGAATTCTTAGAAATCCCATATGTAATAAAATCAGGAAGCAGAATTTGAAAAGACACCAGACAGAAAACATCAAGCAAATGATCCAGACTCTGACTGAAAAACAATCTTGGCCAATCATGTTGCGGTCGAGCTCATGGAGGCAGGTTTCATGTATAAGTCATATTTGTAATGGTGATGCATGGCGCCAGCCAGAGGGGCAACAGTGCATTTTTCTCACTTTTAATTTGCTTGTGCAACCTTTATTGATATGAAATCAAATCATATTTGCTGCCTGTGAGACTTGTTTCACTAGCTGTCATTTACAATATAAACGGCTGCATAACTTCGTCAGCTTTACAATAAGACACGATCAAACCCGCAAGACTTGGCTATTTTCATTAATTTGATTCGGTTATTGGTCCACAAGACAATTTTAATAAAGAACGCAAATTTAAAAGTCTGTATTAATCAGCCTGATCACAGCCTATAGTTCTTATGTGGAGCACACCAAACAAGAAGCAGTAGCAGCATTACTGAGAAGCTCTGGAGGTTACTATGAAACAAATATATCATTTATTAATACTGTTGATTATATTTCTGAAATGAAATTCCATCATTCTAAAATGGAAGTAAAGCAATTTGTGAAAAATCATGAGAGCATGCAGAAAACTATTTCTCTTTTTTAGACTTTTGCAAACTGTTCAGCCGTTTTTGCTGTTACTGGTCTGAAAAAGTAGTCTTACGTAAAGTCTTAAAAACTCCTAAAAACTATTTAATGGCAAGAGGTGCAAAGTAATGCAAAGGTAATTTTAGGAATCAACCAGAGAAATTGTGAAGCAGAGGAAAGCATAAATTGACTTCGCTTCAGTGTGAATTAAATATATACTGATCAGCAATAAAATTGTAATATTGTCTAGCCATCCAACTTCAATACATTCTAAGCTTTAAACATTCATGATTCAGTTCACTAGATGTCCTTCCTTGGACCACTTTTGGTAGGCACTAAAAACTGCATACCAGGACTAACCTACAAGACCTGTTTGCCCATTTATTCTGCTTTCAATACATCAGCATCAGCGAAGTCACTGTTCACATGCTTCCACTGTAACCGAAAATCGATGCTATCACTTCTCCTGCCTGTCAATACACCAAGTGGCATGCAAAAAGAATTTTCTTTAGACTGATAAAATTGTGTTCTATATAATGCATTTGTAAAAACAGTTAAGGTTTTTTTGCCTAAGAAAAAGAATATCTAAATACATTTACAACTAATACAGCCAGGACATCATTCAAAAGCCAAAATATGAATCACAACTGGTTTAATTAGAAAAATGAATTGTTGTTTTCACAGTCTACTGTTACACAAAAATTTAGAACAGCAAGAGAACATTATGAAAAGAGAACTAGCCAAACACACATGGTCAGAAAGAGACTGAAACACAAATACCTTAACTGCATTCACTCTTTATCACTACACCAACTCTTCCACCCACACGTTTTTCTTTTTTTTTTTTTTTTTTTTTTTTCTAATCAGGGTTCCTGGAACAAATTTTGCATACAACCTTGTGGTTGCCTGGTGAGAGATGGGTAAGAGATGGAAGTTGTAGCTTAGGGGTTAAGATATTGTACTTCTGGTAAGAAGGTCATGAGTTTATAAATCCCAGTGCCACTGCTGGGACTTAACCCCTGAACCCCTGAACAGCTCAGTTTTATAAATGCGAAACATAAGTTGCCCTGGATAATGGTGTCTTCTAATCATAAATGCAAGTATGAAGGCTAGTAGTTATCTTTAATGCATCCCTTCATTGCTTGTCTATTTCATGCATTTTCTTTAAGGAATCACAGCTCAAGGCAGTGTTTGACTTCACACAGTAAAGCTTGTAAACAGCTGTAAGGAGCAGCTGATGCACGACGGATTTTGCAATAGTAACGCTCTCTTCTTTCTATGCCTGTGCTCTTACACTTTAATAATAAAAAAAAATAATAAAACTAGCATTTTTATAAAAATATAATTAAACCCCTTTTAATCAAAACTATATAGGCCAATTTTTTATTCCCTATTCCTCATCACTCTAATTGCATGCTAAAAAGAAACAAGCCCACATCCAAACAGGCACATGCACCCCCTTTGCACTGTTAAGCTCAATTAAACCTTGACTGACATATACACACGCAGTTGATTAGATGCCGACATACGCCATTACACTGCTGAAAAAACAATTACGTGGCACATTCAGATTGAAGAGCAGGGAACATGGAAAAGATGAATAATAATAATAATAATAATAATAATAATAATAATAATAATAATAATAAAATAAAAATAAAAGAATAACAAAAAAGCATGTGCATGCAGATACACTCAAGAGGCTCTTATTTTATATATATTTTTTAGAGATTCCATTAAAATCAATGCATGAAAAATTGTTGGCGTGGTCGGAGAAGACAAAATCAAACACACACACACACAAACACACCACACATATAAACCCAAGTCTATTGCACAGGTGGTCAGTAGGAGCAGCTGCACATTCTTACACACACATACATACACACGCAAATCCCCAGGGCTGCCATGCCTGAAAGAAAAAAAAATATGTATTGATTTCTCAGCGAGGTGACACATGGCTTTGTCAAGTGGTTAGGCTGTTACTGTGGGTGTGTGAGAGTGAGCAGGATCATGCAAAGCACGCTTTCATATATGTGCTTTAAATACTTGGAATCCTGTTGGGGCAGAAATGTGCAGATGATTTTAATATAGCAAAAATTATATAGCTTTTTTTTTTTTTGCATTGAAAAGAAATTACGATATGCATGAAACCTATATCCTGATTGCTACATTTGAAACAACAAAAATAAATTTTAATTAAAAAAAATCTTATCTCTGAGAGGTTTGGAGATTCATAATGTTTCATTCTGAATTAGAGCTAAGAAATACAAGAACACAATGCAAATATATGTAAAGCTGCATAGCCTTTTTATTGTGTTTCTTGTGTATTTGGACCATGATACAGCTGTAACATTAATCATATAAATCATAAATCAATACTTTCTAATATATTATTGCTCCTGTAGTAACAGCTCATGCACAATGATGGGTCATTTAGCTAAAAAGCGGAAGAAAAACTGCATAGTCAATGATTTGGTGAAGTTTTGTTAGTAGACATTAAGACAGTCACGATTATATCTTGATTTATGGAAGGAATTCTGTGTGCATTTTTTTATTTTATTTTTTAGTTTCCCAACACAGGAATCTTTAGGACGATGGATATTAAGCTTTGTGGTTTCTCAGACCCATGGCAAGTTTCAATTTCTTCAAGAGACAGAAGAAGTAGAGGCCATGGAGAGGACGGCTGTTTATTATCGATATAATGATACCGGTAGCGCATGGTGTACGATTGTATCACAGCACCCAAGACGTGCCTTCATTTCATTAGCTATCACAAATACAATTTAGGCAAGCTATAATTATCAAAGGTCGGCACAAAGGCATTGCTACTTAACAGCTGCAGGGTCTCCAGTTCGATCCCGAGCTTAGGTTACTGCCTGCGTGGTTTCAGTTTCTGGACATGTTCTTCCTGCTAACATTGTGGGTTTGCTCCAGGCTTGCTAGTTGATTCCCAGTTTGAAAAAAAAAAACAGACCAGGAAGTGGACTGGTAATTTAAATCTAACCTATTTGTGTGTCTGCCTGTGTGTGAGTGTATGATGCCCTGCATTGAATGCTGTCCTTTTCAGGATGGGTTCCTGCTTCATATCCAGTGTTCCCACGCTCTGTGACCTTGGGGTAGATAAAGCAATTACTAAATATGAATGAATGAACAGAAAATATCTATCTATCTATCTATCTATCTATCTATCTATCTATCTATCTATCTATCTATCTATCTATCTATCTATCTATCTATCTCTTTATCTATCTATCTATACTGATAGATCTAGACTGTCACACTGCTGTTTAGCTCACTTCCTCTCTTCCTCACTTGTTTCGAGTTTTACCTGCATATTAAAAAAATACCAGGTGTGCTGTGAGTGTTAATTAAGTGGGATCTCCTTGCAGAAAGAAAAATACGTGCTACCACCGTCAGCTCTTCCTGAGGAGAAGGTGTGTATATGTGTGTGTAAGTATGTGTAAGACACTTACACACAGAGAGGTTAGGATTATTTACATACATTAGGTTTCATCTTTGCATTCGTTTGCTGTTTCTTTCCCTTCGAAAGCAGCTGACATCCAGCCTAACGCATGCACACATTTATTACCACAGCCGTGTAATAAAAGCGCCTGTCAGGAGCTGGAGTGCAGCATGTGTGGGTGGATGATTATCAATAATCAATAGAAGAGATTGAGCTCCTTTCCACCAGGCATGACAGGTATTAAAGTAGCCCTCTGTCATATCCATCTATCACTAATCACCTTGTTTCCTGCTCTCGTCCACTGTCGCTCCCCTGTGGGGGGTTTTTAACCCAGGGAAGACCAGCATTTTCTCACTCGCGGTGCACGAAGTATGTTGCACCTAAGACAAACACTTGGGTGTTCAGCTGGTGATGAACTGCGAGAAAGCCCTTTAATTGCTGTGAAGGGAGACGTGGCCCTAACAGCATCCTATTGTGTTGGTTTATAATGGCTATAATAGTATACAATCACGGCGACTGTTATTTAGCGGGGCGAGCTTGACTCACTCGTTTTTCGATCTCAAATAAAGAGATTTTATTACAGCCTTTCATTACATCTCTCCTAACACTGGTGCTCTCTTTCTCTCTTCGGCTTTTCTATCACGCAGCCTCCAACACTCCCCTGTTCACCGCCCACCACAATAACAGGGAGAGAAAACAAGAACTCGAGAGAGGGCTGGTTTTGGGGTAGGTACAAGAGAACCTAGCATGTTTAAAGGCAATATAAAGGAAGGAATCCCCCAAGTGAAAGACAGAAGAGAAAATAGTGGGGGTACGAATGTAGGATAAAGCATCAGAGGGATAGGAACACGCAAGAAAATTGGTCCGAAAGATAATCAGATGGGAGAAATAAAAAAGAAATTAAGAATATCAGGATTTTTATGCCCCTTACATTTTATTACATTTAGGCAGCTGCCAATATACTGAACACATCACTCAATATAGTTTTAATACAAATCATGCACAACATGTGCTAGATCTTATTCCAGAATACACGGCAGCTGATGCCATCCATCAAGAACATAATTCTGGAACAAACAGATAATTGACATTAAGGTCAAGTATGAGCACACTCTCCGAGCTCAGGTTGTTCCAATAAGTGAGTGCACTCACAGAAAGTGAAGGGGAAGAGAGTTGAAGTAGAACTATCCAGGTTGCTTCCACCCACAACAGGAGCTCCCAGAGACTCCAGTGAGTCATTTACACATCCTGTACTATGTCGCAACTTGAAGCTCTTTTGTACCCATAACGAATCTATACTAGGGAGATGTTCCTTCACTGCATCACTGTCATGCGTGTTAGGGTTCAAACAAGCTTGAAAAAGTAAACGTTTTTACGTAAAAAAACCTTAGTTGCAAATCGACTGCTCCTCGATTCACCATTTGTATGTTTCTGTGGATGGTAGCAAAAACATTTAGATTTCATAGAAGAAAATGTAGCAACTATAGCACTGTATAATATCCTTAGAAAAATTGTATACCCCGAGTTTCATACCCTTTATCTCTGGTAATCACGAATGCACATGCGCATATTCAAACACTTGTTCACAGCTAGGACAGTTTAAGGCAACAGAGCCACCTACCAGGTGGAGAAAACCCGACAACCCAAAAAAAGCCCACATTTGCATGGGGAGAACATGCGAACGAGAACCTGGCTTCGTTA
Organism: Silurus lanzhouensis; assembly: GCA_039877035.1. Taxonomy (NCBI): domain Eukaryota; kingdom Metazoa; phylum Chordata; class Actinopteri; order Siluriformes; family Siluridae; genus Silurus; species Silurus lanzhouensis. The sequence continues at coordinate 2,107,771 of JBCEWE010000436.1, forward strand.
TCCACTGTTCCACTTTGCCGCTCTAATACAGAGAACAGAATATGCATGGTTTTTTTGTGATATGCCGGTGTGTTACATATCACACTGTAATAATAATATTAATAATAATAATAATAATAATAATAATAATAATAATCCATACCAAATTGTTTGGATCCAAACTATAGATTAGTTTGAAAGTCACAGAATTCCAGCACACCTATTCACGAAAAAAAAGCTAGACTTCATGTCACTATGTTGATGCCAAACTAAACACTGTGCAATGAGCAAAAAGCAATTTACAGCAAGTGCTGGTTATGTACCTCTCTCCTATATATTAGTGTGTACACACTCACACACACAAAACAAGAAGTTTGTACAGATGTTCCACTGTTCCCAAAGACCAATACACCTGGTCTCAACTCAATAATGGATCAATGCCACTTTCTTTATTATACCATGTAAAATCACAAGACTGATGTACATATATTAACTTATAATTTATTTTTTACACACACACACACACACACACACACACACACACACACACACACACACACACACTTAAGAATTATAGCCCACTGTACAAAGAGACCAATAACACTTTCTTGATTTACTCATCTGTCGATCAATGCCACTCTTTTCATTTTGTGATTAATACCAATTGACTGCTGTACAGGTTTATGTGTACATGTATGAATCCATGAATAATAAACGACTGCACAAACACATGCCAAATCCAGCAATTACCTATTCAACGACTTGCCCATGTGTGGATCATATTAGATACTTACCTTGCTATAGACACCCCAGGAAAGCTCTGTCTCAATCACCATGACAACAATGCCAAACATGCCAAAGATGAGCGCGTAGTCACTGAGTCGCTTCCGCTTCTCGAACAGCGCCCTACGATGGCCAAGCTTATAGCCTATATTCTGGTTCTTGCGCTTAGAAGCTTTAGAGGCCGTTCTCCCAGGCTCTCCACCTGTCCCACTTCGCCGTCCATTGCCCCCACTTCCTGTCAACCCCAGAGTGCCCCTGCTCTCAGAGAGGGTGTGGTTCTGGTGATAGATAGACATCTGATTGGCTGATGTCTCGAGCTCATAGACATGTCCATACGGTGGATCCTCTTTGGAGGAGATGACAATCTCAGGTGGGTTCTGGGGTGCAGTAATGGAGGAGGACGAGGAGGGCACTGCCCCATGTCCAGTGGCAGCCCCACCCTCTTTGCTGTCACTCCCACTGTCGGACTCGATGAGGTTCCTGCGCGAGGCGCTGAGGCGGCTAAGGGGTTTCATGACGCCACCAGTGTATTTGCACGAGCTCATTGCGATCTCAGTGAATGGGTTACTGTCCCTGCGGTGCACCAATGGACTGGCCTGCCTGTGCTTGCAACCTCGATCCCGTTCTCGTTCCCGCTCGCCCGTCGGGGAGTGAGAGGAGTAAAAGAGGGCGTTGTAGATAGGTGACGTTTCACCGCTTAGGCTATGCTGGCTGCCCAGGCAGGATGAGAGCGGCGTGCTGGTTGGGTGCAGTGCATTGGGGATCGGCGCCGGCAGCTGTGGTGTTGTGACCAGCGGAAGCTTGGGCAAGGAGACTGGCGGAAGGTTTGGGCCGGTTGGTGATGGCGTCCCGTTGAGCCGCTCCAGACTGCTTGTTCCACCTGTGTGGTTGGAGTGATTGCTGCCTGGGTAGTTACTGGAAATGGACGTGTGGGAGATACCACTCAAAGGGTGGGGAGAGTGCTGATCTTCTTCTTCGCTTCCGGCAAGAAGGGCCAAACTCAAAGAGGGAGGTGGATCCATGGCAACCAGGGGACTCTGGCAGGTTTGGGTGTGTTATCCTCCTTGACTCTGTACAGACAGACAGGGGGTGGGAAAAAAAAGAGATAGACAGGTTTAATCTTCCTCGAAGGAAATCGGTGCAAGGGTCCGAAGCGCCTAATTGAGGGGTAAAGGTCGATACCTTGACAGATGCCTGAGAGAGTAGCGTTCGTGCGGTTTTCATTAAGAAAATCAAATGTTATGACTGGTTATTACATAAGCTTGACATTTTTTTTCGCCGTATAGGGTAAGGACTTAATGCATTAATTTAGGGAGTTTTTAGGGTTTTCTGTTTCACCTACAGCGTAAAGTAGTTTGGATTTAATGAAACTGATCAGACTCGGTGGCATCAGATGAAGAAAAATTATGGATCTCTGAATCCTTCAAGGATCCACTTGTCACTCTCCTCCATCTCTCTCTCTCTCTCTCTCTCTCTCTCTCTCTCTCTCTCTGTCTGTCTGTCTTTTTAGCAATGTCTGCCACACAAATGTTACCGAATCAGTGAGTGTTATAAACCATCCTAAACTCTGATTTGTGACAAATGTCAAGTAGGAGCAATGACCAGTGAGCGCCTTGAAAACTGTATGCAATCATTAGATTCGTCCTCATCTGCTCGGTTTCTTATTCCCCGGCGGAATCACTCACCTCTCCTCCGTCGGTCTCGGTCTCCCCCGTTCAGATTGGTCTTTCGCACTTTTTCTTTTTCATGTTGTCACGGACCATGCCATCATCGCGCTCCCCAGGTTCCTTGCCGACAGACTTCGGCGGCTTCTGGCTTCCTTTCTTCTTCCTCTCTTCTTCCTCCTCCTTTAAAATATATCTGTTCACCTAAAGGTGATGTAATCCCTTCGCGATGAGAGGATGCTCGGCTTAGTGCGCTACCTGCATCTTGATTTCCCTTATTCCAAACAGGTTGTAGGGGAGAACATTATTATTATTATAATTATAATAATAATAAAGAAACCATTTCAACAAACATCAAGTAGGAGTGATGCTGAGGAATATAGTGATGCTGAGAACTACATGGCACGCATGTACTACAAGACGTGTCATTGCATAATTATATATACAGAAAAAAATATACAATATTATTCCTTTTTTTTCAAAACCGGTGCCTTTCCTTGAGCTGTCAGAAATATCTCCTGCGCTCTCGACTCAATCAGTCTCTCCCTCTCTCTCTCTTTCTTCCTCTTTCCCTTAACTTCTGTCCCCGCCTCTGTTACGCCCCCTTCAGCTTTCTATTGGACGAATATTACAGTGAAATCAACAAGCAATAAAAGAAAATAATAATAATATTAAAAATTTAAATTAAATAAAAATAAATAAATTCAAAAAATGTTATACACACACACACACACATATATATATATATATATATATATATATATATATATATATATATATATATATATATATATATATATATATATATATCATTTGCAATCATATATTGCACCTATTGCTATATTGCATAATAATGTATGCAATTATAATAAATAAATTCGAAAAATCCTGCAAAAAAAATGTCTAATACATAGCTTTAAATGGCAAACAACCTGTAACATCCACCTGAAGTTTTTTCTTCACTCCAATATCTTCACTTGTTTTTATCCCTTCCCCATATTGTCCTACATGCATGTTCCGACTTCATTGCGCATGCGTACAATCCAATCCACTTGCAATATACTGTCGCTTTAGTTGTTAATCTAGTCCACACTCAAATTGTTCTGTGTGTCAACCTTGAAACATCAACTATAAAAAAAAAACTTTAAAATATATAATAAAAACAGAACAAAAATAAAAACCCAAAAAATATATTTGATGTGAAATATCTGGTTCTAGAAGAGAACATAAGAGTAAAGATAGTTATTCTAGCACCTAGTGGTCAGAACAGAGAACTGCATTAGGTTCAATTGAGCGAATTAATATATACACACATGATAAAAGTTAAACAAAGTGTAAATGTAGAAAATATGATAAACACAGCTGCGTCTGCTGTAAGATATACTACAGAAGATGTAAAGTGCACTACAAGGGATGGGCAGTATTTATAATACTTTTTTTTATATAAAATTGGATTTTGTAATTTGTATTTGATAGGGTTGATAAAAATAGCTTCCTATTTTGTATTAAAATACTTTGGTGTTTTGTATTTTTTTAAGTTTTAAAACACTTTGTAAGGAGTCTACATGATGACATCATAGAAATGCGGCCTCTGATTGGTGCCTATTTCGTAGTTTGCATAGACTTGTTGAGATCAGAACAGAACATTGATAGGTGTCCTGTGATTGATGAATAAATATTTGATAATTGAATATTATATCCTAATTAAAGTAGCTGTTTAATAGGATCATGATTTTGCATACCACTGCGTGAATGACCGACTGACACATAATAGATTATATTTATGATTAACAATCAAATGATTAATTAGTTAAAAAAATAGTTGCTATGGATACAGGTTCCATCAGTGTCTTCTTATGAATGACTTGTTTGTCATTGAGTCAGTGTTGCTGATGCAAAGTAGCTCTTTGTTCCCAAACACCAAGTAACTGAATTAGGATTCAATTATGCGTCATTTGCAAAATGTTAAACATTAAAGTGTTGGCTACTTTAAAACTAACCTTCATCTGGGAGATAACAGTGATATGTATGTGAATATTTAATCTGTTAACTCGTTGCATATGTCAGATTTATTACAGACTCGACCTGAGAAACGCTGTTGCAATCAAACATTGTTTACTTAATCAACCGAGTCAGTGTAATGGTGAAGGAACAGATTAAACAAGCCAATTGATGGAAGGTTTGCAAAGAATTTTCAAGCTTTCTTGAAAAAGTATTTTTTTGTATTTTTAAAATAAAAAAATACAGTAGTTCATTTTGATATATGGTGTGGCTGCTGCATTTTGTAGTTTATTTTGATACACTTAAAGATAAGGTATCTGGTATTTTATTTTAAAATTCATTTTGATGTATCTATGCCCAATCCTGTGCACCACAGAATAGAGGCATGCCTTCTTTTTACCATTTCAAGCCTTTTTGTATGTTTTTTTAGATGAAATGTTACTCCGGTGAATTCTTTAGCAGCCTCAATAGCGGTGAAATTGTAATGATGTTGCTGTTTACCTCAACACACTGGACTTTTTGGAGAAGGACAAAAAAATTGATGACTCAATGACATTTTGACTTTTAGTTACTCTGTTACAGTATGTACGACTCATAAAAAGCAACTTCAACTGCCGTTTTATGGTTTCTTGCCTGAGTGGCTGTTGGTACTCTTTTAATGTAGTGAATTTTGAATATTTATACAACATTTTGGAATGATTTATGTTTATGGGATTTTGAGACTATATCAACTGAGCAGTTGAGGGTTAAGAACCTTTTGATTAGAAATCCAACATCTTAAACTTTAGCTAACAATAAGCAACAATAGCAAGTAGCATTAGCAACAAACCAGCCAGTTAACATCAATTATTACTGTTAGTAATAGCTCTAATGTTAAAAAATACGTTATTTAAAACCGCAATCTGTGTGGTCATTGTTATAAATTTAACCAAGTATCATGTTTGTATGTTAATTTATATAAGGTAAATGCTGATATAAACCCATTTATTAGTAGTTTAAGTAGCCATGTTGATTTGGGGAAGAAGTTGAGCAACTAAGCCTAAGTTGACGAGTTTAAGTTTCAGGTTGAAGAGGTACAATACGTGTCTTTTTCTAGTTGGAGATGGTGCACACTGGTTTTATTAAACAATTCCTGAAACATGAGTGGCTTTCAAACACCTGTTATGGGGTCACCGAAATATTCACTAGATTGTAGCCTATGCCATTAGTCAAATGTGATTATAGCCTCTTGACTTAATCTTGTTTGAAGCTTTATTATTAATCTTGTCTTGCTCTAAAAATAGTGCTGTTGCTGGCTGAATTGCTCAGTGGGGATGTATTTGTGTTTTTTCCCTGTGAAAAGTTAGCAGTGGTCTGGCGCATTAAAATAACAGCAGGACATTGCTAGCACAATTATAATGACAATAAACAAACAAAAAATCAAGCCATCGAACTAAATTGATACCGGTTAGAGTTTACTGTTAGCTCCTAAAACTAGAAAGGCAAGGGCTTGTTTTATCAGTGAATTTGGGATGTTCAATGTCATATCAATGATTAAACCCATCAAAGCAGAAAGAGGAGAGACAGTAAACATTGGACTTATAGTCCCAGAATGCAATGTAGCTTTATAATGCATTTGTACTGAGTTACAGCAAGATTTCCCACTAGAGTCAATATTATCTGGACACTAAATGGCATTATGGGTAATGCAGCCAGGTAGGCATAAAGAAAAGAGACCAAGTTGCCAATGAAATGGGAAAAACTTGTCCAGTGTGCCTTCTTCTCATAATTCAGTCATAAAATGCTGATCACTTTTGATTGTTCGGAAATCGATATGCAAGTGATTTACAGTGTATAATTCTTGTTTTTTATCCCGTCCCCATATTGTCCCACATGCATGTCCCGACTTTATTGCACATTACAATCCAATCAACCTGCACCATACTTTCGCTTTGGTTATTAATCCAGCTCACACTCACATTGTTCTGAACCTTAAAACATTGACCCTGAAAATTTTTTTTTAATTTACAGTGTAAGTGTAGAAAATAGGATGAACACAGCTGCATCTGATGTAAGATATACTACAGGGGATCCAAGGAATGGGCAGTATTTATGATACACGTTTTTCAAATATAAAATAGCAATTTTGTCATTTGTATTTGATAGGGATGATGAAAATAGTGTCATATTTTGTATCAAAATACATTAGTGTTTTGTATTTTTGTAGTTTTAAACACACACACACACACACACACACACACACACACACACACACACACACACACACACACACACACACATACACACACACACACACGCACACACTCACATTTACACACACACACAAAGTAAAAGCCAGGACAATCAGCCCTGAAACTGAATATGAATCTACAGTGTCCTGAAAGCAGAAAAGCTGAGACAAGCTAAAAGAGTGAAAAAAAAAACTTGGTAATGTAATCTAGTCAGCCCACCATGTGTCTGCAGCAGTTTCTGTGGTCACTAATTGCTTTCATATCAGTAAAAAAAACAACAACTCTAGAGTTAAAAGCCACAAAGATGTTTTTCCCATACGGTCAATACAGCACAATGCGGCACAGCACACTATTCCATATGAGATTGAAATTGTCCCACATTTATTTATTATAAACCAGGTTAAACAGAGACAAAATTACAAACAAATCTTATTATATCTATAATCCCTAGGCCAATTTCCAAAGCTAATGTGTGTAAAATATACAAGTTAGTAGGAAAATGGTCCAGTGTTGCAACATTACAGTATGTTAATTTACATGAACAAATTTAGACTGTAGTCAAAACAAGGTTATAATAATATCTGTGTGTTGCCTTTTTCCAAATGAAATTAAGTTTAGATTTTGGTTGAATTTCTTTAATTCTTCATTTATTTATTTTCATTTGCCCTCCCACTTTTCCTGGTGTGGCTCCTGTTAGAGCATCTCCATATGTTTCCAAAATATAATCTTTCAAAATGTGATATATAATTATCACATATATAATCTGTGCTCAGGGATTCGTATCTATCTAGATGCTCGGTAGAACTCCAGGAAGAGTTGATCAAAGTGAATCTGTAGCAGAGGAGGAGCTGTTGCTATATTCTATAAATCTCATAGATTGTCAAGCTCCTCAGCCTATGATGTATGAATGGACAACCTTTTCTTCTGACAAATGACAAACAGCAGCTGGAGTCAATTATTAGGCATGAAGCTCATTTACAAAGAAAATGTAAAATGATTTTCTGGCATTTAAGGAACAATAGTCCTGGTAATGGTTCTGATGATGAGGACGGACTACACTTCTTGGACAAAGAACAGAGACAAAGGTTGGGGGACAGTGGTGGATTGGTGGCATAAGAAACATAGACATGATATTAAAGTTCAGAGCCACCAGACAGCCTTAATTAAAAAATGTCAAAGGTTATAAAAAAATCTCTGCCCAAGATTAGCTGAAGAATGCCAAATACCAATGCAGAAAGATAGATAAAGTGAGACCCTTGGGAAAATAAGAAGTATGAGACAACAGACAGGGGTTGATGCTCTCTCATTCTCTCTCTAGGCATTGATACAACATGAACGAATGTTTTTGTTTCTTTTGTAAAGCATTAAGGTTAGAATCGGTTTCTAAAAGACAGCGAATATCCATATGGACAAATGACAAGTAGCAAAGGCACAGCAGTTACCATGCCAACCACAGGGTATACAGCCTGTGCCTATCCTCCTTTTTCCTCTTAATCTCTCTCATTCATAGATATTGTGTTTGTTATTCATACCAGCATGGAATGAGTGTTTGTGCTGCATATCCTATAGGTCATCATTGCAAGTTACACATTCAGATCTCTCTCAAAAAATTGCATTCTCCTTTCGCTTATGGAAACATCATACACATTTCATGTAGGATTATACGTTTTTTTACACGTAAATGTGGTCATCATGTTGGATCACATGGAAAAACATGCATTGTTCTGTCATGTCTATCATATGGTCCATAAGTGCATTTTATTTCCTGTTATAGAGTATTTCAATTATGAGGCTTTTACTATTCCATGTAGAAACTAGCTTAGTTTCTTTATTTCTCTTATTTTAGATTGACTTGCTTAGATGTGGATATTGTGAGAAAAATCGCTGTCTGTGACCTCGACCTTGAACCCGTAATGATTTTTGGATATCGTTGTTGACTGCCTTATCTGTGCATGACCTGGAAATTTTGAATGAAAATTTTCATTTCAATTTACATTACTGTATGTTCCCTTTTCCCTTAGGGAGTTGACAGGTTTCTTCATGTTCTTGCATTATGTAATTATTATTACATGTGGCCTGGAACTGTTTAACCACTAGTAAACAAAGGAATATGTATTGTGTCAGTAACAAAACAGCAGCACATAATTCCTGCATTATTTTGTCACCCTGTGCCCAGACATTGCACATTTCAAACATCAATTCAGGTGAATTCATATCTATCTATCTATCTATCTATCTATCTATCTATCTATCTATCTATCTATCTATCTATCTATCTATCTATCTATCTATCTATCTATCTATCTATCTATCTATCTATGTATATACATTAGAATGGAGAATTGGTTTTATCTTTGTACATTTCATTGTGGCACAGATGTTTAAAAAAAAGGCTGGTTTAAGGATTTAAAAAACTGCAAATTCTCTGGAGTTTTTATGCACCATAGTATTTGGACCTATTACGCATAATTGTGCTGGACAAAAATTGTGCAATGAAATTAATATAAAAAATGGGCGAATTGCCTGAAGCTGCTATGAAGAATAGTAACTACAACCATGGTGAACAAAAAGGCATCTCAAAATGCACAAAACATGAGTGCTACAAAAGCAAAAAACTACATTGGGTTCAACTTCTGTCAGCCAACAACTGGAGCCAAACACTACCATGGACGCTGACACATGTCCAGTATGGATGTGTCTATTCCCATAAAAGATTCTTGTAAATTTTCACATTTGAAGCATAACAGGTGAAATGCATAAAAGAAACACATAAATGTAAATTTCACATTTGTGATCAAGTGATTATTATTGTGTGAAGAGGAAAATCTGTTTGTCTTTTTTTATCCTTTATAACATAACCCCACAAAGTACGGTCACAGTTACAAGTTACATGGTCACTGTTGCAATTTTGCATTCATTTAAATAGGGAGGAAAATTATCAAATATACATTACAGCACACACCACAAAGATGTTAGGAAGCTGGGGTAAGAATGCAGGGTCAACCATGATACAGGAGCACAGAGGGTTAAGGGCCCAAGAGTGACAGCATGGTAATTCTAGGGCTTGAACCGCTAACATTCTGATGAGCAACTCAAAGCCTTAACTACTGAGCTACCACTTCCCATATTGCCAGTAGATTGTACTTTATTTTGCTGCTGTAGTTGCTTTATTACTATTGCTGAAAGCTTTCCCCTGGTGCTCCCTGCTTTCAATGCTAAATCAAAAACATGATATTTCCAAAGTAGGGATTTGTAGTAGGGATCCAAAGTATAAGTGTGTGAGAGTGAAAGAAAAGCTTTTCCCAGAGAAATAGTATGTGTCACATTAGGACAGGATATTTCATCAAGTTTATTTGTTAAACTATATGGACGAAAGTTTGTGGGAAAACTTACTATAATATGATATTGTGCTTTTTGAACTTCCCATTCCACATTTCCTTGCTGTTATGATAACCTCCAATTTTCTGTGAAGAAGCTCCACTAGATTTTAGAGTGTACTTGTTTAAAATTCACGTTTTAAAAATATGTGCTCATTGAGTCACAAGTATGTTAGTAAAATCAGGTAGGAGGCCCGGGGTAGACTCCGAGTTCCAATACATCCCAATGATGTTCAATAGAGTTGAGGTCAGAGCAGCCCACTTAAGATCTTCCACTCCAACCCATGTAAACCATCTGTTCATAGAGCTGGCGTTGTGCACGAGAACATTATCACATTGGAAAACATTTGGCTCACCTAGTTCAAGTAAAGGGAAATTTTTATTCTTCTGCTTCCAAAGACGTCTTATACAATTGTGTGCCTCCAACGTTGAGGTAACAGTTTAAAGAAAAACCACATGTATCTGAAAAAGTCGTGTCACAATACTTTTGTCCATGTAGTGTTTGCCATATAGTGTCCATATAAATTTGCTCTGTAATGATTTATTATAACCTAATAAGGCAGATTATTATTTATATTAGGGAATTTGAAATCTGCAACATTCCTTATCAAATGCCAGGACATAGCACATTTAAAATATCTCTTTCATTGCCTTTAAAATATTTTCATATGTTCTTATGACTGAAATATAAATGATGTTAACACCCCTGAATAAAATAAGTTAGACATCAAATTGTCTTTTGTAATAAATATTTTCATTAAGTACTAATAAGGAGAAACCAAGAAATGCTCAGCTTATTTGGAAAATGTCTTTAGAGTGAAATGAAGCTAGCTGAAAAGTGTCCAAAAGTGGGCAAAAAACATCATTAGGATTATTGTTAACGAATTTGCGATATAATTTGTTTTCGTATGATTTTGTTACTGCTGTCTCACAGCTTCAGGGTGCCTGGCTTAATTGTGATCATGGGTTTACTGTCTATGTTTCACATGTTTTTACTGTCTCTGGGGCTTTCATTTAGGTTCCACAGTTTCCTCTCGCTTCCCAAAAGCATGCCAGTATGGAAACTGGCATTTCAAAACTACCATAAATCTTAAAGAACTCATCAATGTGATGGCTGAATGAAAGAATTTCTTGATCATTGTATTCTAGCATATGTGTCATAACGTACGTACATGTGATATTTTTTAACCCCTAAACCAAAGGGATACAGGGCAAATATGAAAAGCAAGATTTGTTTCTGCTGTAGAATGTTAAATTGTCCCAGAACACACCCATTTGTATCCACTTTTTTAACTGTTAGTGGTATACATATTTGTAGCGTAGACTGGATGCTGTTCCATTTGTTTTGCTGTGGGTTTGGAAGGTTTTCAGTCATTTTTAAAGCTACTATAAATGCATGGATTTTATGTAAATGCACATAATATGGATGAGGTGAATGTCCTATTTGTGCTCTGCTTACTGCTAGGGTTCACCCCGACCAGGTTGCAACTTAATAAATGTTTGCAAATGCTATAAATGTTGTCGATAGTCATCGGAAATGAGCATTTAAATGTTGTTTTTCCCCCTGTACACCTAATTAATGTTTCCCATCACCACCACCACTGGTGCCTATACATGCACGCACCATTAAATACTAAATTTCCCTTATCCTGATCTTCGAACATTAGAAATAGGTATTGCATGTGTCCTATTTAAAAAAAACAGCAGTTGTTTTTCTCATCCAAGATTAGAAGCTATATGAAAGATTTATCTTTTGAAAATAGTCATCAACCTAGGGAATATATTTACATTTAGTTTTTTTTTTCTTTACTTTCTACATACAGTGATAATAGTCAATAATCAAGCCTGATTCTCTGCTGATTTAGGAAAACTGTTATATAGGTAGTGATAGAAGGACCAAGTATTTCTCCCAGTATGGTGGCCAGCAGAGGTGGCAAAAGTACACACATCCTTTACTTAAGTAGAAGTACAGATACTCATGTTTTAAAATACTCGGGTAAAAGTTGAAGTACTGATTATACTTTTTTACTCAAGTGAAAGTAAAGAAGTCTTGGCTCTGACATGTACTTAAGTAAAAATGAGTTATTACTTCCACCTGTTTTAGCTGTTAACTGGACCTCACATCATATTAGATAGATAGATAAATAAATAAATAAATAAATAAATAAATAAAACTTCTGGACCTTGTCCACTCTGAAAACATTTCAATTCTGTCCTTTCTGTGTTGGATTAATTTCTTGATTTCCTGGTCTTTAATGAAAGATAACTCCACCAAAAAAAAGGCACTTCTGTGGTAGCTCAGTGGGTTAAGGCTTGTGCCTGAACATGGTCCTTAACAGTGTTGTGCTAGTTACTAAAAAATAGTAACTAGTTACAGTTACTCGTTACTTCATTCAAAAAGTAACTTAGTTACTTTGTTGATTACTTACACCAAAAAGTAATGCGTTACTGTTAATACTGTTTATATTCACTCCCGGGTATAGTTTTTACAGTTTCCTCATACAATACAGTATAATCAGAGTATACATTACGTTTACTAGTTGGCGCTATCTCAGGTTTTGTGTCTTGTCTTGTGTTGTCTTGTGTTTTCTGTCTGACTTGTCTGTCTGTATTGTTTTTTTGTCTGCACTGTTTGCACTAGGTTGCACTCGATGCACTTTATGTAGCTTGTTGTTGTTTAGTGTAGCACCAGGGTTCCGGAGGAAAGTTGTCTCGTATTTACTGTGTAATGTGTACCACTGTGTATAGTAGAAATGACAATAAAATCCTCTTGACTTGACTTCACTTGATGGTGAGGATCAGGGTTTGAATCCTGCTTTCTTCCTGCCATTTACAATGTGGGTTCAACTTGTGCTACTTACATCTGTATTCGCTTGAAAAGAAAGATAGACCTGCTCTAATCAAGCTTCCCATCCTGTTTTTTTTCTGATGGCTTAGTGGGTTAAGGCTGGTACTTTGCTAATGTTGGTGGTCAGGGTTCAAACCTGGCTTTCTGTCTGCTAGTCATGAGGTAGGTTAAATTCAAGATTCCTACATCTTCATATTCTTGTTTTGATGGGTTAAAAAGAAAGATAGAACTGCTCTAAACAATCTTCCCAACCTGTCGTTCCTGATGGTTCAGTGGGTTAATGCTGGTGCCTCACTAATGGTGTGAATCAGGGTTCGAATCCTGCTTTGTCCCTGCTAGTCATGATATGTGTTTGCTTCCTACGTCTGTCTTTAGCATTATATTCTTGTGTTGATGGGTTGAAAGAAAAGATAGACCTGCTCCAAACAATCGTCACAGCCTGTCCTTCCCGAAGGTTCAGTGGGTTAAGACTGGTATTTCGCTGTTGGTCGGGTTCAGGGTTCGAATCCTGCTTTCTGTGTTTCTGTCTGGTCTGAATTTCTTGTTTTGAAGCATGAAACGAAGGATAAACCCCCAAAATAAGGAGGTGAGTTTTGGGACTTGATGGCTTTGTGGTAAAAGCCTTGCCTCTGAGCTCAGAGGTTGCTGGTTCAAATCTAGCTTGTCCCCACACTGGGTAAGCTGTATGGAAAGTAGTGTGTGATGAGCAATGGAGTGGTTGACTGTGAAGACCTGCTACTTCACAGCTTTTACACAAATATCTGTACTTTCTACTTCTTACATTTTCAAAACAGACTTCTTACTTTAGTTTTAATCCATTGATTTGGTGAAATATTTTTTTTTAATTTTTACTGCCAATTTCAGCCAAACAACCGATTTCCTGTCATTGCGTGTCTTTTTCAATCCACTGGTGTATAAAGTCCTGTCTCTCACTCACCACAGATATAGAATAGTTTACGGAACTAAGAATCAGCAGGCAGAAGGCAGTAAGAAGTTTAGGGTTAATGTGAATGAGACAGAGGGAGTCAGTGATGTAAACATGACTGAGAACAGACACATTCCTGATCATCATCATCTTTTCTCTGCTTGTGTTCTATATGTGGATCTTCAGCCTGGACACATTCATTAGGTAACAACATTTTTAATTCGTTTTGTATTTATATTAATTTATATATATATATATGTGTGTGTGTGTGTGTGTGTGTGTGTGTGTGTGTGTGTGTGTGTGTGTGTGTGTATGTATGTATGTATGTAAGTATGTATATATATATGTATATTTGGCTGTCAAAATTAAAATGATTTTAAACGATATTTTATTAACGCGCTATCAATGCAGCGCACAAATTTTGTTTCACAAAATGTAAATACATAAATAAATAACTAAATGAAAAAGAGGCGAATTTAAAACCTTTGGCAAAAAATGAATTTATCCACGACGTCCTTTCTTTACTTAGATATAAAATAAATAAATAAACTCCAGATAAAAATATTTTTAATCAGTAAACTTTTGTTTTATTTCTGCGCCAAGTCTCAAATCAAACACCAAAATCCGCCATGTTTTACACAATTAACCCTCTAGGTGGCGTTTTGTGGGGTTTTCCCTCATAATGGCAACTTAAATTACTGTCTTTATTGATCGTACAGATAAAAACAATGCATCATTCCAATCTGTAAAATGTCTATAATTTTCTGTATATAAGCTTCCTAACTTAACTTGAAGAGGTGCAGTCTCTCCAGCATCGCCTCATTAACTGTCCGTGTGGAAACATAGCAAAGGCTCTTAATTATGTCCACACGTCTCTGCACTGATATAGCCTTTATATTTAATCACTGTACATATGCTTACATATCAAGTCAAGTCAAGTCAAGTCAAGTTTATTTCTATAGTGCTTTTCACAACAAACATTGTCTCAAAGCAGCTTTACAGAACTCAATAGTCAAGGTGAATGGTGTGCATTTATCCCTGATGAGCAGCCGTGGTGACTGTGGCAAGGAAAAAGTCCCTTAGATGTAATGAGGAGGAAACCTTGAGAGGAACCAGACTCAAAAGGGGAACCCATCCTCATTTGGGTGACATCAAGAGTTTGATCATAAATCTTTCAACAATACTGAACACTGGAGAGTGAGAACTAACATGAGCACTGGAGTATAAGATTATAAGTAATGTTCTTTCTGCAGCCTTATACAGTCTATATGGTTAGTAGCTCCTAGTTTTATAAGCTCAGCATTTGTGATCATCACAGATCCAGCATTAGCTTCTCCATGCCAGAGCCTTTAAACACTCCTGGAGGTCCAATGTCAAAACCACACATGTAGCGGGATCCAATTGGCACTGGTACGCCTCTAGATGGTTCAGGATGTTTGCGAGTTTGGCATCTACTAGAAAGAGAAGCAGTGGAGAGTAATTAGCGTAGCTGCTGTTCATGATATTCACAGCACAAGTTGATAATGTGCATGTGATCAGATGTTCTGGAGCACAAGGTTATGATGTGAGACGTATGTTATGTGTAGGCTTTGCTAAAAAGATATGTTTTTTAATCTGCACTTAAACTGGGAGAGTGTGTCTGAGCCCCGAACACTGTCAGGAAGACTATTCCAGAGTGTAGGAGCTAAATGTGAAAATGATCTACCGCCTTTAGTGGACTTTGCTATTCTAGGAACCACTAGAAGCCCAGAGTTTTGAGATCTCAGGGAGCGTGACGGATTGTAGCGTGTTAAAAGACTGTGGAGATACATGGGAGCCAAACCATTTAGTGCTTTATAAGTACATATATATCACATGCTGTAAATATGATACATGTTTAACACCTCCAAGCTGCCAGTTTTGGGCACCTGAGCAAGCCCCTAACTCACTACTGCTCATTTAGTAAATGAGATCATTAAGAGTCGCTCGGGATTAACACTTCCAACAGGAAGTGGCTATATCTCGTTATCTTTGTCTCTCTTATTTCTCTATCTAACTGTCTCTGTGTCTCTTATAGTAAATGTCTCTGTCTCACTGTATATGTCTCTTTCTTGCTGTCTCTCTATTTGTTTCTCACTCTTTCTAAAGCTGTGTCTGTGTCTCTTTGTCTTTGTCTTTGTCTTTCCTGCTTATTTACATGTCTAACAAAGTTTTGAGTTGTAAAGTAATGCCATTAGCGATCTATGATGAAAGACTTCCCTGGTTCCATTCTTACCTTTAGTTTCATATTAAACATTATAAGAAGTTTTTAAAAACAGAACAATAAGAGGTCATTAAAATTGGTTGCTGGTAAATCATGGTATATCAGTGGTGCAGGTGTTGGAGATGTGGTTCTTGTACCTGAGTCACTTCTCATAGACTTCGAGTAACTGAGAGAATGAACAGGAAGGAGAAGTTTTGACCCTCTACCATCATTATCTAAGAGAAAACACTGGTCTCCTAACTATAGAAAAGCCAAGAGTCCAATAAGCAAAGCCTTGTTTGCCACCCCTGTGGTAGTGTAGTGGTTAGTGATGTGGTCTCTGCTATCTGACTCACCTGGTTTGATTCCTACCACTTAGCTTTCCTTTAAATTGTTTAAAAAGTTTTAATAAAGAACTATAAAAGGTCCTAAAAATCAGGTTCTTGCAGGAGATCCTGTGGCTCAATTGGAAGAGCTTTACCTCTGGGTTAAGAGGTTGCCGGTTCAAACCCTGGCCAGGGCTCGAAGTTAAGAGTGTGGAAGGTGTCAGGAATGGTTGCGTTGAAGGTTGGATGTGGACGGTTTCGAAGGGTGTTTCCTGGAGCAGGGGGGCAATATCCGGGCATCTGCCCCCTCAGTGCCTGAGAAGCTGAAAACAGGGGGTTATGAAGCAAAAACGTCCAAAAAAGTATCGACTTAGGTTTTTGGCAGAATTTTTCCCTATATGCAAAACTATCACCCTCACTTTTTCTGAGTCTGTGAAGCAGCAGGTCTTCACAGCCTTTGTTCACAGTCAATCACTCCATTACTCACCACTTTCCACACAGCTTACCCAGTGTGGGCACAAGCCAGACTCAAACCAGCAACCTCTGAGCGCAGAGGCAAGGCTTTTACCACAAAGCCATCAAGTCCCACAACATACCTTCTTTTTTGGGGGGGGTTTATCCTTCGTTTCATGCTTCAAAACAAGAAATTTAGACCAGACAGAAACACAGAAAGCAGGATTCAAACCCTGAACCCCAGTCTTAATCCCCTGAAATATCAGTCTTAACCCACTGAACCATCGGGAAGGACAGGCTGGGATGATTGTTTAGAGCAGGTCTATCTTTTCTTTCAACCCATCAACACACGACTATAATGCTGAAGAGAGACATATGAAGTAAACCCATATCGTGACTAGCAGGGACAAAGCAGGATTCAAACCCTAATTCACATGGGCTGAGATGAGTAATGAATGTGTGTCAAGTGTTAAGTCTAGGACTTCAGCAAGGCACCAGCCTAAACCCACTAAACCATGGAAGAGATCAGACTGGGAAGCATGTTTAGATGAGGCACAAGCCTTAAACCACTGAGCGACCACTGCTGAAAAACATTTGTGCTTTTTGGAGGGTTTATACTTTGTTTCATGCCAGTGCAGTAAGAAAGAAGGAATTAATCCAACACAGAAAGGACAGAATTGAAATGTTTTCAGAGTGGACAAGGTACATGTCAGAGCCAAGACTTCTTAACTTTCACTTGAGTAAAAAAGTATAATCAGTACTTCAACTTTTACCCAAGTGTTTTAAAACATGACTATCTGTACTTCTACTTAAGTAAAGGATGTGTGTAATTTAAAGGAAAGCTAAGCAGTAGGAATCGAACCGGGTGAGTCAGATAGCAGAGACCGCATCACTAACCACTACACTACCACAGGGGTCGCAAACAAGGCTTTGCTTATTGGACTCTTGGTTTTCCTAAAGTTAAGAGACCAGTGTTTTCTCTTAGATCATGATGGTAGAGGGTCAAAACTTCTCATTCCTGTTCATTCTCTCAGTTACTCGAAGTCAATGAGAAGTGACTCAGGTACAAGAAACACATCTCCAACACCTGCACCACTGATATACCATGATTTACCAGCAACCAATTTTAATGATCTTTCATTGTTCTGTTTTTAAAAACTTCTTATAATGTTTAATATGAAACTAGAGGTAAGAATGGAACCAGGGAAGTCTTTCATCACAGATCGCTAATGGCATTACTTCAAAACTCAAAACTTTGTTAGACATGTAAATAAGCAGGAAAGACAGAGACAAAGACAAAGAGACACAGACACAGCTTTAGAAAGAGTGACAAACAAATAGAGAGACAGCAAGAGAGAGACATATACAGTGAGACAGAGACATTTACTAAAAAAGACAATTAGATAGAGAAAATAGAGAGACAAAGATAGCGAGATATAGCCACTTCCTGTTGGAAGTGTTAATCCCGAGCGACTCTTAATGATCTAATTTACTAAATGAGCAGTAGTGAGTTAGGGGCTTGCTCAGGTGCCCAAAACTGGCAGCTTGGAGGTGTTAAACATGTATCATATTTACAGCATGTGATATATATGTACTTATAAAGCACTAAATGGTTTGGCTCCCATGTATCTCTACAGTCTTTTAACACGCTACAATCCGTCATGCTCCCTGAGATCTCAAAACTCTGGGCATCTAGTAGTTCCTAGAATAGCAAAGTCCACTAAAGGCGGTAGATCATTTTCACATTTAGCTCCTACACTCTGGAATAGTCTTCCTGACAGTGTTCGGGGCTCACACACACTCTCCCAGTTTAAGTGCAGATTAAAAACATATCTTTTTAGCAAAGCCTACACATAACATACGTCTCACATCATAACCTTGTGCTCCAGAACATCTGATCACATGCACATTATCAACTTTTGCTGTTAATATCATGAACAGCAGCTACGCTAATTACTCTCCACTGCTTCTCTTTCTCTCCCCATCCCGAGGCATCCTGAGGTTGGCCAGCTCCAGTCACGTCCCACCTCATAAAGATTATGGACCTTTGAAGAAGTAGATGCCAAACTTGCAAACATCCCGAACCATCCAGAGACGTACCAGTGCCAATTGGATCCCGCTACATGTGTGGTTTTGACATTGGACCTCCAGGAGTGTTTAAAGGCTCTGGCGTGGAGAAGCTCATGCTGTATCTGTGATGATCAATGTTGAGCTCATAAAACTAGGACCTACTAACCATATAGACTAAACTGTATTAAGGAGAGGATGACCGGGGCCATGTATTGCGAGATTTTGGGGAACAACCTCCTTCCCTCAGTTAGAGCATTGAAGAAAGGTCGAGGCTGGGTCTTCCAACATGACAATGACCTGAAACACACAGCCAGGATAACACTCTCACAGTGGACATGCACCTACGATGACAAACTTTATATATATATATATATATATATATATATATATATATATACAGTGAGGAAATTAAGTATTTGAACACCCTGCTATTTTGCAAGTTCTCCCACTTAGAAATCATGGAGGGGTCTGAAATTGTCACCTAATGAATGTGTCCAGGCTGAAGATCCACATATAGAACACAAGCAGAGAAAAGATGATGATGATCAGGAATGTGTCTGTTCTCAGTCATGTTTACATCACTGACTCCCTCTGTCTCATCCACATTAACCCTAAACTTCTTACTGCCTTCTGCCTGCTGATTCTTAGTTCCGTAAACTAGTCTATATCTGTGGTGAGTGAGAGACAGGACTTTATACACCAGTGGATTGAAAAAGACACGCAATGACAGGAAATCGGTTGTTTGGCTGAAATTGGCACGCAGTGAAAATAAAAATAAAAATTTCACCAAATCAATGGATTAAAACTAAAGTAACAAGTCTGTTTTGAAAATGTAAGAAGTAGAAAGTACAGATATTTGTGTAAAAAATTTATGAGTAAAAGTAAAAAGTTAATAAAAATAAATAGCGGAGTAAAGTACTGATACCAAAAAAATCTACTTAAGTACAGTAACGAAGTATTTGTACTTCGTTACTTCCCACCTCTGGTGGCCAGAGCCACAATTCTCCAATAAATTGACAAATCAGTTATACCAGCTGGGTTTCTATTCAAATCAGAATCAGAATCAGAATCAGAAGTAGCTTTATTATCAAGTATGTTTACACACACAAGAAACTTGACTGGAGCTTCCAGTGCAGGAGAAAGTACAGACATAGTACAACATAAGATATATGGAATTGCACAGTAGATTATTTAACAATAACAATTCAATATATACAGAATATATAAAAGTAGAAAAATTGTTTAAATGAATGTACAGCTGTTATTTACAAGTGTGCAGTTTACATATGTACCATTCGGATTCTACGTATAAATCTGTCAGTTATGATGGACAATGTGTAGTTATGAATATTTTAATTTGTATAGGCTGTGGGAAAAAAAAATTTTTGTGCCTGGCTGTTCTAGTGGAGAAGTCAATTGTTTAAAGAGAGTGGGCTGAGTTTGTACGGTCCAGAGTGATTTTCTTAGCCTTTTACACACTCTGGAGGGGTGAAGATATTGGAGGTTGGGCAGGAGGGACACCAATGATTCTCTCGGCAGTCCTGACTGTCCGCTGTAGGCTCTGGATGTCTGATTTGGTAGCTGAAGCAAACCAGACAGTTATGGATGTACACAGGACAGATTCCTGGTCAATTAGAACTGTAGTAGCTGCTTCTGTGACAGGTTGAATTTCCTCAGTTGGTGAAGAAAATACAACCTCTGCTGGGCCTTTTTTAGCAATGGAGTCAATTTGATTGTCCCACTTCAGGTCCTGAGAGATGGTGGTACCCAGAAATTGGAATGACTCCACTGTTGTTACAGTGCTGTTCATGATTGTGAGTGGGGGGAGTGCTGGGGGATTTCTACTGAAGTCCACAATCATCTTCACTGTTTTGATCGTGTTGAGCTCCAGATTGTTGTAATTGCACCAGACAAAAGAGCAGTGGGGAGAGAATGCAACCCTGAGAAGCACCCGTGCTGATAGTGAGAGTCATGAATGTGAATTTGCCCAGCCTCACTATCTGCTGCCTATCTGTCTGGAAGCTAGTGATCCACTGACAGATTGGGGTGGGCACAGAGAGCTGGGTCAGTTTGGCTGAAAAAAGGTCAAGAGTAATGGCATTAAAGCCCAAACTGAACCCAAACCTAGAGTAGGTCACAGGTCTATCAAGATATTGAAGAATATAATGCAATCCCAGTCAAATGACTTTGTAGCACATGAGAGTGACAGGTCTGTAATCAATAAGTCCCGTGATTTTGGGGACCGGAATGATAGTGGAGCATTTGAAGCAGCAGGGAAACACACACAGCTGCAGTGATCTGTTGAAGATCTGTGTGAAGATGGTGGCCAGTTAGTCAGCACAGACAGGCAGGTGAAACACAACCTGGGCTTTAAGCTTTCCTAGTTGTCTGTCTTCAGAAGACCTGTTTCATATCCTTTATACACATACCTTAAGCACAGGTTGAATGGAGAGGGAGGCAGGAAGGGGGGCTGCATGGGGGTAGGTGAATGTGTGAAGTGCAAATCAGAAGGGGTGGGGGCAGTAAACACATTCAGATCCTTAGCCAGTGGTTGATTCCTCACAGACAGTGGGGGAGGTGTCTTGTACTTGGTGATGTTCTTACTCATTTGTTTATAATTTGTGAATGCAATGCTGGGACACCTGACCTAGGTTAATGCACCAGTCATAGACTGGCAATGCATTACCATACAAGGCAGTATAAAAAGGTTTTGAGACTAGTTTTGTAATATGCCAACAGATGGCAGCACAAGGCTGCACGCACAGTCCTAGGGAGCACTGACCAAAAGACATTGTGCGGTGTACATAGGGAGCTGTGCAACTGGTGCTATCATGTCCACGTGCGTTAGTGCATCTGCAATTCTGACTGCATGCACCCTGTCACCTAACTCTCACCGAAAACGACACGATCTCACTTCTGCACTCACCCTACTCCCAGATTTGGCTCCTGCAGTCTTTGTGCTCTTCCCTGAGATCAAGATCCAGCTCAAAGGTCACCGTTTTGAAACCAATGCGGAGATCCAGTGCGAATATCTGAAGGTGCTCGACACTCTTCCAAAAGAGGACTTCCAGGACACATTCCAGAAGTTGCAGGAATGCTGGGAGTGCTATATTGCTGTGCAAGGGGACTATTTTGTAGGTGATTTGAAAGTAGATTTGGTGAATTTGGAATTCATTTTTATGTATTGCATGAGCTATTGTAAATGAAGTGATACTGAAAGTCAAAGCTCAGTAGTTAAGAAGTTTGGCTTCTCAACGGAAGCTCTTTAGTTCAAATCTACCAAGCTGCCACTGCTGGGCCCTTGAGCAAATCCCTTAAAACCTCAACAGCTCAGCTGTGAAAATGAGATAATTGTAAGCTGCTCTGAAAGACCGTGTCTGCCAAATCTCGTAAATGTAATGTAAATGAATGAGTCATTCGATTTGTACTTATACAGAACCTTATTTATGCAGTTTTGCAAGGCCGGTGGTAACACTGAGCATGGGACACCATGAACAGACAATCAGTATTAGTACTAACAGGTACAACGTGCTACTGAGAACAAATTAAATGTTTCCAATTCAAATCACTTTAATAAATTTTTATTTGTAGAGCACTTTCAATAATGGATATTGTCTCAAAACAGCTTTACAAACATAAAGT
Organism: Silurus lanzhouensis; assembly: GCA_039877035.1. Lineage (NCBI taxonomy): Eukaryota > Metazoa > Chordata > Actinopteri > Siluriformes > Siluridae > Silurus > Silurus lanzhouensis. Next base: position 2,130,291 of record JBCEWE010000436.1, read on the forward strand.
GGTTATAAAAGAATGTTGTATGTTTCCACACCTGTTTCTCGCATGAGCCCAGCTGGAGAAGAAAATGGCTAAAAACTACAATTGACAATAGTCAATAAAACAATAGTTTTGCACTCAGGTGTCTATCAGTGCACAGTTAATAACCTCAGCAATGATGAAACTATAATAAATGTATTTCCATTGTCACCTAGATGAGAAGGGGTTCCCTTGTGTGCCTGATTCTCAGATTGTCTCGGAGAATTTTATTTTCTTACCACCATCACCTCTGCTCATTAGGAATAAGCTTATGGGGACTAATTCACTTATTTAATTTACAATTTATATCCTTAATCTAGTTATTTCTGTAAAGTTGCTCACACTCTGCACCCGAACCCATCACTAAATGCAAACATAAAATTCCTTTACTCTACAAAAATAACATTTACTCATAGTGAAAAGTAGCAGTTCAGTGCCTGTCAAAAGCTTTGGAAAGTCCTAGTCTTTTATTTATTTTGAGACACATGCATGTTCCTTTTGTTTAGGTAAAAGGCAAAAAGAATTGGAAAGAGAGTGACTGGAAGAAAGTTCTGTAGACAGGACAGGACAGGACATTTATGGCGCTAACAGAAAAACTTATGTTAGACTGAGAACAGGATCGATATTAGCAGACTGCCTCACACTCACAAAACAGACAAGACAAGACAAAAACAGACTATACAAGACAATACAGACAATATGAGACAGTATAGACAGTGTGGGTAATAAATAGGGATACAGATCAGTAATGTACATAAAGTGTGTGAGTGCATGGTAGTGCAAATGACAGTATTGTGTGCCAGGTATGATCTATATATTAGTTTGGTCAACGTAAATCTTCATGCCATTAAATTAACTTGTTTGTTGCATAGAAATAGAAAGGGCTTCAATACCTTTCACAGGTGCTGAATATATACTTTATATGTATGCTGTACTCACCAATTTCACTGCTATTACATACTGCACATCATACTTAAATCTGTTTCATCATACTCAAATCCGTTTTCCTCCTTAATTGTATAATAGTTGGGAAGTATTCTTTAACCCCCAACTACTGGGGAGCCAGTCACCATTAGTCAAACACAAAACAAGCATGAGTTTACTTTCATCTTATAAAAAAGATGAGAGGGAGGGAGGGATAGAGAGTCTGGTATTAAACACATAGGCTCATCGGCAGATCACATTAAATTGAAAAGGCAGTGGTGCAGAACAAAATCTCTTTCCTTGCAAACAGATGCACTCTTTGATGAAAAGATGTTAATAAACACACACACACACACACACACACACACACACACACACACACACACACACACACACACACACACACACACACACACACACACACACATCATGAGATATACTAATGCAACTGTCACAGCTGTACTTCAACCATGTAAACATCCCCCCACTACATCCACATTCATGTGTCTACACACACAGTGCCACAATCACTCCTTTACAGTAACACACAAACACACACACACACACACACACACACACACACACACACACACACACACACACACACACACTCATTTACTTCCTTTCCCATAAGAACAATCTGCACTTTTCACATTCGCTAATGGACTCCCCAGCTGCCCACGCACTCACACACTTTCTCTGCTTTATCAGCACCCCACTCCGCCCTGGCCATCTTTACAATGCTCTGACAGCACATTAAAATTCACAAGCTGCTCCAACTCTAAAAAAAACAACAACACAAAAATACAACATGCTTCACAGTAACCCATACAGTGTTCCCTAGATGCCAGAAGAAATGTAGAATGATATAATAAGGGGAGTTATAAAAGGGTAATAAAGCAAGGAGTGAATCCAGCGAGTGCCTCGGAGCACTAAGATGGGACCAAATGCGGTTTTCCTGGCCTCTTAGGTTACTAAAGTGTTAGTGATTAAGGGCATTAAGAGTTTGTGCATGTGCTCTGAAATGGCTGGTTATTAAGCAGACAGCAAAGTGCTTGAGCTAGGGAAGACTGGGGAAGACTATTTTCTTGCAGAGCTGTGACTCAGAAAAGGTTTGTCTCTCGGTCTCCCACATTAATATTGCACAATGTGCAGATTTCCATTTTTGTGGCTTCTTAGTTCTACACTTTGATTTAATGTATGTATATAACTTACATTGTAGTCTGGTTTAGTCAAATTTATTTTTTTAATAAATATATTTCATTTTAAACAGTAATAAGTTACCATGAAACAAAATCTTTATAAACCTATTATTTATTCAGTAATTCATTCTTTTATTATTCATTCATTCATTAATCCCTTAAACATTTGGATATTTGGTCTAATCAACTTGAAGCATAAAATTCAATAACTAGAATGAAAGGTAGAAGGAAGCTCCAGCATTCCTGGTTTGATCTCTGTCTATGTAGAGTGCCTTATTTTCTCCTTAATTTTTCAAAGGTGTTTCACTGTCTAATTCCATGTGTCCATTGATGGATGGCTGGATGGATCGATGATAAAAAAAGGTATTATTCTGTATGGACAGTAAAATTAAAAACATGTAATACAGTTAAATTAAAACATTGGGCTACTGTTGGCCAAAGGAGGAGAAGGAGAGGAGAAAGACATCTAGAGAGACGCCAGGAAAAGGAGAAGTAGGAGAGTTGGTACTATGACGGGTAAAGGGAGAGAGGTAGCTGATATGATGGAGAGGAGAAAGGTAGATATGTTGTGTGTTCAGGAGACCAAGTGGAAAGGGAGTAAGGCCAGGAACATTGGAGGTGGGTTTAAACTGTTCTATCATGGTGTGGATGGAAAGAGAAATGGTGTAGGGGTGATTCTGAAGGAAGAATACAATAAGAGAGTAGTGGAGGTGAAGAGAGTTTCTGATAGGTGATGAACGTAAAGCTGGAAGTTGAAGGCGTGATGATAAATGTCATCAGTGCTTATGCTCCACAAGTGGGTTATGAGTTGGATGAGAAAGAAAACTTCTGGAGTGAGTAAATGAAGTGGTAGATGGTGTACCTAGGAATGACTGATTGGTGATTGGGGCAGACTGTAATGGGCATGTTGGTGAAGGAAACAGAGGTAATGAGGTTGTGATGTGTAGGTATGGACTTAAGGAGAGGAATGTGGAAGTGCAGATTGTGGTAGATTTTGCAAGAAGGATGGAACTGGCAGTAGTGAATACATATTTTAAGCGGAAGGAAGAGCATAGGGTGATGTATAAGAGGAAAAGAGGAAGGCCAAAGAGGAGGTTTATGGAAGACATGCAGGTAGTTAATTTGAAAGAGGCAGATGTAGAGGACAGGGTAGTATGGAGACAAATTATCCCCTGTGACCCCTAATGGGAGCAGCTAAAAGAAGACGTTAGTATATATTTATGATAGTCTGCAATGTTGGACTGGAACAATATTTATGTAGGTTAATTGCTGCATTTGCAGTCCAAACCTTATGTCATTTAGACTGGTAGATCAAACTTTTCCAGACATTCGTTTTGAACATCATTTTCCAGATTTATGCCCACTGGGGTGTATTGGAGTGCATCTTGTACTCATTCTGGCACAAACATAATAGTGAGGTAAGACACTGATTTAATTTGAGGAGGTCTGGTACATGGTCTGCATTTTATGCTGTTCATTGCAATTGTAGTCCAGAGCCATTACAAATTCCCAAAGATCTTGTGTGGGGTTGAATTCAGGGCCCTGTACAGGTTACAGTTTGTGGTAACTTAGAAACTTTGATTGGGCGTGAACATTTTCCATAACAAACCTTTATTACATGCCATGGAACACCACACTGACACCTTAAAACCTGCAGCATTATACAGTCTTTCATCTTCAAGCATATTATTTATTAAGTAATATCATGTATGTACATTCATTGGTGCATTATGTATCTGGACAAGCAGGTGTATTCTGAGAGTTATTGGGGGTTTAAACAGTTTTCACTTTTTTAATATAATTTTGAATATCTCTCTGCTGAGTCCTCATATTTCCTTCTTCCCAGGTTCTCTAACATTATATCCACAAATCATTTACCGGACCATTACTTTTATTTCTTCTGCACACCAGTGTTAGTCCTCTCACCCTCCTGCCTTCCTCCTTTCTTTATATCTAGTACATCCTGGCCTTATAATCCAGCCAATTTCAGTTGAAATATACAGTACTTCTATATCCACAACACGAGATAGACATTACATCATGCTTTTCAAGAAATGTTTGATATTAGGTAACATATAGGTGTAGAGACATAGAGTCAATAATGTTTAAATATGATGTTAATATAACCACATTTTCAGCATCTCTGAAAAAGGAATAAGATGGTTTTTAGGAACTACATGCTGCTTGAGATATTGGGGAAACCTCAGCATCACATGAGTGCTTTTATCACACATGGATGCCCATCATGGCAGAGCTTGCCATCTGCTCAGACTACCAGCCGTACCACGGTGCCTCAACATGCTCTAAAGAGTACACAAAGCTCATGCCATGTGGCACGCAGCAGCTGCCAAGATAAATTCCTCATAAGTAATATCTTACTTGGACAACACTGATACTTATTTGGATTCTAAAGTGGTGAAACAGATGCTAGCACATTGATGTGGGACAGAGGAAATCAGCCACATACAATTAAACCCAATGAAAGTGTCGGTGGTATGATGAATGGTGCTTTTGAGTCATTTTGCATGCAAATAAATGCCTTTCAGAGTTTTAAAATCTGATTGGTCAGAAAATGAATGGAGTTCTCTTTAACTGGAAATCTGGAACTTCAACCTAGAAAACCAAACAAACACATGTAAAGCATAAAGATTCATGCGGTTACTGTGGAGGGTTAAACTAAAGGGCCATTAAAATGGCTTTGTACTGTAATTAATTTGAAGAGTTTGCTACAGTGGCTTGGGACTAAATCATACTGGCACTATAATGAATGGACATTCGGTGTTAGGGACGGGTTACCTCTTGAGTCTATTTTTTTCCTCATGTCATCTCAGGGAGTTTTTCATTGCCGTCATTGCCACTCGCTTATTAGGTGTAAAAGGGACACATTTCCGACATTAAAAGTTATATTCATATTTATTTGAGGGACAATGTTAATTTTTTAAAAATGCTTATAAAATAAACCTGAAGTTAATTAAAGGTGGTGATTGATTTTCTGACAGTAGCTCTGATAATAGTGCTGTCTGTAGGACAAATCACAGGTTTATATTGCTTTCCTCATTCTTATGGTATTTTTTCTATAGTAACAGCACATTCACCAAAAAATTTACAGTGTTTGTTCTGCATGAACATTAAAAACTTCTTCTTAATTGCAGATATGGTGCAATTTTCTGTAAGTGGACATTTCTTTTACATTTTAAAAGACTAATTCGAGACTTTCTCTAATATGCAGGTTCAGAAAAAAGGCTTCTGGCAACTTTCTTTAGCAACGCAGCTCTACAGAAATAGAATAGAATATGGATATACTGTAAATGTATAAATTAGTCCCTATAAGTTTTTACCTAGAATGAGTGAGTCAGTGATGAGAGCAGCAAAATTTTTTTTATAAAAACACTCCCTGTGAAAATATCAGGAAGAATCCTTAAGAGAAACCAGACTCCAAAAGGAACCCATCTTCATCTGAATGACATCTGGATGTCCATTTATTATATTCCATCATCGTTGAGGTTTTCAACTGTTCACTTCTGGGTGCTTGAGTGCAATGCTGTTCATTGCAATTGTAGTCCAGAGCCATTAAACATTTTTTAAGACTTTTTCAATACCCATTACTCATCAAACAATCTTCAGGGGGAAAAAAACATCATCTGAACAGTTATTATGAATCTTATACACTGACAACAAGCGGCATGAGCTGGACTTAATGCAAAGTGTTAGAACAAAATCAAAAGAACAACTGTACTTGATAAATGTTTGAATTTATGATTATGTGTAAGAGTAGTGGTATCTCATGCTGGCTCTAAATCCTTGATTGAACGATTTAAAATGAATAATAATCATAAACAATATGCATTTAGCAGTGTTTGCTAATACATTCACTCCTCTAGAGTAAGCGCTTTATCCTTGGCAGGGTCGTAGCGGATCAGGAGTCTATCCTGGGAACACTGGGTGTGAGGCGGGATTACATCTTGGATGGAATGCAAGTCCATTCATTACTTGGCGTCTGTGCACACAGGCATTCTTCACACGCTTGTTCACACCTCCGGCCAATTTGTCTTAGTCAATCCAGACTAATCTGCTGATATGTTTCTGGGAGGTGCCATAAAACTGGAGCACCTGGAGGAAACTCAGGCGGACACAGGAACAGCATGCAAGCTGCGAGGCTGCAAAATGCAACCTGCTGCACCATTGTGCAGGCCAGCAGTCTTTCCTCAAGTGTAATTAGTGCAATTATTACATTAAACAGACTCTAATTTTATTCATCAGTCTAATTAGAAGGTAAGTTGATGGATATTTATGAAGTGGAAGTAAATACAATACTCAGGGTGGTTAAGTGCAGATAATTAAATATACAACACAAACGAAGCAGTTAATACCGTTTGTACACTCAATGGACAAAACATCTTGGTGGACAACTGACCATAAGATTCGAATGTGCTTTTTAAACATTCCACTTCCAGAGGTGTGTAGAGTCGGCAAAAATGTACCTCAATTATAGGCAAAACTACTTGTTTTTATGAAAATAATTCCTAAGAGTACGAGGTGCTATCAAAAGGTTTCGAGTCTAGTTTTGTAACATGCCAACAGATGGCAGCACAAGGCTGCATGCACAGTCACAGGCAACACCAACCTTCATAAGTCAGTGTGCCAAAAGACATCATCTTTCGAGATTTGTCTCCTGTGGACCTCGCCCTCTTCCCGAAGATGAAGATCCACCGCGAAGGTCGCCGCTTCGACCCCGTTGCGGAATTCCAGCGAGAATTGCTCAAAGGTGCGAAAAGAAGACTCCCGGGACATATTTCAGAAGTGGCAGGAACACTGGAAGCACTGTATTGCTGTGCAAGGGGAATATTTAGAAGGATAAAAGTGTATAAGCAGAGATAAATAAAGTGCTTTTTTGTAAACTTTTTGATACCACCTTGTAATAATGTTAAAGGTTACTTAAATAAGACCAATAAAGTATCCGATAAGAAGTCTACTCACGTAGCAAGCGAGAATTTTGCGAAAATATTGAATGAAAATGAAACCACGGATGCCCTGATTGTGCTTGGCAAGCTCACTTCTTCCCCTACATTGGACATTATCTTCCAGAACTGTGCGTGCCCTCATGCAGTGTATTGCCAGACTCGTGATGTCATTATAAGTAACGGAAAATAAGCAAATGATGAAAGATTTATACCACACCATACTGCACATGGACACTAAGGACTATGACACTAAATTGCTTTGATTTGTTCTCTGTTAATATCTGCCGTACTCATCCATCCCTTTCTAGAATTCATGTGTATGTACATATATTTTTCTATACCTTTTAATTTTTTAATCCCTATATTTTATTTCTTTTTCATGTTTACATGTTGGACAGTCGTAAAATCTTTTCACTGCATGTCGTACTCTGTATGAATGTGTGTGACAAATAAAATTTGAATTCCTGTTATTAAATATTAACTTGAGTAAAAGTATAAGTAAGACCAGTTTAAACTAGTCATAATTTTTTTTTTACAGATTTGTAAAGATTTGTGCTCATTCAGTAACAAGGGTGTTAGTAAAGTCAGGTACTGATGTAGGTGAGGTGAGGAGGCCTGGGGAGCAGTCAGCATCCCAATTCTTCTCAAAGGTGTCCAACAGGGTTGAGGTCAGCGCTCTATAGCAGGAGATCTTCCACTCCAAACCATGTAAAGCAGTGGTCACCAACCACTGGCCCGTGGGTCAATTGGTACCGGGCTGCACAGGAAGAATACATAACTTACATTATTTCAGTTTTATTTATTATTTGATTCTGAATGATGTTTTATTTTGGAAAATATCCGCATTCTCGCCGCCACATCTGTCTATGACTCACTTTAGATGCGTGTTAAGATGTCTCGGTCACGTCTTACCTCCATCCGCTACCTTCTTAAAGGGGCTGCTCTGGCCGCTAACGTGTAATACACATAATAGTTGTTGCTAATGTCCTGATTATAGTAACAGGTAAGAATGTGTGCGCACCTACATTCCACCACGTGGGTTTTTGCTATTGTTTAGACACCCTAGTTAGAGGGCAGGTGCCACCCACTGTATTTTCTGGTAGTATAGCCTAAAGTAGTCAGCTAGTCTGTTTCTGTTTGTTAGTTAGGTTAAGCTTCCCAATTACAGCATAGAGTAGAACTTTTTTATGTTCATTTCTTTGGCACTGTCCATGTTCTTTTGCCAGTGTGAGTCTAGTCTTCTTGACTCTGGGAAACTCTTGGAAATTGTTTGTTTACTGCACTTGACCATTAAAACAATAACTACTCTAAACTTTGGTCCTGCTTTTTGTCCAAACAACCCGTAACATCTAAATGGTTATTGTTCCCACACTCCCCTAGGCCTAGCCAAGGTGGGAACGTAACAACATTACCACTAAATTCAAACCCCCAAGCGAGCAAAATTAACAAACAACACCACTGGATTCACGATTATTAATATTATATTTAGAAAATATCAGTTTTTATGCCGGTCGTAACATTTTAATTTCTTGTATTTATTCCCCACTTAAAGGCCGGTCCGTGAAAATATTGTCTGACATTAATCCGGTCTGTGGTAGATGCACCTTTAATTCTTGCATCAATTATGAAATATTCACTGGGTTCTAAATACAGCCTAACACTTGTGAAGTGACAGTTGGTGTGTAGGTGGAAATTTTCATGGGAAAGCCCAATAGAGGTCAGCATGTGTGCGTGTCTCTCACACGAACACACACCACACGCATCATATCAACGTGCTTGTCGGTGTGCTCGAAATTGGAAAAGCTTCTCGAACCAATCCTGAAAAGACACTTTATACTGTGTGTTGGTGTAAAACTAATCGGTTTTGTCTCGGTGCAGACTTCAGAGCGTCACCAAATTGCTAGACCCACTCCGCCGGCGGGAAAAGCTCGTCGCAGTATTCACCCGCATCCATCTTTCCTTGTCCTTCTCTGCTTTCTAATCAGCCCACAACAAAGAAACGAATGAAGGAGAATGAGAGACTACACAAACGAGCCCATTTGTTCTCATTCCAAGGCATTGATTGACCCTTTTATACAACTGCTGGACCAGGACGATATTTCATATTTCACTCTGTCTATTAGGGATTTCTGCCTCCGCTCGACCTTATAAGAGCCTTCGGTAAGACAAAGTGAACATGATAATGCATCTGCAGTGCAACTGCTAAGTGTACGTACGCCATAAGTGAGTTTTAACTTTGGCCATCTTGCACTAACTCGGCCCGGGCGCTCATAGCAGCAGGATGTGAGCTTCGAATTTTTGGTGAAATGTGAGAAACCTCATCCACTCAAGGTTTTTACATAGGCATCATTCAGATCAGCAAAGTCTTCAGGGGGCTGTACATATGGAAACGTTTTTTGATTTGGAATTTTCTTTTGTAATTCAGCAATGCAACAAAAGTATGATGAATGGCAAAGTATGGTGATTAGCAAGCAAATAGAAACAAATAGCACATGAAAGCAGGACATACACTGAAAATGTTTTAAACCTGTTCGGGTGATTTATTGTGGACACCTTTTTTTTTTGCAGTTGCAGCAAATTAAACAGTGTGAATGTGTGCTGTAATGTGAATGGCTTTACTTCCACACCCAATTCAGCTGTTTGCCATAAGCAGCTGCTCCAAACTACAGATGATATCTAATAATTAAAATCTGCTAAAAAAAAAAAAGAAAAAAAACCAACCCCACAGGCACAGCAGAATCTGTAATGCTGAACAATGATGCATTCTTTTTTCCTTTTTTCAATTATATATATTTTTTTTAAACACAGAGAAAACCAAACTTTCAAGTACTAAGATTTATTTTAAAACAAAAGACAGGACATATCAGATTCCAGTCAACTAAAATCAAGAAATCAAAATTAAAATTAAAATTCTGAATGGAATAGATTTATTATTTAAAGGTTTTTTTTTCACTCAAGAAAGTCACAAGAGAACGCGGGTCTCTTATTTAGGCCGATAAAAAAAAAAAAGAACAGATAATAAAACACGTCAAACGCACATATGCTCGCTCACAGAAATTGTGAAGGAACTGCATTTTTTCCACAAAACTGGACGTGGGAATGTCGGGGCGACGATATTGGATGGTTCCAATAATATTTGGACGCACCTGTCAACATTGGTCGGAACGCGACGCCGATTTATGAAACTTTATAAAATATATACATACAATATATACATATACATAAACACACACATGTATATAAACTCGCACACGGTGTGAAGAGACCTTATATACATTTGTGAGTGTATGTATCTGTATGTACATTATGTATACATTTTGTCAAACCTATGTGTACAAACTATATGAATGAGCTCACCAGGGCTTACCCATAAGGTAGAGCTGAAAGGACCATGTAAAAATATATATATATATATATGGAGAAAGAGAGAGCAGAAAGGAATGGGGGAGTCGGTGTAGCATAAACTGACTAGCCACTTACACCCACTGTAGTCACGGTGTAATAATTCGGCCAGGAGTTCAGGAAATGAGAATGAAAAGTGGTTGTTTTTGGCCAACGGAAAAATAATGAAGCTCCTTGCTCTGCACTTTTCAACCTCAGCCAGAAACAAGTATTCTGTAGGTGAGAAAGAGAAAGATGGGGACAGAGAGAACTGAGAGAAAGCCCATTAACTGCTACGAGGGGGGAGATGTGGCACTTGCAGCATCCTCTTATTTCGGTTTGTAATGTAATATCTATAAATGGGGTACAACCGTTTTTAGCAGGTGCGGTTCATTTGAAATAAAGACGTTATGATCTCTCCTTATATGCACATCTCCCTCCAACCCCCACGCCAATGAGAACAAGAGATAGAAAAGAGTAAGAGAGAGCGATCATATAGGTCTTGATGTATAACAAAGAAATATATGTCATTCCTAAATATGAGCGGGCTTTTTTTTTTTTTTTTTTTAACCAGTTTTCTTTCTCATTCCAACCCAACCCAGGCTGAATGATCCAAACAAGATCTTCAACTCTTTCCCCACTCTCTTTCTCTGTCTCAGGTTGACGCTCTCGTTTGTCCTCTCTCTTCAGCCATCTTTCTCCAACCACCCAAAAAAAAATTCCAATTGCTCGCTGCTCATTTCCTTCCCCCCTCCTCCCTCCTTCAACCCTCCTCTGGTCCATTACGGTGCTGAAACCAAGTTCTGAGCTTCGGTTTCCTCCGCCTCAAAGCTCTTCTCCTCTTGCGGCCGGCCGATCCAGGTTCCGTAACCCATCTGACTCAGAGACTTGTAGAACTGCTCCTTGGCTAGCTGGAAGGAGGAAGCGGCCATCTTGGCGTTAGAGTACGAGGTCATCGCGAGCAGATCGCTCCGACCGCTCCTCCTGCACACGTCTCGGAAAAGACGGAACATGTTGGACTTGGAAACACGGGACACTTCCAGCTTTGGACTGTGCGGAGAGACAACGAGGAGGGGGAGGGATAAACATTTTTATTTCAGGGTTTCTCCATGTCAAGACTTTTTTAGAACCATTTTAGGACCATTAAGAATAACATTTTTTAGACCTATATGATAGCGTTAAAAACACACAAATACGTTGTAAGCACCTTCGTTTCAAAATTACTTTTTTTCAAGCCACTTTTGTAGTATCGCAAAACTTGTAAGATGAAAAATAAAATCCGTTTTTATGTCTGTGGTACAATCCAAGAGAGTTAATAACAGAAAGCTGATTAGTTGTTGCACAATGTGAACAATGCGAAACCAAAACAAAACAAACAGACAGAATATCCAAAAGTGCTGCATGGACTTTGGAAAATTGAGACCTGTTTAAAATGATTTAAGAAATAAAACAAATTAAAAAAATTTTTTAGACTTTTTTAAGACCCAGCAGAAACCCTGTATTTGAAAATTTTTTAGACATTAAATATTGTTTTTGTGGATATTACAAATACAAATAGTCTTCAGGACACATCGTGAAAGCTAAGTTGTCCAAACAGATCGCTTTGTTATACTTTCTGCTTGTTGTTTATTGGCAGTTTGCCCGACATTCTTCATTTCTATTGGCTTCTTAACAGAGCAGATTGTGTGACTGGCTGGTCTCTCACCTGTCCACTTTGCCCTTGGTGCCATCCAGGACCTCCACTTTCAGCTTGTCTGGCAGGCTCCAATTCACACTGGACTCTTTGGTTTTTCCCGTGTGCCGCGTTGAGTCGTATACACTCACTCTGCCGACCTACGTGCACGCGTACAAGAGCGCTCGTTTCTTATCAATGTTTCACACAAATTCACCTGAACATTCTGCTGTGTGTGGGTGCGCGTGTGTACGCATACCTCTGGGTGTCGAAGTGTAAAGTGAGGAGGTAAGCTTTGAGTTAGCTCGCAGCCCTCTCTGGCCAATCGGCAGCACACGGCTCGTGTCAAATGACCGTGGTTGTACAGGTACCCTACGGAGGGAAAGAAAAAAAAATATTAGTCAGATCATAATTCATAATTCGTTCGAGGAGCTTTTTCGAGCTTGTGCTTATGTGTATTATACCCAGAGTGATGGACTGAAGGTACACGGGGTGCATGAAGTGGCTGAGCAGAGCCCCCTGCAGGCCCAGAACGTTCCAGCGCATGATCTTGTCGCTGCAGCTCATGGTTCTGAGGCGCTCGCCATGCTGAATGCCGTCCCAAGTGGGCACGATGGCACTCGACTCCACCGGGATCGTACCCTCGCCTGGGACAGAGAACAGAGAACACAACATCGTTAAATGGAGTTTCAAAAAATCTACGTCAAGGCTGCAATGATGAACATTGATAAAAGAAATAAAATGAGAACAAATTCAGATTGATGCAAAGGCATTTTCTAAACACGGCTCAATTAATTCTCCTGCTTTATGACTGCAGCATAAACTAATTAACCCTTAAGCAACACTAATTCATGTGTATACATACTAATATATTATATATACCTATTACCTATTATTATTAACCTATTATTTATACCTATTCTCAGACTTTTTAGTTATACTTTTTAGTTATACTATACTTATTTTATTAATTTACTTTATTAATTAATTTATTCTTATATTCTATTTTTCATGTTTACAGGTTGGACAGTCGCAAAAAGCATTCCACTGCATGCCGTACTCTGTATGAATGTGTGTGCGACAAATTATAATGATCATATTAATAATGCATTGAGCTTCTGAATTACAGCTCATAAGTAACTGCTTCCACGGTGCAGCCTAACAGTGTATACACGTAAGAAAATGGCTTACCGTTTTCCACTTTGGTCCTGAGCTTGCCCTGTTTAACATTCTCAAACAAAGGCATGTGAGCCGAGCCGGTGACCTCCGCTAATTCGGTGCACGATTTATCGAAGAGTGCGCCGTCCCCACATGGAGCCGTGCTGAAAGAGAGATACAGACAGACACCGTGTAATTGTCAGGACTACGGACTATTTCGGACGATTAACTGTAACCCGAGATGTGAGCTATTCGCTGTAAACACGGCCCATTATCTCGTAATGAGAAAGGGCACGCGCCGGATTGGGAGCGCGTTTGTTAGCAGCGGCTCCTGTGCTAATACCTGATGTACAGATGGAACGTGATGTTGTCTTTGATCTTGAGCAAGCCGTCCTCTGCGACCTGAAATATGTTGTCCTCCCCGGGACTATCCCAGCGCTTAATTAACTCGCTGTACAAAAATCTATATGAGGGAGAGACCAAGAAAGGGATTAGAGGAAGGAGAGGGAGAGAGAGGGGAATGTAAAAAAAAAGAAAAAAAAAAGGGGGGGAGAGATAAATGACTGCCAGAGCTGAGAGCAGAAAGGCTGTAGAGTCTCAGCGCATATAAATTTACTTCGCTTGTTAATATATTTATGAGCATGAAATAAGACTCCATCAACGCTAATACTGAAATGGACAAAATGCATCTTGGAAGAAAGCCGACGGAAAGTGATACCGGATGAAGCCTCTTCTGGAAATGATTTCAGCGTGGCAGTCGTTAACGGTATCACCTTTAAGACTCAGTTCTTCTCCTTTAACGCAGCGATTTCCTGGAGAGGCAGAGCAATAACACAATCAGCGCAAAGTGTGTTTCAAAAGTTTCTTTTTGTTTTGTGAAAAAAAAATGCTGGTTCAAATGCTATCGATAAGAATGTAAATGAATAATTAAACTTAAGAACTAAATGACCAGATTATGGTTCATGAGTAGATCAACACAAGAGGGCACCATATATCCAAACAGAGGTGGCAAAGTGATGCAATAAACACAGTTCCAAAGCTCATTGACTGCAAGGAACTTCATGAATGTTTGATGTTAAGACATACAGGCAATTGGTAACTGGATAACTCTGTAGTGTCCCTTCAGACATGTCAGACGGCACTCAAATAGGATTCTAGCCTGAACTATGAACGCTCTGCTACTGGTTTTTCAACAAGATGAGGTTTTATATTTACAGACGTGAATTTTACTTGTGCACCTGTGGGAGATCTGAAACGTTAGGATGTGCAAAGACAAGCTTTGTAAATGGTTTTATTACAAACCTACCCTGAAGTATAGGTGCATGTGTATGAGCATCAGCCTCGAAGCAGGATGTGGCCCATCTGTCAGCTCGCCTTATAAAAGTGATGCGTGTGTGTGTGTGTATACATACCCGTCCCAAGGCTGACTACTGTGCCCAGGCTGTCATCGCCTTTCTTCATGATGATCGTGGCAAGGATTTTCCTACCCAAAAGGCCGTGCTGAATGCGAGCCGTGAGAGCATTGAAACGCTGGTGACTCAACATGGCGAACTGGTCGTGCAGAGTGCTACCCGACACTGGCAACTGCGCCCCCCACACACACACACACGCACACGCACACGCACATACATTCAATTCTTTAAAATATACGCAAACTATGTTTTAAAGGAGTGATTAGTGGTGCAAGAGGGTGAGAAAGAGCTACCTCTGCCGTGAGCTCGCCGGTACGTGCCGCCTTTTCCGCCTCTCCTATCAACACTCGGAGAGCTGCATCGGCTGCCTCCTGCTTGCCCTGCTTTTTATTGCTGGCGCACACCGCAGGAAACCAGCGTCCTCCCAGCTTCGCCTGATAGGTAAAGCTATGAGACGGAGACGGGGATAATGCATTTAGGTTGTTTTTCATGGTGTATAAATGGTAGGGGTGTAACGGTACACGTATGAACACTTTCTCCCATCCCTAACATCTTTACGACGTTCCAGCAATATGGATTATTTTGCGTTTTATGTCCAGCTTTAAGAATTTCTCTTTAACGAAGAAAATCCTGACAACTCCACATATCGAGGGAGTGAATGAATGACGGATTTAAGGAATAAAGACATTTGTTAAAGTCTGCTGAAATACATTCATATCTTTAGAAAATCTAATATAAAATGTAAACAAACACACACACACACACATGGAGGAATTTTGGTAACTCATCTATGCAGAATTGTTGTAATTCAGCCACATCAGAGGGTTTTCGAGCATGAACCGCCTTTTGAAGGTCATGTCACAGCATCTTCAATAGGATTCAGGTCAGGACTTTGACTAGGCCACTCCCAAGTCTTCATTTTGTTTTTCTTCAGCCATTCAGAGGTGGACCTGCTGGTGTGTTTTGAATTAATGTCCTGCTGCAGATCCCAAGTTCACTTCAGCTTGAGGTCACAAACAGATGGCTGGACATTCTCCTTCAGGATTTTTTGGTAAACAGCAGAATTCATTCAAAAGTTTAACTTTTGTCTCGTCAGTCCACAGAGTATTTTCCCAAAAGTCTTGGGGATCATCAAGATGTTTTCTGGCAAAACTGAGACGAGCCTTAATGTTCTTTTTCTCTGCCGTGCAGACCATTGTTGCCCAGTCTCTTTCTTACGGTGGAGTCATGAACACTGACCTTAACTGAGGCAAGTAAGGCCTGCAGTTCTTTGGATGTTGTTGTGGGGTCTTTTGTGAGCTCTTGGATGAGTCGTCGCTCTGCTTTTGGGGTAATTTTGGTCGTCTGGCCACTCCTGGGAAGGTTCTCCACTGTTCCATGTTTTTGCCATTTGTGAATAATTGCTCTCACTGTGGTTCACTGGAGCCCCAAAGCTTTAGAAACCTTTTCCAGACTGATAGATCTCAATTACTTTCCTTCTCATTTGTTTCTGAATTACTGGATCTCGGCATGATGTCTAGCTTTTGAGGATCTTTTGGTCTACTTCAGGCAGGTCCTATTTGAGAGATTTCTTGATTGTGAGCAGGTGTGGCAGTAATCAGGTCTGGGTGTGGCGAGATAAATTGAACTCAGGTGTGATAAACCACAGTTTTATCAGGGGGGCAAACACTTTTTCACACAGGGCCATGTAGTTTTAGATTTTGTTTTCCCTCAGTAATAAAAACCTTCATTTAAAAACTGCATGTTGTGTTTACTAATATTTAAATGAGTTTGATGATCTGAAACATTAAAGTGTGACAAACATGCAAAAAAATAAAAAATAAGAACGCAGGAAGGGGGCAAACACTTTCACACCACTGTATATATAAAATGTTGATATGTACCGTGGCTCATGTGCACGTCCTGACTGGCCCACCAGGCGGATCTCAGCAGCAAAGCCTCGTGAGCGTGCGTACTCCAGCAGGCCCGACACTGCGTTGTTGTTTAAGTGGTTGATCAGATCGCCTACTCCGGCTTCATGCGCCGCCTGGAGCTCAGCCGCTGTCAGCGGGGGCAATGATGGGCACGGGGGCATTGCCGGGGCTGAATCGCCTTCGCCGAGGGGACAGAATGAGTGCTGTGGCTGGAATAAACACGGCAGAGTGAGACGAATATTTGAAATGAATGTGTTACTCTATACATCTTCTCATTCCCATTTATGGACTTGTTTCTACTCTTTGGATTTGTCCTATTCTCCTTGTAAACATTTATGGTTTCTACACTCTGAAGTTTAAACCATAAATCCTTGCAGAAATCTGTGGAATTTGTGGAAGCCAAATTCAATGTCATTTCTTAGGCAATCTCAGAAAACTAACGCTAATGTATTTTATTAAAAAATCTTTTAAGAGTTCTTGCACTTCTAACAGTATATGTATATATCAAATTTCACCCTTTGTCCCTCCTTATACCTTGTTGAGCTGCAGTTGTCCCTCTGCCAGAAGGACCTTCACAGCTTCCTCTGCCGCCAGTTGCCGTGCTGCCTTCTTACTGGGTGCTGACGCCACCGGGTAAAGACTGGGCCCAATCTTTACTTGGAACATGAAGCTAATGCAAAAGATTTATATAGATAGGGATGTATAAAAAAAAAAAAAAAAAACACACAACATTTATCAATGGTCATCAATTATCATGGTTCTTTAGTCAAATTTGCTATTTAATGTCAGATAAGCTTATCTAAAGAACCTGATAAATATGGTAGATTTCTAACAAGAAAATTCTAGTAAGCAAAAAAAAATAATAAAAAACCCTAGCGTATGGTGTTGGATGTATGTGACTGCTAAAGTAGTAAATAGAGGCACGTGTGCCAAGATAACAGTGTGTAAAATCCCATCCCGGCTGATAGTTTTTTTGTTTTTTTTACTCTAAAATACACTCCAAAATGTTTCCTAACTGTGTACTGTGATTTTCTGGAAATTCCCACATCAGTGCCTGGGCTTTTTTGCCAAGAACATTTAGTCTGCTTTCATTTTGACTGCTGGTTTAACTGAAAAAAGAGCAGAAGTAGTCTTTAAGTGGCTCATGTATTTCCATAGCGAGTGGTCGAGGACCTCTGCTGCCTCAGTTTACATACCCTGCACAAACTGTATAGATCATGTGTTTATCTTTATTGACTATTTCATTCTTTTATTTTCCTAGTTTTTTCAGGTTTTCTCATTTTTATAGCACAGCACACCATGACAAAATTTCTTGTACATACAAACCCATGATACTTGGCAATAAAAATGATTCAAATTCTCTGCGAATTCACATTCACTGGTCAAATGGCAGCTGAAGTGATGTGTCTGTTTTACACAACTAAAACTATAGTGATTAGAAGGTGAGGGGTTTAAGCCACATCATCACCAAGCTGGTACTATTGGGCCCTTGAGCAAGACCCCTAAGCCTATTATTGGGCCCTTGGCTGACCCATAGCTTTGTTCCCAGCTTCCTAACATCGCTGGGATATGCGAAGAGAGAATTTCACTATGCTTTTAACGCCTTTACATTTTATTTGTTTCAATTATCCATTTATATTTTCCTTAACAAAACCACCCTCCTGCCTTCTTGTCTTCTATTGGTTCACAACACCCAAATGCAATGGTCAAAGTTCCACTCAGTAAAATTAGCATAAGATGAAAGTACCTACTCCAGAACTGCTTTTACAAAAGCTGTAAAAGACCTATACTGTCTATGTCAGCTCTGCAATATAAACATGGAATATTCCAATGGTCTTACCGCGGGTCATGTGCCGGACCATCCTGCCCGGTATTGATGAACTCGATGGCATTGCCACTACGTTGGCTGTGCTCCATTAAAACGGAAACGGGGTT
Source organism: Silurus lanzhouensis (assembly GCA_039877035.1). Taxonomy (NCBI): domain Eukaryota; kingdom Metazoa; phylum Chordata; class Actinopteri; order Siluriformes; family Siluridae; genus Silurus; species Silurus lanzhouensis. The sequence continues at coordinate 2,148,864 of JBCEWE010000436.1, forward strand.
CTTGCCGCCTGGGAGGGAGCGAGTCAAGACCTTCGGCGGCTCCTCCAAACTCTCCTTAAGCACACGGTAAACAAAGATGCACAATGAGAAAATGGAAAAACAAACAAAGATGGTCGATAATGGTATGGAAAAAGGCATTTTTAAATCATAGTTAATAATCACGTAGCGCAAACTTACTAAATAATCATCATTCAAATCGTTCGGTTCGGCGAGTGGCATTGCAGCCGGCTCTGCTTCATCCTCTAGGCTAGCAGTTCCCTCTAGCTCTTTGTAGAGAGTTCGAAGGGTCTCTTCAGATGCAACCTTCTTTGCCACTTTCTTGCTTGAGGCTTCAGCTGGTGGGAACCTACGTCCATCAAGCATCACTTGCATCCGAAACCTGGGGATATTGGAGTTCATTGGAGGGAAAAGAATGATTAGTTATATTAACTACTATAGATTATGTAATTACCCTGAGGTAGATGAGATGAAGCATGTAAACACTCAAGAATAGAAAGTTAACCTAGGGTTATGTGAGGGTCCTGACTGCTCCAGCAGAAGGAATTCACAGTTGTAGCCAAGGTACTGTGCGTACTCCATTAGGCCACTGACAGGGTTCTTGCTGAGTGCCAGTCTCAGTCTCTGCAACCTGCTGGTCTCCATATTCTGGGCTGGAGGAAGAGGTGCAGCCAGGGACACAGCCACTTCTGATCTGATTGTGTTCAGAAATTCTGGGATATCGTCCGATGCCCACTCCGAATGTCCTCCGTTCTTCGCATCTGCCTGGTAATATGAGGCATCATGGGATGAGTAGGGGGCAGATGTAAGGTCAGTGTACTCTAAGGGATTTTTATTAGGATGAGGAATAGAGTCCATAGGAGAATGTGACCTCTTCTCAAGCATTCCGTTCCCAAACGTACCATCCTTGCCACCAGTTGGGAGGTTCTCCCAGTTCATCACTTCTTCCGACAACTCGGATCCACACGCCATCTTTGAGGGTGTTTGTGCAGCTTTCACTGCGCCTGGCGTTCCACAATGCCCCGATTCCCTTTGCATTATAGAGGCACCAACGGCTGCTTTCCGCTGTCGGTCCATCTTCTCACGCTGGTGAGTAGTCAGCTCCCAAACAGGTGCAATACTGCTGGAGTTGCGGCTGAGATCGCCATGCTTTTCCATGGCATAAAGTGTAGGATTAACTTGCTTGGCATTTCGCAAGCCCAGGTTTTTGGCAATCATCAATGCACTGGCTTGGCCAGTCTTATGAAGATACTGAAAGATTTGCTCTTTTGCTTCCATTGTTATGGAAAGTCCTGATTCCTGTTCAGTGGATAAAAATGTGTCTACAGTCTGCTCAGTGTCTGAGGAACTGTCGTTTGCAGATTCCTCAGTGGAATCACTACTGGCCTCGGTAGCGGTTGATGTTGCACTGGTCAAATTGCTGTCTTGTTTTACTTCCTCACAAACACCTCGGGTTTTATTTAGACATGTATCCTTAGCACACTTTTCAGTTTTTACTCTAAACTGGGTTCCTCCGTAAAAGGATTCAGTATCACCTTTTGTAAAGAGTCTCCAAAGAGGAGGATTCTCTTTTACCTTTAACGCTTGGTTCGACTTGGATAAGCTGTACAGCGCTTGGTTAATGATCTTCTTAGGCAATCGAAGCCTTTTGGCCAAGAATTTGGCCTGGAGGGTTTCACCAAGCGGCAATGAGGCCAAAGCACTGAGGACCTGCCTTTGGATTTCAGGCGTCAGCTCCAAGGAATATCTACTGGAGTTAAATGGCTGGGAAACCCTACTTCCAGAACTACGGAAGGACGAGGCTGTATCAAAACTCTCTAGTGACACAGCATTAAAAGACGATGACAATCCAGAGATGTCACACTGATACTGATAATTCTGGCTTCTTAAGTGATGTTGCTCCCAGTCAGACTTAGTTCTAGGATAGTAGTTAGAGTTATACCCTTTCTTCCAACTTGCTCCACCTTGACTATAATCCCCTCTTCTCGCAGAGCTGCGAGGCTTATTATAATATGCTGTCTGACACTGGGGAGGACTGTCGAGGTGTTCAGTCCGGGGTGGTGCGAACCTTGGTGCCTCAGCACTCTGCCCTCTGAGGAACAGAATTTGCTGCTGGTGAAATTCGGCTGCCTCGTCACCACAAATCCCTCTATTTGTTGATGATGGAGAAGGACCACTGGTAGGCCCTCCAGGAGGGCCAGTAGATGAGTAAAGTGGGAGTTGTTGGAACCTGCCGGAACTAGCGTTTTGGCTTGGGCCTTGAGTTGTTCTGGAGTGAGCTGGGAAAGTTTGGAAAAATCCTTGACCCGATTTGCTTTGGTGACTCGGGAGGGAGAATCGCTGGTTCTCTTTGGAGTTTCTTCCTCTACCTCTGCTCATAGCGCAGGGGTGGAGGACAAAAAAAAGCTCACTGCCGGCTGGCTTTAGGTGAATGTAAAGACAAGGAGCAAGACAGCAACAAAACACTGATGTGTATTATCTGGATACGTTTTCGAGCACAGCTTTACCTGGTAAGAAAGAAAAGGATAGGAAAGGAGTCAGATAACACAGTATGACAACACTGGGGTCGAACTCAATAATAACTCATTGTGTAACTTATGAGACATAAATTACATTATATGAAGTGTCTTTTTAAACAATCGTCAGCCAATTAAACTGTGAATTCAAGAGAAATAATTCACCCTTGACTGTGTGGTTATAAGAAAAACACACCATCATTTAAAAAGGTCAACCCACCCTGGCATGGATTAATTTGTACAACCATATGGTTTCTTACTTAATGCATGTACACATACGAGCAATTTGACTGCACGTTTCTATTCAATTCTCTTGTAATTCAATAACACAGTAAAAGGTTCTTGTATTAATTATTCATTTTTTTTTTTCGCTCTTTGCAGGTATTACAACAGATTCTCATGGGAATGGAAAAGTGAGACAGTCTGTCAATGCGCAGCAGACAGACGTACAAGGACATCTTGGCTCGATGTAAACAAAATGAGAAATGCTAAAAAACGTAAATTAAATGCAACACAATTCTGTGAACTGATGGCAATGTACAGTGCATCAAGTCTCCCACTTCTGTTATGTCTTTTGCACATCATTAAAGATGGTAAGGAAATATAAACAGAGATGTATAAGTATAAGGCTGGGTGATATAATAATATAAAATTAATAGCAATACAAGCAATGTCGCAGTACAATTTTTTTTTAAGAGATATGAACTGGCTTGAAGCAGTAGTGTTGGTAAAATAAAGAGAAAAATAAAGAAAAAAATTATATATATAAACTTAACAATAAAAATTAAGAACAGCATTACATTTCTTTCTAAATATTAAAAAATATATACTAAGTAAATGCACAATTTAATAGTATCAGCACATTTACATTTAAAACGCATATTATACTATCCATTAATTATATATTTTGAATATTATAATTAGTTATTAATAACATTTGTAAGCAACACTACTGCACTGAGAGACGCTGTTATGTACACAAGAATCATAACCTTGCAGTTCTTTTTTCCTTTAGCACATCAGTAACGATAGAAAGGAAATATATCCATTAAGTGTTTGAGTCCATTATCAGTTTTTTTTTTATTAACAAAATACATGAATATATAAAATCAATATCATATCAAGTGATGACACATTAGACTTTTCTCAGACACCGTCAGATTTTTTTTTTTACATTTAAAATCAATAAAAAAAAAAATTATTATTACAAAGATAGAAACTGACTTGAAGCAGCAGTGATATTGAAATGTTTTATATCATTTTACATATGTTTTCCTTTTGTTCTTGTCATTTAATTCCCCCTTTTTACGATGCCTAAGAAAATATTTCCAGTCTGGTATAGGGCTGGGAAATACAATCATATTGAAATCAGGATAAATTATGTTACAGTACACGTTTCACAAATATTATGATCTGAATTCATTTATTTATTAATAGTATTGAGCATATTCCTGCTATTTATTTTGATCGATTTTTTCCAATTAAGTACACGCATATATAAAAATAAAAGTATATACATTTAAAAGTAATACGTATATTAATGATTACGTATTTATTATTATTTTTATGGATCAGTTTTTTTTGTTAAGTTACATTAATACAGATCGTCAGTAAGCAAACCAAATGTAACTAACGATCCGTCCATCGTGTATCGTAGAAGTGTTCGGGAATCGTGATATGATATTGTGGTCATATCGTGAAAGAGATTGAGACAGGAGAAAAAGAGAAAGCACTTATTGCTGAACATTATAAAGACACGAGTGGTGCAGCAGCTCTTCACCTGCCGATACACCTGCAGATTTCCATATTAACCCTGTGGTGAGGAAGACATGAATGCTAGTACAATACATACCGGAAATGCAGGACTTTAAGAAAAACAAAACAATGGAGGAAAAGTCTGAGAAACGCTGCTACCTTGTTCACCGCGCTGAAATCCGGCAAACAATCATAAACTAAAGCTAAAACGACCAGAGTCTGTGAGCTGAAACTAAACTGAAACGCTGGTTAGCAAATTTTAATCCAAACGACGACTGAAAGTTAAGAAAAACGCGCTTTGGTTCATTAAGAAATAGCATCCGAATAACAGGTCCAGTCTCACTCCAGCGCTAAACGCCTTTCTTTACAATGTAAACGCAAACGGTTGTGCTGTTATGGATTCACGAAAACAACGCAGCTGCTACTGGAAGAAGAAAGAAAAAAAAAAAAAAAAAAAAAAAAAAAAAAAAAAAGACCACCTGAGTTTCACTTTCCATTCCTCTCTCCACTCGCGGATCAGTTTCAGGGGGGGGGTTATACACACCGCCACCAGGTGGCGCCACAATCCGTCTGTTTCTCACCACTCTTAGCTTCTTATCCAAAGTCGCAACAAAGTTTTCCTAATGATCCCACACGTGCTGCAGAAATACATTCAAAGCCAGAATCCTACATTTTTTTTCCAGCCAGTGTAGGCTGTCAGCCGGAGCTAAAACATGACACCGGTGTTACAAATGGTGTGTGTGTTAATAAATATTTTATTAAAGAGTTGTTGCGTCGCCGGATACCGAGCTATTACTCCTCATCGTTACACCGACAGACAAATAAAGAAAGGCACAGTCGTGTGCTTACATTCGAGGGATTTGAGTTATTTCCAGACTTCCCACAGACATTTTGGGACCAAAATGTAAGGAGTTCCCATCATCGTGGCCTGCTTGCGCTTGAAAAACTTGTGACCAAGCGATTTATAGAACACACTTGTACGCTGTGTGTATGAGAACATTCGAGCACACAGATCTCAGCTTTCCAGGAAGGAAAAGGAAAAATTATTCATATACTAATAAAGCAAGAAATCAGTCCTGCTTAGTAAATTTCAGTCTTACCTGCTACAAAATATCTTTCGCAAGATCCCTGTCATTTTCTCCCCACACACACAAAGATACAGAGAAGTAACATACAGTTATATATAATATGGATGGATGAAATGAAATGAAAAGAAAGTTGCATGCATGCTTTTAGAGCAAACAAGCGTGTTACTTTGGTGCCGGCTCTCCTCCTCCTCCTCCTCCTCCTCCTCGTGCATCATCAGAAAACCCCGAGCGGTACCACGGTTTATAAATACTTCAGGATGCAATCGATTTAATTTCATGCTGGATTTTTGTGGCCGTCTGCTGGGAGTCATATTTCCCGTCTCCACAAGTGTCACCAAAATCCGTCTAATAAAGCATCTTTGGTATCGCGAGCCGCCTGCCTGAAACAGAACTCCGCCACCCGCGACTCTCTCGAATGCATAAAAGATGAAGACACGGCCGCTATGAGGGACATGTCGGGGGAAGCGCTGCTTTTCGGAAAACGGTGTTAAATCGCTTGCTTATGGCTCCTTAACCGTCTGGACAGTGCAGGGTTTACTGAACCAAGTGTTCCTCAGTTCCTCATATCTCACCGCTTTCCCTGCGCCTTTGGCCATTGCGCTATTCGACGGCTATGAACGTGATGGAAGTGCATGAGCGCACAGTAGTTCTCCTACACCAACATGATGACGGAACATGTTTTTTTTTCCCCTAACACTATCTAGTTGTACGTTAATAACATGGAGTTGACTGACATACAAATTGCATATGGTTTACTGAATCATAGGACACATACCAAGACACTACATAGGGTTTAGTGACGCACAGGTATTACTGATGCATAACATGACACTACATAAGGTTTACTGACGCATACTACAATATGAATAATATGACCTTACATCATGTTTCATGACGCATACCATGACAATACATAAGGTTTACTGATGCATACTATGACACTACATAGGGGTTTACTGACATACAAGACTACATAGGGTTTGCGCACGCCACAGGGTTTACTGATCCATACTACGACATTTCATAGGGTGTAATGACGCATACTATAACACTACATAAGACACTACATGACACATACTACGACTCTAAATAGGGTTTTTACTGATGCACAGGTTTTACTCATCCATACTACAACAATACATCAGGTTTACTAAATCCATACTACAACACTTCATAGGCTTTATTGACACATACTAAGACACTACATAGGGATTACTGACGCACAGGTTTTGCTCATGCAAACGATAACTAAATAGGGTTTCCTCATCCATACTACGACACTACATAGGGTATACTGATCCATACTACAACACTAAATAGGCTTTTTACTGATACACCTTTTACTGATGCATCCTACAACACTACATAGGGTTTACTGATCCATACTACAATACATCAAGTTTACTGACAAATTATATGACCCTACATCGAGTTTAAAGATGCATACACTACATAGGGTTTACTGATGCACAGGGTTTACTGATCCATACAACAACAGTACATCAGGTTTACTAATCCATATACAACTTATAGCTTAATGACCATACTAACACTACATAGGTTAATGACAGGTTACTGACATACAACAATACATCAGGTTACTATCATATACACTTATAGGCTTTAATGACGCATACTAAGACACTACGTAGGGTTTACTGACGCACAGGTTTTGCTCATGCATACAAGAACACTACATAGGTTTTCCCTTATCCATACTACAACAATACATTAGGTTAATTAAGCCATACTATGACACTACATAGGGTTTACTGATGCACAGGGTTTAATGACGCATACTATGACAATAAATAGAGTTTACTTATCCATACTACAATACATCAGGACGAATAATATGACCCTACCTCACGTTAACTGACACACACCATGACACTATATAGGGTTTACTGACCCATATTGTTTACTGACACATGATACAACGCTAAACACGATTTACAGATGCAAATTGCGACACTGCGTAGGGTTTACTGATGCATGCAACACTACATGAGGCTTAATGATGCATACTAAGTCACTATGTAGGGTTTCCTGGCACACAATGCTACATAGGTTTTACTGACATACGACGACACTACATATTCTAAACAGCATGGAGTTGACTTACACATACTTCAGCACTATGTAGTATTATATAGGATGGAGTTTAGTCAATCATAATGCACCAAACATAGTATAAATTGCATGGAGTTCACTGAAGCATACAACAATGCTGCATTCGTATGTAGCTCTACATCGCAAACCAAATGTACATCGTATGGCCAGCAGTTTACTACTGCACCACTACGGTGTTCTTAGACCCTACCGAATATGGGTTCATCATGAGCTTGAGATATGTTATAAGGTTTCATCTTAATTTCCACTACACTATATTACTTTGCTCAGTGCTCCAGTTCATTTTCCGATACCTCTTCCACCCAAAACAGTGCGGTCTGCTTGTGAAAACCATTGTTGGGTGAGAGCTTTTTTGGTTATTTAAAAATTCAAGTCATATGTCTAACCAAGGAAGAATACGCATGTTTCGTTATCAGATGCTCAACACAGATGGATATTTCCCTGCAGTCACACCAGAACAAGCTACACACGGATACGTTCAGATTTCACCACCAGATACAGACAATCTGGACCGAATATTGCAGTGTGAATAGAAGAGCCCCTGTTAGACCCCCTGTAATCTTCATCACTTCATTTCAGAGTGGAGGGTCACCATGATACAGCAGTCCTGGTGTACAAAGGGTCAAGGGCCTTGCTCAAGGGCCCATGAATTGCAGTTTGACAATACCAGGAATTGAACCCCCCGCTGTTGAAGTCTGGATGTATGAGTGTACGGTTACCCTTGAACACACAATTGCTTTAAAATCATAAGGAGTAAATGGATTTGAGTTTACGCCTCCAGATCAGGCCATGACATCTGATAGACAGATAGATAGATAGATCAGTATGTTGTGAAGACTAAACACGCACGCTCGCGCACGCACACACACACACACACATTATATAAGGTTCAGTTGGAGGCACGAGTCCTCTTTGTTTGTAAACGTTCAGCACTGCTACCGTTGAGCATCTGATAGCCGCGCACCTGAATCTCCTAAATCTCTCATGTGCCTACAATTACCGTGATTTCGACCAAACACAAACCCCCAAACCCTGCATGTCATTCTACACTCTCTCTCTCTCTCTCTCTCTCTCTCTCTCTCTCTCTCTATATATATATATATATATATATATATATATATATATATATATTATATATATATATATACGCCTGAAACTAATGTTATCATCACACAATCTGATCACGTGTTTTCTCCTCGCTCTCCTCTCCTGCGTCCCTGCTGCAGCATCCTTTTCTTCTCCTCCCGCAGTCCCTCGTTCCCCTCGCCACCATTTCCCCACACCACCGCTCACTACCACAACGCGACACGACGCGCCGTTAAGCCGTCGTGTGCACAAACCGGAACGCCGGACAGCCACCGGTGCGAACTTACCGACCGCGTAGGGCGACACGAGCTCCCGAGTCACACGCCGAGAGAGCGCAGAGACGCGCCAGGACGGGACAGCAGAGGTGCGTCATTGTTGTGCGACACCTCCTAGGACGCGTTCTGATGACGCAACTCTCCACTAGCTTACACCTCCCTCCCCTCCCCTCACACACACACACACACACCTAGCATGCCTTTGCAGTATTTGTGTCACTAGATTGAGACGAAATGTTCACTTAATGGGTTTTATCCAGTGACATTGCTGTCCCTTTTAGTTCATTGTCGTTCAATTCTAAAATATATTGTTTTATTTATATTATTTGTTATATTATTCTTACAGATCAAGTGCTCCAAATTGAGTGTTTTTGGTCCCAGTTTTATTTTTTGGATTTGCCCTCCTCAAAACATTTTTTGTGCAAAATTAAAATTAAAATTTTCAACCTTCATAAAGATACCCCTTGAAATAAACAACAAACCATACTTTTTTTTAAAGTGCTGGAAGTGTAGAGTCTGTCTCCTGATCATATTTGGATTTCTCCTTTACATTTTTTAATCCCAAGCACACATGTTTCATTTTAAAGTTTTATTTCCAAATGATTCTGTTATACCTCTTAGCAATTGAGGTTTAAGGGCCCAGCAGGGATTTATACCCATGACCTTCCGATCAGATGTTAACAATAAACATACTTAATTTTTTTTCATTGCAGAAAATGGAGTGTATTTTCCCTGATTTTTTTATTTATTTATTCTTTTTTTTATTTGTCCATCTCACAATCATTTTGTTTATCAATGGGGAATTTCTTTTTTTGTTGTTGTTGCAAATAATTCATAAATATTCTCTTTGCAATAAACATTATTTTAAACAAAAGACGTTTCTGCTTTCATGAAAGCACTGTTGTACACATTGTTCCAAATCTTTACATTTGGACAGAGGTTTCTATATGATAAGTTTTATGTAACTAATTGGTGTAAATGACTATGATATTTCCTTCCTAATCATTCAAATGATGTCCATGTTGATGACACTATCACTGTATAGCCTTCTGGGTACATTCCCTCTTCACAGAGCCAGAGTTATACATACCAAACCCTGATTCTAGACTTCCGGCTGCTGTAAAAATCCCTATTTGCGTCATCCAAGAAATATGATATATTATATAATTATAATATTCTCATGGTGATAAAATAGGTTTTGATCCAGGAATACAGGTGAATTGGCTGTGTTAAGATTTTGTGTCCCCATTGTTGTATAATATAAATAGTTATCATTTGATACCAAAAAAAATTGTATAGAAGACATTTTATGTACAAGGGGTAAAGAAATTTTAATAACAATAACATATGCAATAAATAAAATGTCCTATCTATCCCTCCATGCATCTATCTTTAAATACACTATTGCCAAAAGTACAATCTGCCTTCACATGCAAATGCACTTCAGTGAAATCCAATTTTTAATCCATAGGGTTTAATATGATGTTGGCCCACCCTTTGCAGCTATAACAGCTTCAACTCTTCTGGTAAGGTTTCCACAAGGTTTAGGTGGTTGTTAATGGTAAATTTTGACTATTCTTCCAGAAGCACATTTGTGAGGTCAGAAAATGATGTTGGACGAAAAGGTTCCCAAAGGTTTTCTATTGGGTTGAGGTCAGGACTCTGTGAAGGCCAGTCAAGTTCTTCCACACCAAACTCACTCATTCATGGCTTTATTCACGTTGCTTTGTGCACTGGTGCGCACAAAGCATCAAAATAGCCACATTACCCCAACCCACTGTCTTTTTTCTCAGCAAATCCACCTGAATCGTCCAAATGTTTTGACACACTTTATTATTCTGATGATCTACTCTTCTGATTAACTACTCTTAGGTTTCAAGTCCTATTTGTTCGTTAATTGTTAACAGCCTGATACAATTCTCGAGGTTAGGGTCAGTGACATGTGACCTGAAGAAAGCAATACTGCTGTAACTAATACCCTTCACTATTTATAAGTCTGGTCTTTACAACATTGCTTTTTTTCTTCCCCACCCAAGTTGATGTTTTTTTTAATATTTATTATTTTTTACATCTAATCCCTGGTGTGATACAGGACGGGTCTTCTTTTTTAGCCTCTAATGAACATCAAAAAAACAAACCACCCTTGAATTTTTCTCATTAAATTTCTTTATTTAAAAGAATATGTTACAATTTATTTATAATGCTATATGACTGAGTTTCAACAAATGTTTTTTTCCCCATTTCGTCGGCTCCTTTAAAACAAAAACAAAAAAAGGAAATGATCAGGGTTTTTTTTTTAATTCGTTTGCCGAAGTGGCTCAATGTGACTTCCTTCAATACTCTTCTGTCATTTCGGATGTCTCTGTGACTATGATCTATGCACCTTGGATTTAAAAAAATTTTTTTAAATTGTATGCTATGGAAAATACTGTATGATACCTTATTACAATAAATTAATGAGGTGTATAATCCATTCAGAGCAAACAGAGCAAATGCAAGAAATGTGTGTGTGATGGTTTTGAGAAAAGAACAAGAATTAGAACAAGAGGTGGAGACAAATGCACATTATTACAATCAGTTCATGGAGTCACAGATGGCTCAGGTGTATAAAGTGGTCTGCATTCTGCCGTATGAGAAGAGATTATAACAGTGGTTCTCAACTAGAGTTTCAGATACCCACTGGCTTTTATAATGTTAATGTTCTTAAGTACTTGTAAATGTTAGTATGAATTTACCAGTGCAATCCAAATCCAATCTTTGATGAAGAGCTTACGGATGGGTGATGGCTCATGCCACTGCTGTGTGTGTGTGTGTGTGTGTGTGTGTGTCTGTGTGTGTAGGATCAAGACATTAATCGACTTGATCCTACAGTTCTACCCGAATTAAAAGAGCCCCCTTGGATTAATAATATGAAGTGTTAGTGTTATGCTGTGGGGAGCAGGTATTTGTTTTCCTGCCATGCTTTGTTGCTTCCAATTGCTTCCTGGAATAAAATAAATCTTCATATTGATCTTCTCGATATCATCTATATAATTTTCTGCACCATTTTCTAGCTTGATCAGAGTGGCCTCCTAGGATTATGGAAATTTTTTGAAGTATCTTTTTCTCGACAGATCCCACCCCAGTTCAACGTCTGTAGGAGATTTTAGAGTGACGTAGAACATATTTAAAAAAGATTTTTCTCAAAGACCATTCTGGAAGCTTTTAGTGGCACACCACATTCAATCATTGTATTCATTTCTCCATTCGTTTCAAAACATAAAAGCTGGATCTCAGACAAAAGCCTGAATAATGGAGGATCACTAAGATCAAACATGGCTAAACATACAGCAAACCCTGGGTTATTCATTAAAATAAGCCGGCAAGTTAACAAACGTAAACCAGTACCTCAAAAAGAACTGGGAAGAGGTCAAGAAACAACACAACACAACAAACAAAGGGAAAAAACAACAAACCCCCCAAAAAACCACGCAGCACTGAAATGTCAAGTCAGTCGTGATCGCACACCAACAAGAATAATACTAGAAGTGCAAACTAGCTTTTATGCGCCTGCGCTAAAGGAAACTGACTTCAAGAACTGATCCCCAAAGTCGAACAAACAAAAACAGTAGATGGCAGTAAGGAGTTAAAGCAACATAATTACTGACCATAATACTCATTTAACAGACCTTTTCTTTTCAAAAAACAAACAAACAAACAAACAAAAAAAACCCCACAATAATGTGAATGATCTGAACATACAAATAATCTGTGACTTCATGGGATTTAGGGTAAAGAAAAGAAAAGAAAAAAAAAAAAAAACAACGACTGAAAGAAAGTAGTAGAGGTTATGGAATGTCGACCTCAAAGTTACTTACACACGTGCCACAAACACACACACACAAAAAAAGCTTAAAATAATATAGCTATGAAATATTAAAGCTGCAATGTGCATTTTTTATATAGCATTTAAACAGTTTCTAAAGACACCAGTAGACAGTCAGCCGTTTCCTTCGCCAAGTCTTAAATCCTAACCATAACCAACATGATGATTCATTTATTATATATTAATTTGTGTGTGTGTGTGTGTGTGTGTGTGTATGGGAGGAGAGTAATGCACAGCACAACTATCATTACAAAATGTTCTCATGGGAGCTGCCTGCAATAACTAACCTCTCGATCTAATACAAGATACGCACACCTACTTTATTTCTCTCAATTCATCAATTCACATTACTCTTTTTGAACAAAATAATTATCTGTAGCGCTTTTAAATGCACAACTCGAATACAATCAGTCTGCTATGTGTTTACCCTCAGACTGAAATGGATCTAGAAATGTGATACACGATCAAATGGTGCAATTCGTCCACACGAAACGGTTTCAGCAAAACGTTATCCCCCCCATGATGATTAATAAATTATAGTTATTAGATGATGGTAAAAGAAAACTGAAACATGCCTAAACGCTTACTCTTAAAACATTCTAAGAACTGTAAAAGCAATCGACCTTACACGTGACCACGTCTTCCTGGTGGACATTGTGGCCTGTGTTATTACAGGTCTTTCAGCCACCGCATTCCAAAAGGACAAGATCGGGTTTAATTATTAATTATTACTATTTAAAAAAGAACCCTGTTTTATAACTCCATCTTGCTGACCTAATAGCATCAAAAAAACAACAAAAAAAACCCAGCTGAAAAGTCAGATCTCCGATTCCCTGTTTGTAATACTGTTAACTCTTAAGTGCACAGTAAAGGTTACCTTAAAAAAACAAAAAAAAACAAAGGAACACTTGTTTGCATTATGTGTTTGAACTGGATGAAGGAAATATATAGAAAAAAAACAAATATATATTTAAACATACACTATATACATAAACGTATTGGGGCCCCCACTTAATAAAGTGAAACCAAGTGCTTTGATTAGACCCAATGCCAAAAGTTTCTTGCACACACACTTGTAGAAGAAAAATGGATCTGTCTGCTGAACTAGAGCGTGGTACTGATCGAATGCCACCTTTGTGATAAGCCAATAATCCGCCGTTAACTGTAACTGGTGTAATTGGAAGGTGGGTGCGTTTAGTAACGGCAGTAAAAGACCATATAAAATCACCGGCGCTGTGCTGGTTATGTAGCTGATGAGTTCCAAATTTCCACTGGCATCAATATTGGCACTAAACCAGTGCAGCAGGATTTTAATGGAATGGGATTGCATGGATAAGCACCTGCATACAAGCCTTATATCACCGATTGCATTGGCAAGCGTCAACCCGAGTGCCACTCCTGGACTCGTGGAAACGTTTTGCGGAATTGTCTGGTAACAGTCCGGGTTTAGCAGATGCCGAATAAATTGTATTTGTTTTGATGCACTGTAACCTTTGTAACGTTGGTGGAGGTGGAAAAATGGTACGAGGCTGTCTTTCAGGGGTTGGGCTAGGCCCCTTACTTCCAATACAGGGAAATTTCAATGCAGCATACCAAGAGATATCCTTCCATCTTTATGGAAGGCTCTTTTCTAGTCCAGCATGACTACAGTATGCCCCAAAGCACAAAGCAAGATCCAAAAGGACATGGTTGGAGGAGTTTAGTGCGGAAGATTACAAGCCAGGCCCTTCTTGTCCAACATTAATGCCTGACTGCACAAACGGTCTACTGAATAATAGAGCAAAAAAAAAAAAAAAAAAGAAACACTCCAAAACATTGTATAAATCCTTCCCACAAGAGTGGAGGCTTTGATAGATTGGCATGGGACCAACTCTATATTATGTCTATTTAGAATGCAATGTCATTACATGCCTTGTTCATATGATATTCAGGTGTCCCAATACTTTTGTCCATCTAGTATTTGTATATATATTTTTCTCCTCTATATTTCCCCCATCCAGTCATATATATTACTTATATATGGGTATTTTTAAAACAAAAAAAAAAAATATTTGCTTCTTTTTTTTTTTTTTGAATGAATTTCTGTTCAAACTTCTTGCTGATCTGCTCTGCTTGTCCAAGTGGATGGTACAAGTTTAAAGATATTTACACACATGAGTAATGTCACTGTGGTTTTCCCCCTGCCTCCTCAGTCCTCTCCCTGCCGAGCCATTCTGAAAGATCGGCACGCTTCACGTCACAGAATGCGTGCATCTCTGTGTGTTAGTGTCGGGATGAGGTTTTACCGTCGAGGCTTCCTGGCTGCACGTGCGCTCCACCTCTTTGCTCGCGCCTTCGCTTCTGGCTCTGTGGCCGGGGCTTTAAAACCTTCACGAGCTGCCGGCCGAACAGCTCTGCTTAGCGTGCACAAGTCGAGGGGGAGCGATCACAGTGCTAAGAGCCGGGAGTGTCTATTTCACAGGACGACCTGTGGGTAGTGTCCTTACAAAGAAGAAAGCCAGTTGCCTGAAGTGTTAAACGAAATCAGCCTGGCCAGTTTGTTTTTTTCACAAGCAGTCACCTCAGAAACGTCCTTCAACAGAACGGCTGAAATGACCAGAGTCTCAATGATGATATGATGGATTTGATGGATGGATGGATGAAGTGTGAGGGGGATAAAAAGGATTGATTTAAAATTTTTAGTCTGCTTATTTACTACTATGAGTCTGAAGATGGGATTTTTTAGTTCTGGTTGTCCATCGAGTGTTTGTGTGTGTGTAAGTGTGTATTAGTGGACAGACTGCGTTGGCTGTTTTCCTCTGTGTGTGTGTGTGTGTGTGTGTGTGTGTGTGTGTGTCTCTGTGTGTGTGGTTTTATATTCAGGGGGTGACAATCTCCTGTCTCAGGTGCCTCCATCCCTTCTGTGCCTCAACAGCAGGAAGATATTCTGCAACAGAAAAAAAAAAAAACAGGTATGAGAGAGGACCCGGGCAAAAACATACACAAACGTGCTATATATAAAAATATGATTTTGTTTAACCACATTTAGGCTCGTAATAGCAAATCAGAAGCTCACTAAGTAACAGAAAAAGATACAAGAAGCAGGAAAGTACATTGCAACAATAACAATATGTACAAACGTTCACCTGGACACCTGACCATAAGGCTGGTCTGTGTTTTTGAACATCCAATTCCACATTTAGTCCCCATTTGCTGTTAGAATAACCTCCTCTCTTCTGGGAAGGTGTTCCACTAGATTTTGGAGTCAAGTCAAGTTTAGTTCTATAGCGCTTTTCACAACAGACATTGTCTCAAAGCAGCTTTACAAAATGTAACAGTAAAGGTGAACGATGTGCAGCCATGGTGACTGTGGCAAGGAAAAACTCCCTTAGATGTTATGAGGAAGAAACCTTGAGAGGAACCAGACTCAAAGGGGGAACCAATCCTCATTTGGGTGACATCAAGAGTGTGATCATAAATCTTAAAACAATACGACAATAGATTTTGGAGTGTGCTCATTTAGCCACACGGGTGTCTGGTTCTGATGTAGGTGAGGAGGCCTGGGGTGATGTCAGCATTCCAATTCATATCAAAGGTGTTCAATAGGATTGAGTTTAGCACATATGGCTGGGAAAGTATTGACCGTATACAAGTTGATTACTCAATCACACACTCGAGTGCTCATGATATTTCTCACTCTCGGGTGTTTTAATGATGTATAATCACACTCCTAAGGGAGTTTTTCTTTGCCGCAATCTGTTTATCGGGGATAAATACATTTAAACATAAGTGAATTTTGTTCTACAATTCTTATATTCTTTAAAGCTGCTTTGAGACCATGCCCATGGCTAAAAGTGCTACAGAAATAAAAGGAAAAAATTTCAGTAAAACTGAAAAGTCAGGTGTCCAAGTATTTTTGTCCGTATAGTGTGCATTCATTCCTGTTCGAAAACAGTCTAGAGTTGTAAGAAAATCTGTCTTTTTTTTCCTCATAATTCTAAAGGCTAATTCTACAAACAATCCTGCTCTATAACGCATCAGTTCGATTGAGATTTGTCTATCTATCTAATCGTTTTTCTGATTTTGTTTGAATGTTTGACACACACATAGGCATACTCATGAATGGCAAAAATCATAGTGCTAAAAAAAAAAAATTAATAAATCTTGGGTTCCTGACCATCAAGTTCCCAGTAACCACTCGGTATGACAAACTATGACAGAAACACACAGCAAACTCTAACACACAGGGACTCATGAAAGCATTGTTAACTTTTTAAATACAAATACCTTATGATTAACATGTGATGTAGAATATATGATGAATACGATTTTTATATTGATTATCATTCTCTCTCTAGATTGTGCACATATTGACAAAAATGAAATGTGTAATTCTTTCCCTCTGCCACTAGATGGACACCTCAACATCACTTAACTGAGATTGCTGTCTGGATTGAATTAGTACAAAAATTAGTTATTAAAATTAGTATTAAAAATTAGTTCGACAAAAGTATTGGAGCACCTGACTTTTGCAGCCATATGTGGTTCTCAAGATGTTAACACAAAGCTACACAATAGTATATAATGTCTAATGTCACTGTAGAGGATTGTGTTAATTTGATTACAAGAGCATTATTGAGAAAAGATAAGTCAGTCGGATACTCCAGTTCACCCCAAATGTCTTCATTTAAGTTGAGGTCAGGGGGGTTTTGGTGCACATGGCTATTGTCATGCTGGAAGGTTTCTAAACTTCTTATCTTAGTTTAATTAAAAATAAATCATAAGAACAAACAAGGACAATCAAGGCTATTGTTTGCTTCGAACTTTGTCCTAATAGTTTGGGGAAAATTCACATATGGTAAAGTTTTGGCAAACTTTTATGCATAAAATGCATATTTTAAATGCATTTTGGATAAACAAACGAGTAACAGGAAGGACTAGACCTAAAAGACAACACATCAAAGGATAAAAAAAAAACAAAAAAAAACAAGGCAGGCTGAGCCTTACCTTACTACACATACCATCTTTACTACAATTCTTATTGTCTTTATCCGTTGCTTCCTCTTCAACCTGAAAAAACCCAAGACACAGCACCGCTCGTTAACGTGAAATCTACAAGACGCATGGAAGCTGTGGGCAAGCACCGCAACGTACCTCTTTTCGCCATTTGAGCTCACAGAAGACCCGCTCGAAGCACTCGTGCATGTAGTTAAACTGTGGATGAGAGAAACGGTTAATGCAAAAAACAAACAAACAAAAAAAAAGGGGCCCAAACACACAGCAGGTGTGTGAGAGAACAGATGGATTATGCATCACTCACGTATGGAGTGAAGATTTTGACCCAGCGCGGCTTCTTTTCGCCTCGTGCGTACTCAAAGCAGAATGCCATTCCTTCCTCGTCTGTGTCCCACCGCTGCATCTCGGCCCACTCGAACGCGATCACCTGATTCTGGGTGTGGATGAGATGAAGAAAATAAACAAAGAGGTTCATAATTGGCTAATTACGATTTTAGCTGCAAACCAAAAGCAAGGAAGATAAAAAACAAATAAGTAAAATGTATTAACTAATATAAAAAAAAAAAAAATCCGTGTCCACACCACAGTTCTGTTGAATACTTAATTCTGATTGGTTTATATTAATTATAATTTTATCATTTTTTATTAGCATCAAAACTGACACTATTTATAGTAATATTAGTAATAATAGGAAAGTAACTTGTCATTATGACCACAAATGCTTAAAATATATTAATTAGTGACCATTTTGGTTGCATAACATGAATGGAAATTCGAATTCATTGGAAAATGATCAATTGTCACATCACACCAGCCCAAACCTTTGATAGAAAACAAAAAAAAAACCTAATTATAGCTGTCACAGAGTCACGTTTTAAATAACAAAGCTTTAAAATAAATTCAACAATGAATATTGTATTCAATTCATTTTTATTTGTATAGTGCTTTTAGCAATAGACGTTGTTCCAAAGCAGCTTGACAGCTGTTAAATTTGTTCTAAAGTTTAAATGTATACATTTAGTGCCTATAAGTTGCTTCCTTTTAAGTCTATCTCCATTGAATGAGCCAGTGGCGAGGAAAAACTCCTTGAGATAGTATAAGGAAGAAACCTTGAGAGGAACCATATTCAAAAAAGGAACCTATCCTCATCTGGGTGGCGCTGAACGTCCACTCGTTACAGTTCCATCATTGTTTAGTGATGGACGCTCAAATGCAGAACAGTTTCATGCAAAACCATTGTAGCAGACTGTTTACATTAAGTCCAGTAAAGTCCAAATCCATCCTTTGAGTTGCTCAGTAACTTTGTGGATCTTTAGATCTTCAGAATGCCCTCGGATAACAAATTATTAAATAAAATAAAAGCTGGTCGGCTTGCAATTGTAAAAAAAAAATAAAAAAAAAAAAAGCATAATGT
This sequence comes from Silurus lanzhouensis, assembly GCA_039877035.1. Classification (NCBI taxonomy): domain Eukaryota; kingdom Metazoa; phylum Chordata; class Actinopteri; order Siluriformes; family Siluridae; genus Silurus; species Silurus lanzhouensis. The sequence continues at coordinate 2,167,988 of JBCEWE010000436.1, forward strand.
GGCAATAAAATGAAGCCAACTGAGGACCTGAATGTTTATCAAACCCACCCACAGTTTTTATTCTTCCTCTATTGCAGGAGATCATTCCAGTCACAATGCCCAGATTCATCTCGCTTAAATTGTGAACGGGTGGTAAAGGAATCTTTTTTCCACACATGAACTGATCAACACAGAGTCCCGACCTCAACCCCATCGAAAGTGCTTTGATATACGGTGCAGATTAAAGCGATAATAGCACCCCCCCCTTTATACCGACAACGTTTGGTAGGCACAAATATTGTAATGAATGGACGTTCGGTGGCACCAGGTTGAGGATGGGTTCCCTTTTGAATCTGGTTCCTCTCAAGGTTTCTACCTCATACCATCTCAATATTACTTAACATTATATAAAACTTAAAAATGCCATGGTTCCTCTCATTTGTGATTTCTTCTTAACTAATGTTCGGTGACTCCTAACGATACATAAAACTGCTTCTTATTTTTCAAATGTTGTTTCGAACACCATTTTTCCCCCTTAATTTTTCAAATGAATGAATGTTTTGCTGTAAAACGTCACAACTTCAGAATCGTGAAATTCAGCCTCGCGCTCACCTCTAGAGTGCCCTCTTCGGTGCAGGCGTGCAGCTTGAAGTGCCGGATGCTTATGGCTGTGATGACGTGGCCCTTGCGGCGTGAGTCACAAGCGCAGTGAGGAAAGATGATCTCGTTGTAGCCTTCACACGACCTCACCATACTCAGGTACTACACACAGAGCGAGAGAAGGAGATATTTCTTAGTTATACCCACGTCGCCCATTTGATAAGAACATACGAGTGTAAATATACCCGTTTACTTCACAGATCTACAGACAGGTACCGTTTCGTTCAATCTGATCACACAACTTATTTTTTTTTTACGCAATTACATTTGATATGATGCTCGAGACCGGGTTCAACGATATCCAAGACCACATGAGGAAGAAGCTTGAATGAAATCCATCTTATGGCCAATTTGATCATTTATTAACGCTGGATATTTTAGCCTATGATATTCGTTTACTTTCAATTCCTCCCTTGCTTCTCAGGTTAGTAATAAACGAAAGCTTTTTTAGTGCCTATTTCAAAAAGCAAGCTAGCTAGGAGGTGATTCCTACATACTTTAAAAAAAATTTCATGGGTCTGTTAATCTCTAATGCAGGAAACAGGACTACGGGATTGAAAAAGAAACAAGCCATTGCTTTTGCTATCGGCAAAAGAAAAAAAAAAAATGGCACTGAAATATAATGAGACTCCAAACAAATCCTAGCAGGCAAACACAAATACAAACACAATTCTGCCATGCTATCTGCAGACTGCATCTGTCTACAGCTATAACCAAACATGGTCAGCTGACTTATATGTAGCTATTACTCAATCTGAGCAATTGTAGAGTATAAAATAAATAAATAAATAAATAAATAAATTGGTATACACAAAATTGTCAAGCAACGGTTAAGCACATAGCAGGTCACAGATGTCTGGTGTGATTATTAATAATTAAAAAGCCCCTTGGTCTTTATTTTCCCCTGCACCAAAAAAGAAAACTGCCTCTCGTTTTGTACTGGCTCACAAGACTGAGGCTTGTGAATGGGAACAAAGAAACAGTAACGGCAAACTAAAACAAACGTGTCTTTCATTAACTGCGCCGGTCCGGGTACGTTGTGTCCGATCCCTTTTTTTTTAAATTTGATCGCATTTGGAAAACAAGATACGATGTCTTCGTTCCTTTTTTTTTTTTTTTTTTTTATATTGAAAGCAGAAAAAGTTAAACATGACCTAGTGTTTGCCTTATTTAGACATTTTCTTAATTTGTTTCATCACACACCGTGTAGTAAACGAAATCTAAACATCCTAAATTGGAATTCATTTAATTGGTGGTCTTTTTCTGAAGAAGAGAAAAAAAAACGTCCACTCTGGAGCCGTTTGTGCGAAGATGTTACAAACTAGAGCAACATGTTCAGAGATGGTGTACAATCTGGTCGAACGTGGGGTGGATGAGAGAAGCGTGTGAGGTTTTGTGCACGGAATAACACGAGGATGTGTGTTAGACTCCCTGACATTCCTGTCACTCTTATCCTGCTTTTAAAAAAAACACATGGTGATCCAGATGAACTTCTGGGAGTGAAGCCAGAAAGATGGATGAAGCTACTGTTGGAGGACGTGATGATGCGATTAATTAGTTGTTTTACGGATATAAACCCACAGAACAGTACACGGAACCCTAAGGAAGCAAAAGTCAATCGCATTGGTCGTCCTTTTTTTTTTAATTTTTATAAAATGTCCACTCTGGAGCCATATGCACAAATAATAATTATTATACCACAAACTAGAGTAACCTATTCAGAGATCGTAGCCAATCTAATAGAGCATGGAGCGAGGCAGAATGGGGAGGGGCGAGGCAGGAGTGGGTGGAGTTATTTGGAGTTGTTCTGCAATGAGTGCGTTTCTTACAGTGTACATTTCCTGCATGGCATAACACTGTAAGAAAAGGACATGTGTTGAAATCCCACTTCCTGTCACTCTCTTGATGCTTTTGAAAAGCAAATAATGATCCAGATGAACTTCTCGGAGCGAAGCCAGAATGCTGGATAAGGGGCAATGATGGATTATATCATCGGTTATTTTACATCCAGGTTCTTAAAGAGTCTCCGAAACGCATATAACTCAGTCAAAGATAGATTCCTGCTAATAACAGTTTTATGTTGGTCTCATTTGTAGTCGTAATACAGCGGATTATAAAAAAAAAAAAAAAAAAAAAGACTAAAACACCAAAGAACCAAAAAAAATTAAGGATTTTAAGTGCTGCGGGAGCATTTCAATAAGCATAAGAGAAAGCGTTACATGGACATCAGAAAATTAGGACCTGTTTGAAACTATTTAGGACCTAAAACGACGAATTTGAAAGATTTTTTTTTTTTTTGATCTGAAAGAAGGGAGTATCAATCTTGATTTAAATGATGTAAATATTACCGTAATTTCCGGACTATTAAGCAGATTTTGAACATAAATAAGCCGCACCTGTCTATAAGCCTACATTGAAACAAATGAACTTTATACAGGCTTTAATGAAAGACAGTGCCTGCAACACGGCTTGTATCTAAACAGTAGCCTACCAAGAAAGTCATTGTTCACTGTCTTCCTCCTTCCTTTCAACAATTACTCTCGGGAGTTTATCTTTTGGCATTGTCGTGTGTTTAAAAATCACCATTGGTGAAGCTTTTCTCCCGATGCTGTGCAGCTCAGAACACAGGTGAAGTGTGTTTTTTCATGCCCGGGTGTTTTCAGTGTGACGAATGATTCGCATTTCCTGTTTACAGTCCGAGTGAGCGGCAGGTCAAACGTCAGAGGAACCTCATCCATATTTATAATTTGATATAACGAATTTCATTGGTTCACCTGAACCCGTTCGGCAATTTCACTGGCCTAATGTTATGGGGCTCAGTTTTTTGGCTTGAAGCTTGTGAAACCGGGAAAAACCCAGGAAAAATCCATAAATTAGCCGCTTCTTTGTTTAAGCCGCGGGGTTCAAAGCGTGGGAAAAAAGTAGCGACTTATAGTCCGGAAAATAGGGTACATTACATTACATAATATATCTTTATATATACACATATATATATATATATATATATACATATATCATATAAGAGGGGATCATATAAATATAATCCCCTCTTCTTCGCCCTCTTCCCTGACACTGTGTAAAACACGCTTCGTGCGCTCAACTATAGTAGCACTATTCCATGTATACAGATGAAATTTCGGCACTAAAAATGCATCCTGCATTATTAATAGTACTGAAAGCATGTAACAGAGGGAAATGAACCAGTGAGACATTGTAATGAGATTACAAACATTTACACTGTAATGAGTTGCTATTTAATTACATCTATAAATCAATTAGAATATTGCATCTGTTTTGTTCACAATTCTACTGTCTTGCATCAGCATCCCATGGGGATTTAGAACATGCTGTTGGAATCGGGGTCTTCTGACTACTTCCTCTACAACATACACACAAAGTTTTTGAGTTGTTGGAACTCACCATGGAAACCTTCCTCTGTTCAGCCAGTTTCTGGAGCTGGTATGATTTCTCCTCTGCTTTAATGAACCCCCTCTTTACATCATCCAGTGCCTAAAAGAGGAGGGTGGAGAAAAATAAATAAATAAAGAGAGTGTCACTCAAATATGCGCAACATAAACATAAAAGCCTCATACAGAGACTCAACCTCACACAGCTGAATCTACCTGGTGAAAGCAGTAGTTGATGGCGAGCTCGTTGTCGTTCAGCAAGATCTCCTCCTCGGTGGTGAAGAGCCACTTGCGCAGGGTGAGGCAGGTACCGGGGACGGCTGACGTGTAGTTCTGCACGTAGAGCTTGTGAGGGAACTCGTTCGGAGCCAGTTTCCGCACTGACATGAAGAACAGGGGAACGAATCGAAATGTAATACCACTTCCCTGACGCTATTCAGCAAAAAAACTGCATAAACGTTGGGGGTGTGGCCACACCAAACATATGCTATGGGTATAATATACACTATATGGACAAAAGTATTGGGACACCTGACTTTCCACCCGTTTGTGCTTCTTCCCCAAACTGTTACAGCAATGTTGGAGGCACACAAATGTCTGCCTTTGGATGTGTTTTCAAAGTTTTTCCAAACCTGTTCCAGCATGACAGAGCCCCGGCTCACAAAGCCAGCCTCATGTAAATATGGTTTACATGGGCTGAAGTGCAAAATCATAAATAAGCTACTGAACACCTTTGGGATGAATATGAACGCTGACTGCACCCCAGGCCTCCTCACCTCACCTACATCAGCACCCGAAGTTTACCAACACCCTTGTGGCTGAATGAGCACAAATCGTAGGTTTCTATAACAACAAACAGGGACGGAATGCTGAATGGGATGTTCAAAAAGCACATACAAATCTTATGCATAAGTGTCCACAAAACTTGTCCATTTAGTGTACTTGTGTGGCTCATGATTTGGAAAATAATAATACTACTCACTGATAAATTACTCAGATCACCGAGGATTCACAATAAAGAGCTTGCATGATAAGAGCACTGGGACTCTCGCACGGTCATGAAGTGCTTTAAGTGTAAGCACAGCTACATAAATCAAAACTTAGTTATACTTTAGTTAGTTATACCCCAGGCAACTGCAAATAAATGCCTTATTTGCTAAGTTTGAATCAGAATCTAATTTATTACCCGAGTATATCTGAACATACAAGGAATTTGTTTCCAGTTTAATGAAACCATTGGTGCACATTTAACATACAGCCACTGTACAGCAGTGCTGAACTCAATGCATAAACTAAACCAAACATGATTACAAATAAAACACCTAAATGACCGAGCATATGAGACGGTATACTCTGGCCGGGGACAGAAACGGACATTGGAGTGCAGTAACAGTCCAATTGGTTAAAAATAAATAAATAAATAAAAGAAAGTGCATGTTGCACGAGTATGATATTTCAAGACTAAGACTACTACAACCATGTCAACTAAATAACCAAACACAGAAGCAGAAAACAAAAAGCATCATTATGCAGTTAGAAAATGCAACCCAACAGGTGCTGGGAATTTGGCTGGCTTTCAAAACACTGTTTCAGAAAGTGAAACTGTTGAAGAAATATCACGCCACAGAAACACTCAAACTGCATACTACGTGATGGAAAAGACGAGTTGTTGACCAACTGTCTAGCTCCTACATGAGGCAGAATACGACAAGGGGGTTAACAGAATTTCTGTTCATGAGACACCACAACGTCTTGAATGGTTTTATGTTTATAAAAAAATATTACAAATTTCACGTCATTTCACATAAATACCGAAAATTGTAACAGATCAGTTGCAATGCGTCTGTCGCTCGGCATCTGCAAATCTGAAATTTGTTTAGCGAAGCAAATCAGAAACACTGAAACTGTGAAAACGAAACCTTCTGCCGGTCCAGTCTGCTACGCTGCTTCTGGGGTAATTTATAAACAAAATCCCTCCATCATACATGATCAAATACAGGTCTCACCACTGTGTCCTCTCAATACATTTATTGAGTATCTGTATAGTACAAACATACATATAAAGGTTTTGCAAGGTGGGTGACATTGCAGAGACTTTTTGAAGTTGAGGAATAATATGAAATTGTTTGGAAAAACTGTAGATGCTGTTTTTCATGGATTGGTGAATATCTGGCAATGTCCGACTCTGCCTCTCTAAGATACTGTTTTGATATAATTGAATTAGTTTGCAAAATTATTCTCCAGTTAGTTACTATTGTTGCCCCGGTCCATAACGCTAGCAGCTTTAATTTAAATACATTTTAATAAATTCAGATCCCCCCCCTCCTAAAATAGTACATTTCATTAGTTTAAACATTTGATAGGTTCTACTGCGAAAAAATCTGGTTTATGAAGTTGGCAAATCATTGCGTTTCTGTTTTGTTTCACATTTTCCTGCAACTTTTTGGGAATTCCTGTTGTACAAATTAAATATATCATACGAGTGAACTGAATAAAAAGGAGTTTGTTTTTTCTTAACCAATGTGGGGGGAAAAAAACAATACATTACTGCTACATTACACCTTATGCTTTATTTATACCTTACACAGAAACTGGTCTTGCACTAAAACTGTTGAAACTGTTTTGGAATATTTTGACATAAATACACATTGTTGTACATGCATCCAAAAAAAAAACAAACAAAAAAAAACTTGGTGTCATCTTGTAACCTTTTCCCAATTATTTGAAATGTCTCAAAGGTGGTGTTCGGTTAAACAGCCGCAATTAACACCGAATGAATTACAGAATATGGACAAAAGTATTGAGACACCTGACTTCTCCAGCCAAATGTGGACACACGGTTGCCTTTGGACGTGGTAACATGAAATTTTCGCTTCTTTTGAACTAGGAGACCCAAACCTGTTCCAGAATGACAGTGCTTGTTTGCACAAAGCCAGCGCCATGAAGATATGGCTCACGTGGGTTGGAGTGGAAGATCTTGACTGACCTGCTATAGTGGCCCTATTGTAAACTATAAGATAAATTGGAACGCTGACTTTACTTTTTGCCTGAGTTTACAAATGACCTTTGTAGGTGAATGAGGCCAAATCTCCACTACCACACTCCAAAATCCAAAATTATGGTTATTATGGGTATTAATTATTAAATGGGATGTTCAAAAGCAAATCTGATTTTTGTCCATAATTTGTCCATATTGTGTAGCTTCCTAGTTGTTCACGTTATAATTTGATCTGAGTTGCGGGATCCTGTCCACTCTTGAATTAACGGTCCATATATACATTATCAAAGGTAAAGCACCAAACATATAATCACTATGCCCTTGAACAAAAAAGTCTGAAGGAGCCAAACTTACCGAATGAGTGGTTAATGACTTCAAAGAGAGCAAAATAACTGGCTGCAATACTGTCCATCCCGACCTTCATCACCACAGCCTGAGACACACACACACACACACACACACACACACACACACACACACAAAAAGAAGAAAACATGAAGGATAAACAGACATAATATATACTGTGAAGTGCCTAATAGCATACCTGGTTCTCCAGACTAATCCATGTGAACAAACACATACTGTATATCAATGAGGCTGGCTTATAAAATGCTTTATGTCCTGGCCATGGTCTGAATACTCGATTCTGATTGGGTGGAAGGTGTGCACACTTCAAACCGTGCACACAAATAGTTCCCGTCAGTATAATTACCCATGTAAATGCATTTGCTCCCCAGATGTTCCCCAGATGAGAAGCCTGGTTCCACTTAAGGTTCACCTCAGGGAGCAGAACTTCACCCCGGTCACCACTGACTCGCTCATTAGACTTAGAGATCTAAAAGTCTGGCGTCTCATTTATAAGTATACAACTGGCTGATCTGATCAGACTTTAAAATTCTGATATAAATGAATAAAAATGTATATACAGTAATCCCCCGCTTTACCACGGTTTGAATCTCGTGCCCTCGGTTTATTGCCGAATTGCATTTGCCACAAACTTGTTTGGCTGATTTTCCCAGCCTTATATAGGGAATTGTTTTTATGGAGTTTTATGTTGGCTTTCACTGGACAGTGTTGTGTTTCCGTATGCATTACCTGGTACACCTGGTCTGTGGTGCTGTTCTTTCGAACTCGGACGGTTACTGTGGTTTTGTCTGGCATGGCTATCCTCAGCTCCACATCAGAGACACCATTATAGTTCTGAGAGAAAAAGATATTTTGAGAGAGAGAGAGAGAGAGAGAGAGAGAGAGAGAGAGAGAGAGAGAAGTTTTTAATCATTGGCAGAGATTCATAGGCAGTCAGTTCAAATAGAATGTCTTGATCAGGTGAGTAATAAATAAAAAAAATTATGAATGGTGAGTACAGAAGAGCACCAGGAAAACCTACAGAAATGAGTGAACACACACACACAAGATCTCCTCACACTACACAGTTAATGGAAAGCATATGAACCACAAATACAGGTAATCATTCAATAAAAGTAACAAACAATGAAAAGAAAGGCATTTTGACTTTCTGTAAGCTATATAAAAAAAAAAATGCTCAAATCATGGTTCTACTGACGTGTTTTAGCCAGATATTACAATAATATGAAACCAGCACCTTAAACACTATGCCTTTGCATAAGTTTTCACCTTCCTTGATTCTAACACATTGATCTGTATGTGACAGTTTCCCAGTCCCTGCTGATCAACAGTATTTTCGCAACATGAAGCTACCATCACCATGCTTTACTGTAGAAATGACGTTCTCATACTCTTTTTCCTTTCCTCGGAGCTGGAGAGGTATCCTTACCCTTTGTGCATTTAATATATACACTAAATGAACAAAAGTATTGGTTCTTTCTCACAAAGTTAGAGACACACAATAGTATAGGATGCCCATAAATGTGTTGCAGCTGAGTGAGCACAAATCTCCACAAGCACACTACAAAATAAAATGGAACATCTTCCCATGATAGTGGAAGTTTTAATAACAGAAAATGGGGACTAAATGTTGAATGGGATATTCAGAAAGCACATACCAATCTTATGGACCGATGTAGACAAGCTTATGTCCATATAGGGTAGATTGAATTTCACTGATACCGATTGATAGGTTGGATGGTACTTACCGATAACCTATTAATCAACCGATAAATGGACACAGGATAAAAAAAAACAAACATAACACTATGTAAAATAGTACACAAATAAAAAATAAAATAAAAAAAACAGTACTGAATCATGAAAGTGTGCTAAAGGAAATACATATAAATATATTAATAAAGATAATTATAGATTTAATACATTAGAGATAACAAATATAGTATGGCGCTCTCCGTGCAGCGTGCGGTCTCACGTGGCAAAACAAACAAACCGCGTCTAGAGGCCGCTCTCACCAAGACCGCAGACCTTCTCAGCCGGTCCATTTTTTTTCAAACCGGACAAAAATCGGTATTAATATTTGCCTATATTCAATAGTTCCAGCAATGATCTGATGGTGCTGATTAACTGGCAAAACTGATGGATTGGTTGACCTCTAGTAAATGCTACATACCGAGAAAAAATCAAGATAAGATTCAGTTAAATACCCTTGATGATTCTCCAGTATGCCTTTTAGCAGTCGCCAAATTGGAATTAATATGGTTTTTGACAGTTTTTTAATAATGGCTTTCCAGTAACGCTAGTATTAGCATTAATAACAGATTCTATAATTAATTAATTGTATTATTGCATAAGAACAGGAGCTTTGAGGATGGCTACACTGATTTAGGACTACAGTTTGCTCTGATCACCATCACTGCACCTCAACATCGTTTTTCTGTAATAAATGGACATTCGTTTCAGTTTGGCTGCCCCAAACAGCATTTTGCAGGGTTTTTGGGGCAGCCAAACTGAAACAAATGGGGGAAAAAACAGGAATATTGCATATTCTTTTGCGCTCGACTCACCTCGTCTGATTCAGACAAGAATTCCTGCATTATATCGCTCTCCCCGATGACTCGCACAGAACACACTGCGGAAAGTAAAAGATAAAAAAAACATACATGAAGTAGAGACGCATCTTTTAAATTCTCTACAGTGCTTTCTCCTTCACACTAAATGTAAGAGAGCAGGTGTGCTCTCAATTAGTCATTCTCTGGGCACATAGTGACCTTTTTGGGCAAAATTATTGGCTTGTTTACACATAAAAGCGGTTTGCTGGTGTAAAAAAATAAAACATTTGAATACATCAGTGTCCCTTCGCATTAATTGTGACCATTTTTGTACTGTTTGTTACGTTAATAAAAGCATACTAAGCTAAGCTACTAAGCTGTGCCTGTCTTTGGATTTGAAGGGGCATCCTTACTCGCTGGATTTTTATATACACTACATAGACAAAAGTATTGGGACACCTGACTTTTCCTGCCATATGTGGCCCTTTCCCAAAAAACCAAAAAACAATATTAGCAGCTCACAATTTTAGAGGAGGTATATTGGAGACCCAGACCCAAAAGAGTCTTACCTCTTTCTAGGTATTCCTCCAATCCCCTCCTTCGGGCGTCCAGCTGCTGCTCGGACAAGGAGAAGGGCCATTTCCCAGGCAGTTTGGGGAAGGTAAAAGTGGCAAACTCCCTCTTAAGGTTTTGATGCAGAATGGCAAATTCCCTGTAGCGCTTGGAGCACAGCTGCCTGCCAGCCATGTACACGTTATACACCTACAGCAACCGGGGACACAGACAGGAAGAGTGTAATTCAACAATGGTGTTTGACAGGAAGGTTCATTCGACAAACATTTCTAATTATATTCTTTAAATCTATTTCATGCCAGAGAGCTGTAAGACACGTGCATGCTTATATAAACACATTTTTACAAAGACCTATATACAATAGACTTTCAGAATAATAGCTTTCTCAGTCAAAATGTTCGTTTGAATTTTTTTTCAAAGATTTGTATTTGTAATTTTTTTTAAATCATGCTAGACCGGATCACCGCGTCGTAGTTTGCGAGGGACTATAACTTTCTCATGTTATACGCAAAGTCTCGAAAGGTACTAAAATGAGCTAAAAGTCATTAACTACTCAGGATTCACAGATAAAAAAAAATAATAATCATAAACTTATTTATTAAACATTGTGCTTTTCTGCCATAATAGGCTATTATTCCTATTATAAAACAAATCCAACACACAATTCAGATATCAAGTGGTGTTCTTTTGTGATTGACAGTTGTTTTGAGAGATAGAAAAACAAACAAGAACATTGATTGTGTGGAGTATATACAGCTATACACAGTCGTGTGTAATAAAATATAATAAGATGGTACTGTGTAAGGAAATGAATCAGTGAAGTGGTTAAGGGATGCAGCTCAACTTGTAGCAGAGATAATGTTTATACTAGGGATGGGAGATCTGGGGTTTTTTCAGGTTGATGATTTTGTCAGATTTATACTTTATAGTTAGCCTTCAAAGCAAGTTACTGATCAGAGCAACCAAATCTATGAGTATAGCAACAGTGACACCAGGGTTATTTATGCGTTTCATACACTCCACCTACACTGTGTAACATACACTGAATGAGGGTGATGTATGTGAATGTAAAAGTGCACTCACCACAAACTTCTCGCCATTCTGCTCCACGTGTTTATAGGTGGGCACAGAGATCGGGACGGCCTGCTTGTCGCTGTAGTCGTAGCAAGACTGGGATGAGCTATCGTCTCCCGGGTCCAGGCTGTCCGTCTCTGGCTGTGGGACGGAGAGGACCGCGAGAACGAGCTCCCTTTCTCCAGCGCGGATGAGATCCACCACCTGTTTGTGCGTGGCTCCTTCCACGTTCACACCATTCCTGTAAAGAGGGAGTGCGCGGAAATGTATTCATTACCTTAATGCAAATACGTTGGGTTTCACTGGGTAGTCAGTGCAAAAGAGCTGTCTATTACAGAATCAGGTCTAAATCAATCAACCTTTTAAACGAATGATTAACCAATAAATTATTGGTCATTGGTGCAGCAAAAACAGCAGCAGCATCTACATCAACATCAACATCCAAAATGTTTCATTAGGCCATTTCATTTAAACACACTTAAACGAGTGTTGGGCCGCTGTGCGAAAGAACTAAAATAACCATCCCCCCCCCCCCTTGCCTGCTTTAATAATCTGACTATTCACTTACAGATCGTTACCCTTTGGGAAGCGAGAGATTTGATATATTGTTCTCATGGATATCGAATGGATTATAGATCATTATGGATTTCCCTTAAATGTCCATCTGGTTAATATATTTGATGACAAAGGAGTGGCTGGGGAGAGAGGAGGTGGTTAAAACGGTTGAGCTGGTAGATTTTGAAAGCTCTCTGTATCGCATGTATAGCCGTACATGTTTACTGTCCTCTAAAAACAACTCAACATACAGCCGTTATTGTCTAAATATGAGCAAAAAAAGTGAGTACACCCTAAATAAACATGTCAAAACTGTGTCCAAAGTGTCAATATTTTGTGTGAGCTCCCCAGTACCAGCAGCATTTATGCAGCCCCAGACCATGCTGCCACCACCACCATGCTTGACTGTATGCAAGACACAATTTTCTTGGTTCTCCTCAACAGGGTGTCGCCACACATGCTGGACACCATCTGAGCCAAACAAGTTTATCTTGGTCTCATCAGGCCACAGGACACGGTTCAAGTAATTTATGCTCTTGGACAGATTGTCTTTAGCAAATTGTTTGCGGGGTTACTTGTGAGCAAGCTTAAGAAGAGGCTTCCTTCTGAGGACGGCCTGCAAACCGACTTGTTGCAGTGTGCGGTTTATGGTCTGAGCACTGACAAGCTGACCTTCCGCTTCTGCAACATCTTAAGCAATGCTGCAGCACTCATGTCTGTGTTTTTCTTTTAAAGCAGCTTCTGCACCTGATGCACAGCGAGGACGAGGACTCAATTTCTTTGATCGACCCTTGCGAACCCTTTTCCTAGTGGAACCCGTCTTGGAAAACCCTGGCCACACAGTTTCAGGTGTTACCGATCTTCTTATAGCCTCGGCCATCTTTGTGGAGATCAACAATTAAAAATCCTCAAGGCGAGTTCTTTGCATTGAGGTGCCATGTTGAACATCCAGTGTTCAGTATACTGCTTTAACTGCTCTAATACGATAATACGAAATATGTATGGTCCTGTCAAGCACTCAAAAACATGAACTTGATGAGTAGGGCATCTGCCGTCGCATGATTACACGACGTACAGCTGTTATCAGTGTACTGACTTTTGGTGCCAGTTATTTAGACAATAATGGCTGTATGTTGAGTTATTTTCAGAGGACAGTAAATCTGTAGTGTTATACAAGCTGCACATTGACTACTCTAAAATATTAATTTATATCCGTTTCATTTCTATAGCATTGTCCCTTACGATTTACTAAAATGGTTGCTGAAATGTGAGGGGTGCACTCACATGGTACCACTGTACCACCAATATATATATATATATATATATATATATATATATAATATATATATATATATATATATATATATATATATATATATATATATATTATATATATATATTGCTCTTGACAAGATCTTTTGCTTTGTGACTAATCTAAGCAGAGACATGTTGCATCTTGTTGCTCTCCACACATCCCGAATGAACGTCTCCCTGAGATCTTCCGCCTCAGAGTATACGCTTTGACACTAGACATATTTTTCTGTGCTTATCGAGGCAGGCCAAAGAGCAACCTGAAGAGAGGTCAACTATTATACATGCATCAGCAATCTCTTTCTTTCTTTCTTTCTCTCTCTCTCTCTCTCTCTCTCTCTCTCTCTCTCTCTCTCTCTCTTAAACACACACACACACACACACACAATCTCACTATCTATTCCTCTTGCATATACACAAAAAAAGATGTGTAAGCAAAAGCGGCCTCATGCTTCCTCATTGGTACCAGTCAAGAACAGTTAATGTGTCACACTGGCTTGCTGTTATGCAATACAGAAACAAAGAGAGGGAAGCATGGAAAAAAATTTCCTTCACACTCTCTGTCTAAATCAGTCTCTCTCTCTCTCTCTCTCTCTCTCTCTCTCTCTCTCTCTCTCTCTCTCTCTCTCTTTCACACAGACTGAATGCCTACACACAGCATCTGTGCTTTCTTTTCATTTTGGAATAAGACCCTTCACAATATTCATACAGTATTACGTCATATCAAGAGCTGTAATTCTGTAGTTTGCCGTGACGTGGACGATGACAGAATTTCATGATGTTTGGAAACGAGATGTTTATTCCCCACAAGATGTGTTAGGATTAGCAAGTAGGACCAGAAAACACATACATTGAGAACGTAGTAAAAAGAAGGGCGGCGCTGTGAATAGATGAAACGCCATTCAAATGTGCTTCAACCAGGCAGGAAGCTATTGTGGTGATATTTGACCTTGCTGTGATCTTGCTCCTGTTTGGAGCAATTCCAAAATCTTATCAGTTCATCTGCTGGTAATGATGATTTTTTCCGGATAAATTAGACAAACATTCCCTGTTCTTGAGATTTCGTTGCTAAAACCCCCAGACAGACACATGAACAGGCAGATGGATGAACGGACACAAAATCGTAGACAGCCAGGAAACAAGTCATTGGGCCACTGAATTCGAACATATAAGTAACATCCCTGCATGGCAAACGAGAAGGATACTATTGCAGGAGAAATATTTCAGACATATGTCCTTTCTGTAACCTTGAACCTGTTTGGACTAATTCCAAAATCAGTTCTGCTGGTTAAAATAAAAATGTCATATGAAATCATGCAAACATTCAACCACGTGGTCTCGAGACAACAAGAATCCCAGACGAACGAATGGGTAGATGGACGACCAAAAATAGAACGCCCCCGGCTCAGCAGCCGAGGCATGTTATCGAGCTCAGAGACAAAAGCCCTTTACTAGCTTAGGAGTATAAAAGTTAAGTCTATCTATCAGATAAAAATTATAAATACTGCAAAAATACTGCAATATTAATGATGAACAAATGGTAAACTAGAATTCCATTTTATTTATTTATATATTTCATTTGAAAGCTCAAAATCAACAAAGGTAATTTCGTCTTCTAATATATGTGCAAACAAAATTTGAAAAACTAAAAAAAACCTGAAATACCTTGCTTGAATAAGCTCCCAGTTTCCTCTGACAGAATGAGGACACAATTACTTCCCTCTGGCATCCACCTGTCAATCATAAGTTTTTCATACTGTCCAGATTAAAACCTCAATTGTTGAAGGCTCATTACTCAGACTGTAAAGCTTAAAATAAATAAGAAAAAAAAAATAGATTAGAGACAGGCTCCAAAACACTATCAAAGCGCTTGTATATCCCAGCACAGTGAGCACGGCGAAATCAATAATCGGGAAATGGAAGCTCTATGGCACCACACAGACACTGCCAAGAAAATTCTGTCCCTCAAAACCCACGGAGAACAATCCAGTAATCGCATTTTGAGCTCCAGAGTTCACCTTTAACAGCATAATACAGAGAAAAGAATGAGCTTCAGAGTTCAGAGGCTGTTAGTCGAGTAATGATGCTCAACACTGGTTTGTATGGGAGGCTGGGGAGAAGCCGTTGATCATAAAGTACCTAAGGAAAGCAGGACAGTGACTCGGCTGAAAAAGGTTTTGTGCTCAGATGAGATGCTGAAAAAGCTTTTGGCACAAATCTATTAATGTCCCACACCTCAAGACACACAATCCGTACAGTGCAGCAGGGTGGGGGAAACATAATGCTTTGGGGAATCAGCAGGGCCCAAGATTCTTATTGGAAGTGACTAAAAAAAATAGATGGTGCAAAATATTGAAGGGAAAAAAACAGCAAAAGATTCTGCTTGAATACGCTGGAAAACTGAAGCTTGTGAGGAAATTTTAGCACAGCGATCCCAAGTACAGCGCGAAAGCAACAAGTCATAGAAGTTCCATTGAGAATCTGTGGCAAAACCTTAAATCAGAGCCAGTTGAAGAATAAACAAGATAGTGTGTTGTTATATACAATTACAGAGGCTCCAAAGGTTTATATTCCTCATAAACTGTTAGACTACTGAAATAAACCACCTTTTTATTTTTTTAAAGACATGACAGCCTAACTATAAATTGTGTGGTCCCTCAAGAACGTCTATGAACTAACAAAGCTAACGATCTAAATGTAAAAATCTTCTCAGTATAGGCATTTTTGATGTGGAACGAGCGATTTTTCAAACACATGCCATCATCAGATTTTGATTATTGTAGCTTCAGACATTCTCCACAGAGTAGCAATTTAACTCACGTCGTGCCTACAAGGCTACATGAGTGATAATGTAAGCTGGTGAATGAGCTTTAAAACCCCTGCTGAGGCATCGTAATATCTTAAATCAGGTTCAGCAAGAAATGATTCAATGGGAGAATCGTATCTGTTCTGAATGGAGGTAAAAACGGAGGTGCTATAAACATATTCTTCTGTTTAGAGAGGTGGACATTATATATTTCCTTTTTACTCCACTTTCAAACCATTTGTCTTCTCTGTCTAGAATCTTTGTTCTTGTAAAAGGGTCTCTTGATGTTCAGGTGGTGGTGTAGCTCCATAAAGACACAGTGTTCACGGGTTGGAGCGGAAAATCTTGAGTGGCCTGCTATAGAGCTCTGACCTCAACTACACTATATTTCCAAAAGTATTGGGTCACCTGGTCATAAGTTCGGTATCTGATTTTTGAGCATTGCATTCCACACCCTATAATTCCCTCCACTCTTCTTGGAAGATGTTTCACCAAATTTTCGAGTGTACTTATGGATATTTGTGTTCATCGGCCACAAATGCATTATGACAGGCAGGTACTGATGTAGATGAGGAGGCCTGGGGTGCAGTCAGCGTTTAAATTCACCCCAACGGTGTTCAGTAGGGATGAGATCAAAGCTCTATAGGATGCCAATGAAGATCTTCCTCTCCAAAGCATGTAAACCAGATCTCCAAGGAGCTCACTTTGTGCACAGGTTTCCAAGTTCAAGTGGATGCATAATATTATTAGAGTGCATCTTCTGATACATTTGTGTGCCTCCAGCTTTGTGGTAACAGTTTGGAAAAGAACCACATACAGAAGGAAAGGTCAAGTGACCCAATACTTTTGGCAATATAGTGTATATTAACAACTCACCATCAGTACCTGACTTAACTAACCCCCTGGTAGCTGAATGGCAACATCATCCCAGAACAGTGAGGGCTATTAAAGGTATATATTTAATAGGTTATTATTTAATATTAAACAAATGGGGACATGTGAAATAGGATGTTCAAACCTATTCAAATCTTATGCTCAGGTGTCCACAAAAATGTTTTTTGTCCATATAGTATACGTGGGGATCGTTTGATATCACGATTCTCAAAGGCACGGCACGAGTTTGCTTGAATTAGCTGCTGTTTTTCCTTCGTAAAACATGGACAGGGTGTGCTGATGGGTTTGACTGATAACCACAATGTCCAAGATGCAGCTGAGAGCTTCTTTTAAGTTGTGTGGGTGTTCTGTCTCGTCATGTACTGTATCCTCAAGCAGTGGTTTCTAGACACATACCAGATTATGAGACTATACAGCAGTCGCTGTACTATGACGTCAACAGTAAAGGTCCTCGCTACTGGTTGCCATAGTAACTTTTATCAGTGTGTGGTGCGAGCAGCTTTCATGGCAAATCAAGAGAATTATCACTTTTTTTTCATTTATTTTCCCGGACGCCCTTATCCAAAGCGACTTATATCTCATTCATACAACTGAGTAGTGATGGGGGTTAAGGGCCTTGTTCAGGAGCATAGGCGTTGCAGCTTAGTGGTGGTGGGATTTGCACTCATGACCTTCAGATCCAAAGTCCAATGCCTACGCTACCATCACCTCTCATTTCCTCAACTTCTTGCATGTCATTGGACGCACCTACGTCTAGTCAACATGGTTGCTGTCACTCATGTCGTTGAAAGTCGGCAGTTTGTTTGTTTGCATATAATACATAAACAATTTCACAGATCCTCTGCCTCCCCTGACCGCCCACCCAATTTAACCAGAGCTTCACCTTAGCTTTTCTGCTTCTAGTCAGAGAGAGAGACAAAGAGAGACTCATCCCTCGTCATAGCAACCAATCCCAAAATCACTGACGTGCCCTTCTGAATATCAATCTGTAGCCCAATTGCAAACAGGGAGAAATGACAAGTAGGTGGATCTTCACCGAGAACCTTAAGAGCACCTTTGCAGAAGCAGGGGTTGAGTATTGACCAATTGGGATGGAAAAAAAAAATCTAACAAAAACAATTACGCCAATCATTTCGGTGAGCACCTGATGACCCGCATCTCTCTCTCTTGTACATCATCCTCCTGGTGCTAACAGCTGCACTGGCCATGCAGGATGCAGAAGAAAGAGCGAGGCTGTCTGTGCACTCTGCTGATGTGTGATCAGAATGTTTAATGAAGGCCGGCCCTTCGACACAAACCTCCTTTTCTTCTGAAAGAGGCAGCCATTCCAAACAGCTGCAAAGGCCACATTATATTCACAAGGTAAAAGACTGGGAGCTTCACAGATCCCCAGGGCTCAACCTGAAGATCATCAAGGAATCATCAAAACGTGTTTTCTGGCTTGTGATTGCAACGCTTCTAGTAGATCACCATCCAGGTGCTCTACACTCCATGAATGTTCACCGTGACGTGAGAACGACCAGGGGATAATGACGTTGCACCACGTGATACCCCGAGCTTGTCACATCTCTAACCGAGCTCCCGTGTCTCCTTACAGCTAATTAACATGCAACGAAACAACCTTCCCAACGCACCTGATCCTCTCCCGTGTAGTTACACCATTCACCACTGACGAGCTCTCTGGGTCACTGACTCTAAAAACCAAACATGTCAACACAGGTGGCTAGCACAAGACCGAGCATAGGAAGCTTGTTTTTTATTGTGTTTTTTTCCCCAACTCTATTGCGGTTCCAACGCTCGGATTGGCTAGCCAGATTGGCAAAAAATGCCTCATGCACCAATCGGAGCGCGGAATATCAACGTTAGCCAATCCTAGCGCATGGGGTGGGATTTGGTAGAATACGGGTAGGAAGAAGAAAAAACAAGACCAGGAGCTAGTGTAGTTATTTGGCTAGTTTTAAGATAATGTCCGGTAAAACAGCTGATGATATATAAGAAGATAGAATTTATATAATTAAATATATAAATACATATTATATAAAAGTCGATTGTCAGGCTTAGTCGAGTTTGGGAGCTGGATGACAGCGCGTCCACAGCGGGCTTAGCCGGAGGATGCTAAGTACGCGGTGGAGGCGCAGCAGCCGAGCGGCAACTCACACTTCGAGGATGCGGTCGCCCTTGGAGATGCCGGCTCTGTCGGCTGCCCCACCGGGCAGCACGGCGCTGACGTGCTGGAGCGGCGCGTACAGCTCGCCGTTGATGCTCCTTAGCTGGCCGCCTTCGCTCACTTGGCCGCGCACGTTGAAGCCGTAGCCCGAGTCCGACTTGACGATGCGGACGAGCCGCGGGCCCGCGGCGGCGCTCCCGCCGGAGCCATGGCGCGACGAGCGCTGCGCTGAGGGCGCCGCCGAGCGCACGTCCTCACCCTCCACCACGTCTGCCATGTTTGGTTTCAAATCCCGGAAAATGTTTAAAAAAAAAAAAAAAAAAAAGTTAAAAAAAAAATAATCCCCGTTAGGACTCCGCTTTCTCACGCGCCGCGCTCATACATCTGATTATCCGCCTGCCCGAAATAGCCCCGCCCCGCAAACCGAAGCCACGCCCACTACCCAGTCACGAGGTCCTGCTTCTGGTTCTCCCTTCACGGAACAACAAAAACGGTGCATCATGGCGCATGTAGTCCGGCTGATCGCAGGGTCATCGCTCTGAGGATGTGCGATTATCACTCGATTTTATCTCTATCCGATAATACGGTACTTTCAGGATCGTCGATAACAAAACCAATACTTACATGAAATTAAGTATCATAGTGTCATAGTCGATATATATATATACATATATATGAAAGAAATAGTCTTTTTTTTTACTTGTCACATGTACATTACAACACAGTGAAATTATTTCTTTATATATCTAAGAGACGTTAGGAACCGTGATACCGCGCTCCTGGAGTATAGAGGGTTAAGGGCCTTGCTCAGGGGCCCAACAGTGGTAGCTTGGCAATATTGGGGCTTAAACCTCTGACCTCCTGACCCTCTGACTATTATTATTATTATTATTATTATTATTATTATTATTATTATTATTTAAAAAACAAATATGATCCTTATTAATCAAAGAGAAGTTTAACGGGATATAATCTGTCACAATCACCATTTTCAAACTGTCGCATTATGTTTTTACTTTCCTTCTCCTTTATATGGTTTATGTGGGGGAAAAAAAAATCTAAAGAAAAAACTCTCTTAGAAGGTACAAATGACATATACGTGGCATTGTTTATTCTTAGTGATAATAAATAGAAATAAAAATAAATAAACCACTGGAGCTGTGATGTGAAATGTAATGTCTACCTTTTATTCAATTTGGTTGGAACTAAAGTTTTAAATCTGCATGCATTTTTTTTTGTTTCAAATCAAATCAAATTTTATTTGTCACATACACATACATAAAGAGTATGCAGTGAAATGCTATTTCCGACTTGTATTGTGTGTAATATCAAAACCATCTAAGGTGGTTTTGGAGATACTGAGCATGAGGTAAGTAATTACACAGGAATCATTTATATTTTCAATAAAACAATAATGCAAAACCATATCAATTATGAACATTTTGAAAGCTTGCACACATAAACATATTTTAACATTAAGGATTAACCTTTCCAACCTTTTCAAGATCTTGGTTAACTTAAGTCAATCATGTGATATCTGAAAAAGAAAATATTTGTTAAATGATAGCACTGGTTTTAAAACGTTTACTCATTCCTATAGGATGCCGACTAGAACATACAGTTGTAATATTATTGAAAGATTTCTATTCTTGCGTCTGACAACACCAATTTCATTATAGACTGTTGAATATTGTTTTTGATGACACAAGGGCGGACAAGAAGTAAAACTTACAATGGTTATATTAACATAAAACATCATTTGCCATGAGCTCCAACATCAGTGCCTCCAACAGTATACATTAGGGATGTACATCTCCATTTCTGAGGCCGATGCAATTCGCATCTTGATGCATAGCCAATGATATGATACGTTAAAGATACATATGAAGCAGCTACCAATGAGATGTAATATGATTCCCCCAATTACGATGCAGAGAGATACAATTTTACAATGTGATTCAATGCAGTGCGATGCAATGGGAAAAAAAATCTACTAATAATTAGATATAAATAAATTGGTTTTGTCAATTTTTCAATAAAAAAACTTTCTTTCAGCTTCTCCCATTAGGGGTCGCCATAACGGATCATCCGCATGTTTGATTGGGCATGTTTTTACGCTGGATGCCCTTCCTAACGCAACCCTCCCCATTTATCCGGGCTTGGGACCGGCACTAAGAGTGGCTGGGGTTGGTTCCCTGACCTGGAATTGAACCCCGGCTGCAGCGGTGAGAGCGCCGCATCCTAACCCCTAGACCACCACGGACCCTTTGTCAATTTTCCAAATGGTGGGCCAAAATGCCAATTTGTATCCGATGTACACTTTTTTAAAATTGATGAATCACATCATTTACTTTTATACTGAAGTACAGATATACAATGGAACCCGGTTATCTCGCCCTCGGTTATCTCGACAACCCTATTAAGTCGACGTTTTTGAAGTGGAACCGCCAAATTCTCGCTTTTTCTAAGCATTTTTTATCGGTTATGTCGCCTTTTTTTATGTCGCCGAACCCTAATATCTCGAGCACAAGGGGGGAAAAATTTGCCATTTAACGTCGGTTATCTCGGTGCAGCCGCAGAAGAACTCGCGGAAGTGGCGGAAAAATCAAGTCTTACAGCTGCTACAGGTGTTGTGTTGTATACTGGTGAATCTCTGCTGTTAGTTAGTGCACATATGCCTTTTGTGGTTAAATGTTATGCGATGAACGGGAGGCAAAAGCCGCACTTGGCGGTGCGGAACGTGTGATGACCAGCAAAATCATAGAATGAACACCGGCAGGATCGGGGGAGAATCCGCGATGCGCTTTGGGAAGAAAAGCGCAGTCGTTGAGAGAGTGCCGGTGGGAAGACACGTACCGGGATACGCATGCGCGATAACAACGACCGCCGTGAACCAACATATACCAACAATAACGGACAGTGAGAGTGTGGAAGTTTAAATAGGAGCTGGTGATGATGATAAACCAGCACCATATGTGCGCGATTGAAGCCACAGGAGCTTCAGAGAAAGCGGCCGAGAAAACACCTGACACGCTGAAGGGGGCCGAAGGGGGCGTGGCAGGTGGATTCCTGACAGATAAACATGTACTGTATGTATTTTTATAGCATGCCTTCATCAAACAAATCGCGGCAACGCTGTTGTGTAAAAAACCCCTTCAAAAACACGTGCATGCACATTCTCATTTATTAACGCACATCATGTACATAAAGAAATTTCAAGCTCGTTAATATATTGCCGCCATTTTGATTTTCGTTTATCTCGATCATCGGTTACCTCGATGCTTTTTGGCGACCCCCTGGGACATCGACATAACCGGGTTCGACTGTATATATATATATATATATATATATATATATATATATATATATATATATATATATATATATATATATATATATAAGCTGTATTGGAAGTTCTGTTTGTGATACGTTATAATTATTTTATTCTTTAACAATAACAGTAGTAACAGTAAGGTTACTATCTAACTAATCCATATATAGTGCATGGCAGTTGAGTTCACTGTTTGGGAAGAAGAAAGTATGAAAATGAGTGAGCAAATTTGGATACTGACTCTTCGTTCATCGGGAAAAAAAGATTGTCATGGACAATTCCATCATAAAGGTTACACCTTCCCTGTGTGAACATCTGTGGTGTATCATAAAACAGTAGTTAATTCTTATTTAAATTAGTGTTCATATGGCACACATTTATTTTATTTTTTTAATTAAGAAAAAAAAACAACAACTGATTGTCATATATTCACTATTATTTTAGATAAAATACACTACCTTCGGTCCCATTTATTTGATTTATTTATAAAAAAGATAGAAGAAATAAATGCACACAGATTTTTGCTAGTTTTCCTTACATTTGTAAACCTTTCCAGTGTTAAGATTTTATTTGCCGTTTAATTTTCTTTTGTGCAGTGTTGCATGGTAAATAGTCAGTTGGCAAATGCATTGACAGAGTGCATTGTGGATTTGAATAAATGAACGAATGAAGGGAATTAAGTTTAATAAAGTTAAATAAAAAATAAAATTGCCTACACCCGTTTAAGTGCACTTTATAGGAAACAGAAAACAGTTTCAGAAACAGTGAAACTTTCCAGTAAGAACTGGGACAGTTTCTCAAGGATGCTTAGGAAATGCTTACTGGGAAATATGCTTATAAACCAGCAAAAAATGTACCATAGCCCACAAAAGGAGTTATTTTTTATTCTATTTATTATTATTTATAGATGCACAACCAATGTTTCATTATAAATTTTAACTGCTCTAAATGAAATTTATGCAGCAACAGTGCATCGAAGTTTATCAGTGTAAAATGTACTGCAAAAATGTACATGAATCAAAATGATTTTGTGATAAAACTAATTAAAGAATTATGTATATATTCTGAATGCTGGTTATTGCCAGAATCTTTTGATTTTGGAGTGGGCACTTTTGTGTTTGCGGTGCGCGCTTCCGATTTGGGGGCCTCTCTAATTCGCTGAGTTATACTTACCACCCTGCCTGTTCTGGTTCCTGATCCTTACCCTTACCAAGTCTCTGACAGAATAATCTGGCCTTGCATTGCCTGTGTTCCTGAGAGTTACTGGTGTATCCATGGTTCTATGTATTATGGAAGTCTACCAGACACTGTTAAACATAGTGTAAGGAGGCCATGCACTCACATATGATCCAGTCAAACAGGACCCTGACCAATGAGGTTTAAAAAACATTTACTGTCATCCTACTTCATAGTCTGTCTTTGTAGTCATTCTTGTCAGTCTGAGTGCGCAGACACTCTTGTCACACTAGGCAAAATGCAGGAGGCATCATCAGCAGGGCAAAATTCTGCATGATAAATAGGGTAGTTGGCAAACTTTGTTGATAATACCATAGGCTGTAAGGCTGTATTTGGACACAGGGTAGCCTGTCTATCTTCTGTCCCCTAGCTAAGGCCCACTCTTACAGTCTTGTATATTATTCCAAATTTATCTAACTACCACCCTGTGGAAGTACCAATCCCCTGGCCTTGGGTTCCAGTAAGAGAAGGACTCTGCCACGTGGTTGCTCTTCCCATGAATATGCATTGCTCTGATCAAAAGGAGGTGTTTGTCTGCTTATGTCAGGTGGACTGAGTCTTTGTTGATGAAAAATGCTACTGTGATGATGTGTGATTTCACCAGCACAAATCTGCCTGACAGCACTTGATTGAAATGCCTTAGGGTAAGAAATATGACCCCATTAGATTTATATGACATCTCTTCCGGTATAGAATTTGTCTTCCCTGCATACCACAATGCTGCCAAAGAGCTCCCTATCCTATCCCATCTGTGGTACCACATCCCTGCAATCGTGAGGTGGCTCCAGCTGCACACCCTGGTAGAGAAAATGCTCCAACTGCCAGACTGTCAAGAGAAGCAGAGCAGCTGACTGTGACCCAAACCTGTGTAACTTGGTTGTGAACTGCTGATAGCCACCTGGCTATTAGCCAGTTTTGGGAAAGTCACAAGTGTAGCAGACCTAGATGAATGCTGAGTCTGCAGTGAATAGGTCAGTCAATTGTAAGAAGCTAACGTACAGTGAACTGCATTGAGCTTGGAACCCAGAAAAACCTAGAACACCTTAAATACACACAGGGGGCTAACAGGTTAACAGGAGGAAACAATATTAGCTAATTAAGGACACAGGGACAAAATGGCATTATTGTCTGTCATTAAGAACTCTGGCTGGAAAAGTCAAGTCAAGTTTATTTGTATAGCGCTTTTCACAACAGACATTGTCTCAAAGCAGCTTTACAGAAATCAACAGTCAAGGTGAATGGTGTGCATTTATCCCCGATGAGCAAGCCATGGCGACTGTGGCAAGGAAAAACTCCCTTAGATGTTATGAGTAAGAAACCCTGAGAGGAACCAGACTCAAAAGGGGAACCCATCCTCATTTGGGTGACATCAAGAGTTTGAACATAAATCTTTCAACACTACAGAACACTGGAGAGTGAGAACTAGCATGAGTACAGGAGTATAAGATTAAAAGTAATGTTCTTTCTACAGTCTTTGGTATAAAAGTAGGAGCTACTGAGCTCAACATCTGTGATCATCACAGATCCAGCAACATCTTCTCCATGCCAGAGCCTTTAAACACTCCCGGAGGTCCAATGTCCAAAACTCCACACATGTAGTGGGATCCAATTGGTACTGGTACGTCTCTAGATGGTTCGGGATGTTTGCGGGTTCGGCATCTACTTCTTCAAAAGGTCCATAATCTTCACAAGGTGGGACGTGACTGGAGGTGGCCAAACCTCAGGAAGCCTCGGGATGGGGAGAGAAAGAGAAGCAGTGGAGAGAAATTAGCGTAGCTGCTGTTCATGATATTAACAGCACAAGTTGATAATGTGCATGTGATCAGATGTTCTGGAGCACAAGGTTATGATGTGATGTGTGTTATGTGTAGGCTTTGCTAAAAAGATATGTTTTTAATCTGCACTTAAACTGTGAAAATGCTCTACCGCCTTTAGTGGACTTTGCTACTCTAGGAACTACTAGAAGCCCAGAGTTTTGAGATCTCAGGGAGCGTGAGGGATTGTAGCGTGTTAAAAGACTGGAGAGATACATGGGAGCCAAACCATTTAGTGTTTTATAAGTGAGTAGCAGTAGTTTGTAGTCTATTCGAAACTTAACAGGAAGCCAGTGTAGGGACAATAAGATTGGGGTTATATGGTCATATTTTCTTGACCCAGTAAGAACTCTTGCTGCCGCATTCTGAACTAACTGAAGCTTGTTTATTAGTGATACAGGACATCCACCTAGTAATGCATTACAATAATCTATTCTGGAGGTCATGAACGCATGGACGAGTTTCTCTGCATCGGATGTAGATAACATATTTCTTAGCTTAGAAATGTTTCTAAGGTGAAAGAAGGCTGTTTTTGTAACTTGGTTTATATGATTTTTAAAAGATAAGTTGCTGTCTAAGATAACTCCCAGGTCTTTTACTGTTGAACTAGTGGTTACAGAACATCCGTCTAAATGCAGGTTGAGATGCTGGTGCTTCTGTATACTAGTTTTTGGGCCGATGAGCAAAATCTCTGTCTTATCAGAATTTAAATGTAGAAAGTTATGGGTCATCCAATCTCTTATTTCCTTAGCAAACTCAGTTATGTGAGTTAATTGAGCTGTATCTCCTGGTTTAGATTAGATATATAGCTGGGTATCATCAGCATAACAATGGAAGCTAATTCCATGCCTTCTAATAATATTTCCTAAGGGAAGCATGTATATTGTGAAGAGCAGTGGTCCTAGAACTGAACCTTGTGGCATGCCACAGTTCACTAGCATTAGCCTGGAAAGCTCTCCATTTAAATCTACGAAATGGTAGCGATTGGACAGGTAGGATTTAAACCAGCTTAATGCCTGTCCCTGAATGCCGATGTAATTCTGTAAGTGATCTAGGAGAAGATCATGATCTATAGTGTGGAATGCAGCACTAAGATCTAGTAAAACTAACAGCGAGATGAAGCCTTGGTTTGAAGCTAAAAACAGGTCATTAGTGATTTTAACTAGGGCAGTTTCGGTGCTATGATGGGGCCTAAAACCTGACTGAAACTCTTCAAAGATATTGTTCTCTTGCAAGTAGGAACATAACTGGGCAGCGACAATCTTTTCTAAAACCTTAGACTTAAATGGGAGATTTGAAATTGGTCTGTAATTCGATAGCGTGTTTGGATCCAGATTAGGTTTTTTAATGAGGGGCTTAATAACTGCTAGCTTGAGGGATTTAGGGACATGACCTAATGATAGTGAGGAGTTAATAATATTCAGAAGAGGCTCACCGGCTGTATATAACACTTCCTTTAGTAGATTTGTTGGAATGGGATCTAACTGAAATGTTGTTGATTTCGCTTTGATAATAACATCATACAGCTCTTCCTGTCCTATACATGTAAAACAGTGGAGTTGTGGAGTTGAAGGTGACACTGTGTAAGGAGATAGTCTCAGAGGTTGAACTGCCACAATTGTTTTTCTAATGTTATCTATTTTTTCAGTGAAAAAATTCATAAATTCTTCACTACTAAACTGTGATGGAACACAATTTTCAGATCCCTGATTTATAGTTAGTTTAGCTACTGTACTAAAAAGGAACCTGGGATTGTTTTTGTTGTTTTCTATGAGTTTGCTCAGGTGTTGAGCTCCAACAGCTTTTAGCGCCTGTCTGTAGCTGAGCATACTGTCTTTATACGCAATTCTAAATACTTCCATTCCATACTTCCTATTATACCAAGGTGCAGGTGTTTGTTCTCTAACCTTCTTTAACCGGATGGGGGCAACGGTGTCTAATGTGCTACTTAGGATAAGGTCTATGTTGTTAGACATTTCATCAAGATTATTAGTAGTTATGGGTTTAGTGACAAACTAAAATAAATCGGGCAGGATATTTATGAATCTGTCCTTAGTGGTCGGAACAATAGTCCTACCAAGTCGATAGCGTGGTGAAACACGGCTAATCTGCTCTACCGGTAGTGTGTAGAGTATGAGGTAATGGTCCGTGATGTCATCACTCTGAGGTAAAATTTCTATATCAGTGACGTCTGCTCCGTGGGATATTATTTCGTCTAATGTGTGGTTAAAGCGGTGAGTTGGTCCGGTGACGTTTTGTTTAACCCCAAAAGAGTTTAATAAGTCAACAAATGATAATCCTAGAGCATCGTTTACATTATTTACATGAATATTAAAATCTCCTACAAGCAGCACTTTATCAAAATCGATCAAGAGGTCTGAAAGAAAACAAGCAAACTCTTGAAGAAAATCAGCGTAAGGCCCTGGGGGTCTGTACACGGTGACCAGAGCGAGTTTTCTATGTATGTCTGAAAGTACAACTTTAAGAACGAGCACTTCAAATGATTTAAAACTGAATCCTAATATCTGACTAACATTAAGAGAGGCACTATAAATGGTTCCTACACCTCCCGTACCGTCTCCACCAGGATCCTGAAATCCCTCTTTAAGATCTCCGTTTGCCTCAGCCTGGTGTCGTTCGTTCCGGCATGAAGAACAACCGCTCCGAAACTTGCCTGTGCAGAAAGTTTGAGGGACCCAAGAATGGAAAGGGTGCATCCAGATTCATAGATCATCCTGAATCTTGCATAGATAGGGCTACTGATTGCTGCACTCCACAAAAATCTGAGTTCTTGTCACTATGAGACTGCTGAGACTGAGACGGAGAATGTGTCCTCCAGTAGAAGGTACCAGCTTTGTTCAGGTGCAACCAAAGAGTTCAGGCAGTCATTGAGTGTCATTTCACATTTTTACACATAACTTAATCTATTGACATCTACGTTTGATTTCTTTGCATGTTTGGATCACATGGGTTGTTACCAACATCTGGTGATAATCTCATTTAAATAGCACCTCCATAAATATATTTACTGAGACAAATGGTGTATACCTGCTGTATATTTTTAGCTGAGGCACAGTATAGTTGAGAGCTAATGCTATTCCAAACAAACTCGAGATCTCTTTGCAAAACATTGGTCAGGGTCACATATGACTTGATTTATTCGAGATTGTCTGCATCATACACAAGTGTCTGATCTCCTATGCTTAACAATAGCAGTCTGAACAATGAAATGAAACAAAGAGTTCGTCTAGGACTTGATTTAAGTGCTTTGCTTTTCAATGAAAATGTGGAGTAAATTCGAATCTCATTGCAAACAAATCATGATTCACTTCAGAAAATTACAAATGCAGTGCTATTCAATTTAATTTGTATAGATCTTAAAACAATGGACATTGTTCCGTAGCAGCTTTACAAAAATGTATTAATTGTAAGTTTATTTCTAATTTGCAAGCTAATAGCAAAAGTGAAAAACCCTTATTTTAATAAAGCAAATAAAAACACTTATTGTAATATTCTGTTTGTGCAGTGCACTGTTCACTTTTTTTATACATTGAGCTAGCTTCACGCTTAGTGTTCATTTGTCTGGCCTATTGTACAACTCCAATTCCAAGGTGGTAATGGGCCCATGCAGTGATTTTAATTACAATATCATGACTATTGATTGTTGACAGGCCATTTAGAATTTGATGGCTGCAACAGGTCTCAAAATAGTTGGGACAGGGCCATGTTTACCACTGTGTAGCACTCCATCTTCTGTCTGTATACATTTGGGAACAGACTAGACCAGTTGCTGAGGTTTTCGCAGAGGAATGTTGTCCCATATGTATATGATACAGGATTCAAGCTACTCAACAGTTCTGAATGTCCTTAGTTTCAAATTCCAAATTACCTTATGAATTACACATTTCTTCAGTTTAAACATTTGATATGTTTTCTTTGTTTTATTGTGAATAAAATATGGGTTTGAGATTCACAAATCAATGCATTCTCTTTTTAATTTACAATTTGCAAAGTGTCCAAACTTTTTTGGAATAAGGGTTGTATTTCTGGTGAAGCTGCAATTTAGACAAGACAGATTTCACCATTCAATTTGTTACTCAAGCATTAGATTGCATGAATGACAAAAAAAAGCCACAAGATGGAGGCATTTACTCTCTGAATTGTCTGTGTGAAATGTTAACTCTTATAATTTAGCCCATCAGAAGGAGACAAGGTGAGGGAGGTGAGATTGAGATGGTTTGGACATGTGCAGAGGAGGGACATGGGGTATATCGGTATGAAAATGCTGAGGATGGAGCCGCCAGGAAGGAGGAAAAAAGGAAGACCAGGGAGGAGGTTTATGGATGTGGTGAGGGAAGACATGCAGGCAGTTGGTTTGAAAGAGGCAGATGTAGAGGATAGAGGGGTATGGAGACGGATGATCTGCTGTGGCGACCTCTAATGGAAGCAGCCGAAAGAAGAAGAAGAAGAAGAAGAAGAAGAAAAAGAAAAGCAGAAAGAAAAATCTTTCTGCTTAGTAAAAAATGCACACGTTAGGAAAAAAAATTAAGTGCCTTTGTGTCTGTAGTGTTTAATGTAGTATTTGCTTGGTGGTGTATAGTTTTTCTTGTATTTTTCTATAATGTATAGTACCTGTAGCTTTATTGTGTATAGTTAAAGAGCTGTATTACTCTGTTGTGTAGTGTTTTATTGCGCTATTGTATGGCTCATGTGCTGTATAGTCTTTTCTGTGTTGTATAGCGCTCCTAGTGTATAATAATTGAACTACTGCTCCATAAACACAAGTATTTGCACACTTCTTCTTCTTCTTCTTCTTCTTCTTCTTCTTCTTTCGGCTGCTCCCATTAGGGGTCGCCACAGCGGATTATCCGTCTCCATACCACCCTGTCCTCTACATCTGCCGCTTTCACACCAACCACCTGCATGTCTTCCCTCACCACATCCATGAACCTCCTCCTTGGCCTTCCTCTTTTCCTCCTACCTGGTGGCTCCATCCTCAGCATTCTTCTATCAATATAATTCATATCCCTTCTTTGCACATGTCCAAACCATCTCAATCTCGCCTCCCTCACCTTGTCACCAAAACATCCTACATGCGCTGTCCCTCTAATACTTCCTTATGTTAAATGATTAAGAACATTAAGCAAAGTTTAATATTACACAAAGACCCCCTTACTCGGCTAAGAATGCCGCTACGCCCCCTTACTTGGCTAAGGATGCCGAGCCGCCCTCTTACTCGGCTAAGAATGCTGCTATGCCCCCTTACTTGGCTGAGGATGCTGCCCCGCCCCCTTACTCGGCTGAAGATGCCAATCCGCCCTTTAATCGGCTAAGGATACCGCTTCACCCTTTTGCTTGGCTGATGACATTGCTTGCTCTTCAGGCTTCTCCACTGTCATTGCTCTGCATTTCCATTCAGGCTATCACAGTACAGTCTCATGCATTTCAAATTTCTTCTTTTCTTGTCTGTTTCTTCTTTTAATTTAACACATGATAATTCAGCCCATCAGAAGGAGACAAGGTGAGGGAGGTGAGATTGAGATGGTTTTGATATGTGCAGAGGAGGGACATGGGGTATATCGGTATATGCTGAGGATGGAGCCACCAGGAAGGAGGAAAAGAGGAAGACCAAGGAGAAGGTTTATGAATGTAGTGAGGGAAGACATGCAGGTAGTAGGTTTGAAAGAGGCAGATGTAGAGGATAGAGGGGTATGGAGACGGATGATCTGCTGTGGCGACCCCTAATGGGAGCAGCCAAAAGAAGAAGAAGAAGAAAAAGAAAAGGTCTATTTTTTTTCAACGATGAGAATGTTTTAACCCTACGTTTAAAAAGAAAAACAGCCAATTATCCAATCACAATTCCAATTTATGAATCTTCAAGTCAGATAGTGCCTTTGTTTCTCTAGTGTTTAATGTAGTATTTGCTTGGTGGTGTATCGTTTTTCTTGTATTTTTCTTTAATGTATAGTACCTGTAGCTTTATTGTGTATAGTTAAAGAGCTGTGTAACTCTGTTGTGTAGTGTTTTATTGCGCTATTGTATGGCTCATGTGCTGTATAGTCTTTTCTGTGTTGTATTGCGCTCCTTGGTATAATAATTAAACTAGTGCTCCATAAACACACATATTTGCCCACTCCCTTATGTTAAATGATTCAGAACATTAAGCAAAGTTTAATATTACACAAAGACAACCCGAATAAATATAAAATGCAGTTTATAAATAATGATTTTACATTTAAACATTTACATTTACATTTGCGACATTTAGCAAATGATTTGCGGCATTTAATAAATGATTTCTTTTATTAAGGAAAATAAGTTGTCCAAACCTGCTATATAACCGGTTTTGAGCTTTCTATATAGTGTATCAATGCTCACCTGTAAGGTCAAGCTGCTCATCTTGCTAGGAATCTTTAGCTAAGTATGTCGCTCCGCCCCCTTACTCGGCTGAGGATGCTGATCCGCCCCCTCACTCGACTGAGAATGCCGCTACGCCCCCTTACTTGGCTAAGGATGCCGATCAGCCCTCTTACTCGGCTAAGAATGCCGCTACGCCCCCTTACTTGGCTAAGGATGCCGATCAGCCCTCTTACTCGGCTAAGAATGCCGCTACGCCCCCTTACTTGGCTGAGGATGCCGATCCGCCCCCTTGCTTGGCTGAGGATGCTTCTCCGCCCCGCTCACTCGGCTGAAGATGCTGATCCGCCCCCTTACTTGGCTAAAGATGCTGATCCGCCCCCTTAATCCCCCCCCCCCCCCCCAACGCTTCACCGCTTTGCTTGGCTGATGACATTGCTTGCTCTTCTGGCTTCTCCACTGTCATTGCTCTGCATTTCCATTCAGGCTATCAGAGTACAGTCTCATGCATTTCAAATTTCTTCTTTTCTTGTCTGTTTCTTCTTTTGATTTAACACATGCTTCTGTTTTTGTCATCAGTCAGTGTTTTAGTTCTTTCACTTTACATTTATTGAAGCTTTAATTAAATCAAGTTCACATTGATATTGATATTGTGTGTCTTTGTTTGTTTTCTAGCCTTTCCAATGCTTAGCCTAGCCCTTTGTCATTCTACATTTCCTAGTTTGAATTAAAATTGTTCTCCATTTGTATCCACCTCCTTGCTCTTTGAATCCCCTCTTCATGAGAATTCTGTTTTTTTGAGACCTGACTGGTTTTGCCTCTTTTATGTGGTTTGCATGAATACTGTCTTTACATGGATTAAGTTTTGATTTACTGTATTGGATTTGTTTGCATGGGTTATACCTTTCCTTATAGATTCCCTATAGATCAGGGATCTTTTTTAAATCTACACAATGTAGATTTGTTTTTGGAAAGTATTATTATGAGCTTATGTATTTTTAAAAGTCTAATAATAGAGGAGTTTAATATTCTATAAACGGCAAATAAAAATACACAACTGGTTTTCTGTTGTCCAAATTGCTTTATCTCTGACCACATATACAAACATTTAATCAAAACAGCCTGTATTTTTTATTTTTTGCAAAAAGCCAAATATTTCTTTCTCTGTATCAAAAAAAAAGATTTATGCACAGTTGCAGCTGGTAAGGGTCAGTCTCCATTTAATTATTTTTTCTTCCCTTGACAGCCCTCGTTGCAGATCATTGTAATGCAGGCCACCAGGGTGACATACTCTTGAAAGTCCACCTTACCATCTTTATTAACATCGAGGTTATTAAAAAACTCATTCAGTTTTGCCTGGTCATTGCAGTTCTGATGAACAAAACATACAAAAAGCATATGGCAGGTGAATTAATTTTTATACCATTAATACAACATAATCTATAAATCAATATATGAAGCAAACAAAGCTTTTCTACAAGCTTCTTAGTGAAAATCTTACCCCAATTTCGGGTCCCAGCTCAGTGGTGATCAGATCTTTTAGCTCTTTTTTGCTTAGAAATTGTGGGTCTCCCTCCTTGCTAGAGTATTTATGAAAGGTAGCAATGAGAAGTCCCATACCTTTCTTCAGATCAGACATGATGACTTTTGAAAGGGAAAAAAGAAAAAGTTTATTTGCTTTATGTACTTGCTATAAGTTTGAATTTCTTACTTGGCTTGTTTTCTGTCAAAATAGGAGACGTGTAGCCTCAATTTCTTTGGTAAACAAAGTCAGGTGCTAAAGTAAAATGAGGAATGATGAAGGCAGATTCTTTTCTGTCATGACATTAGAAATAAATTCTGCAGGGCACAGCCTATGGAACAGCTGTACAGAGATGTTTATTATCTTTAATATCCAGCACTTTAGCATCAACAGGTAGGAAAATTAATCAATCGAATCACTGCTGTTTCAAAGAAAGAATTTGTTTAATTTCTTTTTTGTTTCAGCAGAACAATTGTGTAACATATGAGGTGTTTGATTGACGAAGGAGATGATCAGACCATGCCCAACACACACATTAATAGAGAGTATGTCATGCCTAGCTGTGGAATAATAGGAGTAATGAAGTACTGATAAAGAAGCAATGTTCCAGAAGGGATTCAGAGGCAGGATAAAGTAAAAAGTAGTTGTAAAGGAAAACGGTTGGTTTAAACACAAGCGGATTCAAAAAAGAGAAAGCTGGCAGCAAAATTTCACAAAGCATAATGTGTGTGTGTGTGTGTGTGTATATATATATATATATATATATATATATATATATATATATATATACACACACACACACACAAACAATCTTGGAAACCTATTTCTTTAGCACTCTATTAAAAATACCTCTTCATCTTTTCTACTTACCTTTGTGTTTGCACAGACAGCTAGACCCGCAAAAATGAAATAGAAAGATGAAGTGAGTAGAAGAAGGATGGACCGAGTTTTATATACAGCAGTTGATATCCTCTGCCCGTTCAGCCCTTTGCAACCCTCCCACCCCAACTACTATCGCGATCCCTCCCCTTTTCCCTTTACCTCTCCACATCTCCACCTGTAAAAGCATCACCGGTTTACAATGCCACCCAATTACTACTTTACCAAGATGCTGAAACATCAGTTTAACTTTAGTCTCTATGTCTAAGTTTGGGCTGGTAGGGTAGAATAAAACAGGTTTTGCTTTGTGTGAAAAATGTTCCATACCTGAAAGAATAATTTTTATTTATGAAATTACATTTGCACACATGTAAAATCTCTCAACTGTAACCTCCAATAAAACAAAAGCACAACCCAGTGGAGCAAGTTTGGTGATGTTTCAAAACAGGTTAAGCTTTGTGTATATAGTAAACATAGGTGTGCCCACATAGGACACAATTGCAACAATGTATGACTCAACTATGTACTCAAAATCCAAAAACAAATAGAAACACCTACAGATTAAGCATGCTGAAGTTTAATTTGGGTTGATAGCAAAACATTCAAATAAATTACTCGATTCCTAATGAATGCTTTATTCAGAGCATTAGTGATGATAAACATTACAGTGAAGCACGAGTAAATGATACTTAGTGTCTTATTTCATACTGTGCATAGGTATGGATATTGCAAATGCTTACAGATATCATGAACAGTACTCAAGAAGAGTACAAATAAAAAACTTTCACCTCATCATACTTTTCAAAGTGATTTGGAAACAGCATTGACCACATTTTTAGGGTTTTTGCATTTGTTTGTCAAACAACAAGGGACTAAAATCCAAAGGGATTATGTATTGCAGAACAGGGGGACATGGAGAAAAATAACAGTGAAGAGATTTTCTAAGTAGCAAAATGTGCACCTATGATCACGATAGATGGTATTATCTACATGTGACCTTTCACTTTAGCCAAACAGGTGGCATCTAGGCTATAAACACACATAATGTACAAGGATATGTGGAGGACAAAGAAATGGGTGGACTATTCACCTATTTCAGCATCCAGGAGATTCCATACTACACAATAGTCTAGGAGAACTGGCACATAGCCTACACCATTCAATGCATGGAGTTAATGTGTTAAAAAATTAAAAAATAAATAAATAAAAATGTGTATATATTTATATCCTAAACTGGATTCTTTTTCAGACTTCAAGTGGAACATTCAGAGTTGAATGTTTATTCTCTCCACAGTACATGCATAAACCATCTATTCTGAATTTCTGCTTTGCTGCTGTTCCTCATTCAACAAACTGAATTCACCCTTCTTGCCAAGTGTATTCATTAGAGGAAGTAATAAGCATTTCTTTGCCTTGCTGCAAATCAGACATCATGACTTTTGGAAGAAAAGTTGTTTATATGCTACAGTATATTAATTCCTTACTTTTAATTTCTTATTGAGCATGAATCCTATGAAGAAAGGAGAATTTTAATCTGTTTCTAGTAAATAAAGATTTGGTATATAGAGAAATTACAGATGAAGACTCTCTCATTCTCACTTTTTCTTCTCTAGTTTGATTTAAAATGATTCTGCATTTGAATCCACGTCTTACTTTTTGGATACCCTCTTCATAAAAATTCAGATTTTTGAGCCCTGACTATTCCTGGTTTTTAATTATTTGGTTTTACCTTTTTTAATGTAATCTTTATGTAAACCTGAAGAACTGGGTTTGTGATTTTATATATATATATATATATATATATATATATATATATATATATATATATATATATATATATATATATATATATTTCTTCATGCTCTAGGTTGAGTTTGGATTCACTAATAATAATCATATATTTGCATAATGCATCCATATTTCTCCATGCCCATGTTGATTAGAGTATTAAAAACGTAAAGTATTAATTTATAGTACATTTAGGACAGATTAAAAATGTGCGATTAATTTGTGATAAAATATTTGTACCAATTGACAGCCTTAATATTAATATGACGTGATGTCCAGTTACCAGCGTGACACTACAACAGGTAGTAGTAATGGCTACTTTTTACTTAAGTACAGGTCAGATCCCAAACTTCTTTACTTTAACTTATACAAAGTATAGTCAGTACTTCAACTTTTAGTTGGGTATTTTGAAACATTAATATCTATACTTTTACTTAAGTGAAGGATGTCCTCACATTCACACGGTCACTCAGGTTTGTTGACGGTGGTGTGGTGGTTCGTCTCTTATCCCAGAGATCCCTCATGTCTGTGTTACCTTCTGGTTCTCTCCCTTTTAGTTATGCTGCCATAGCGAGTCTTGCCGGAGTCCAAACTGCACAGTGACATTAACTTTCATACACCAATAGTTACACTTAATAATCCATATCCTTCTCTTCCCGTCACCCTCTCTCTCTCTCTCTCTCTCTCTCTCTCTCTCTCCCTCTCTCTCTCTCTCTCTCGATCGAGTTAAACATGCTCCTGAGGCTCCAGTGACCACTGTTCCTGCCCCTCTCCCCTCCGTGGATCTTCACACTTCTGTGCAGCTTGGAACGGTATCTCATCAACACTTTGGGTGGTTCCATGAAATTCCGGAGTAGAACGGGTGCTTTGAGGATGGATTGGACTGTAGTTGGTGTCGGCGGTCTGCTGCACTGACTCGGGAGTGCAGTTTGCTTCTGATCATCATCACTGTACCCCGCAACTTTGTATATATGCTTCAAATGGACATTTGGTGCAACCCAGATGAGGATGGGTTCCCTCTTGAGTCTGGTTCCTCTCAAGGTTTCTTCCTTATGCCATCTCGGGGAGTTTTTCCTTGCCACAGTTGCTCATCAGGGACAAACATACTTATAAAGAACATATTTACATTTAATCACCACATTATCTGTGTAAAGCTGCTTTGAGACAATGTTCATTGTTAAAAGCGCTATACAAATAAAAATGAATTGAATTGAATTGAATATACTTTTTGTAGCGAATTTAGCTCACAAAAAGGGAAATATTTATGAGTCATTATAACGGGTTATAATGACCCATAAATATTTCTATTAAGTTTTAGAATTAACGGTGATGGAATTAATGTTACAATTATTTGGTCCACCAAACAGACAGTATAATCTTTTATTAATTCTACAGAAGGGTTATCTCCCCGGCCAACAAAGACACGACCCCCCCCCTTTACTTTATACCGTACAAGTAATTTAGCATGTAGCAAAATCAAAGTATGCGGTGACCTTGAAATGTGAGGGGCACTTAGACAATCACTTATGAACATACGGCGTTTACAGTTTTTCTCAACTGCTTTCAGTCATTTCTCACAACAGAACTGCATTTCTCAAAACTACTCGCCCCACAGTCAGAACCTGTTGTCAGTTCTTCACATCATATCAGCAATGTCTTGTTGTTTTCATCAATTTGCAATTGCTTTTGGACAACATGCAAATGGTTCTGTACATCTGTCAGCTGCTTTTGACAATTCTTGTTGCTTTTGTCCTGCTGTGCAAAATAACTTGTCCTGGTTCTCAGCTGAAATGTCACAACCACCAAACCAATTAGTCTTTTTCTCAGGTTGGAAGTATGTACTATAAAAATGAGTGAACATGTTCTACAGATTTCTACAAATTGTGAGTACATGTTTGCTAAGAAATATGTCCAGAATTGAGAAATTGCTCTCAGGTGAGTCTTCACATCATCTCCTTACATTCTTAGACAATCTCTATAGAAATCTCATTCCTGAAGATGAGAGGGACCTCAATCGAGATGATCTACCAAAGTATGTAGTAATTTGTGACAATGTCAGTTTTCATCACTCTGACAACATTAGGCAGTGGTTTGTCTACCACCGCAGGATGCTGATTGAATTCCTTCCACCCTACTCCCCGTTCCTGAACCCAATTGAAGAGTTTTTCTCGGCTTGAAGGTGGAAGGTTTATGATCATCAGCCACATAGGCGGATGACACTGCTGGCTGCCATGGATGCAGCATGTGAGGACATCTCAGCAGATGCATGCAAAGGCTGGATTAGGGACTCAAGAAGATTCTTTCCACTGTGCATAGCAAGGGAAAATATATGTTGTGATGTGGATGAGAATCTGTGGCCCAACAGAGAGGACCGACATGACGCATAGGAAAACTGCCATATAATTTCACCTTTACCTTCTGTACATGTATAGTTTTTCCCACTTTGTCTTTTTCAGGATTTCATTTGTTGGTAAATAGCCTATGTGTAGTTTCCTTTGTTTTCTGTATGTAAATACCACTATTGACAGTACAGTAAAAATGTGAATACAGTGTGATCTTTTGTTTTGATTCTTCCATATACTGTTAGGTGGGTCGATGTTGATTGGTTAACTGAGGTTAGATGGAATCAATCAGAAAAATTATCTATTCCTACCATGTAAATTACTGTAACACCTGGTTGATGCATAATGCTTTGCAAAAGTAACTTATTTTTTTACCAGAGGGACACTGTAAATTA
The DNA here is from genome assembly GCA_039877035.1 of Silurus lanzhouensis. Classification (NCBI taxonomy): domain Eukaryota; kingdom Metazoa; phylum Chordata; class Actinopteri; order Siluriformes; family Siluridae; genus Silurus; species Silurus lanzhouensis. The sequence continues at coordinate 2,206,994 of JBCEWE010000436.1, forward strand.
TGACACACACCAGTACGGTAATTTAGTAGTTTCTAGTCATCAAAACCTGACTTGAGCATAATTTAAATAACTAAAACTGAGTATGATGTTCTACTGACAACATGACTAATAATTTTGCCTGTCACGTTCACATTGTTAAAAAAATGACATGGGATTCTGCTGCCTCTGACACAATGATTGATGAAAAAACACGCTTTTGCCTGATAGACAAAGCATTTTGAGCAGGTGTCGAGTATTTTCCGGTTATCCACTATGTTGTGCAGTTTGTACGTGTTGTTTTGAGAAATGCACTTGGAGATCTGCAAACTTCAATTCTGATCTGAGAAATGACTGAAAGCAGTTGAGAACAACTGCAATGAATGAGACCATGTAACACGGAACTAAACTACACAAACATAAAAAGACAGAGAAATTAAGAATATGTAGAGAAAGGAAGCGAATGAACAAAAAGAAAGAGAGAGGCAATGGCAAGTTTAACTTTGAATTGACCACAACCTAAGTGAGAATCATCAAGAAATTCAAATTCACCTTAATAAAGAGGCTCAAGCTTAATCACATATTTAAATAGTTGGTAAAACGATTACTTTCATTGGCTTTGTTGCTATACACAAGTCTAGATGCGGTAGACAAAAAGAGATTCTTGAGGAGTCCATTAGGAGGGAGTTAGATGGTCTGCCAGGTTCTCCTGAAGATCAGAGTAAGAGAAGTTCTTGGAGGTAAAGCTTGCTGGAAGAATTGTCTCAAAGGGTTTGAGTTCCTTCTTGAAGAAAGGTTCTTGAGCCACGATTGGTAGAGGTTCAGGACATTTTGAGGTCCCCTAGCCACACCCATCTTTGGTGGAATGGCCAATGCCAGGCATGTACTTTCGGAGCCAAGTTTGGAGAGTGGGCTAAAAGGAATGCCTGGGACAGGTAATCTAGCTGATACACAAAATGATCCTACCCAGACGCTACATTTTGCTACCTCTGGAATTAGATCAATGTAAGTCGCCCTGGATAAGGGGTGTCTGTCAAGTGCCATAAATGTAAATGTAATTACTATTTCCCCAAGATACTGAAACATAACTTGAACACCGATGTCTAAGCTTGGACTGGTAAAATAGAATAAAATAGCTTTGCTTTGTGTGAAACTTTTTACATAACCAAAAGAAGGATTTTTATTTAATTAAATCACAACAATGACATCTGCACACAAGTGAAATGCCTGAAATGTATCCTCCATTAAAGAAAAAGCCCAACTCAATCAAGCAAGTCCATTTAGGTTACACAAACAGGCTAGGTTTTCTGTATATAGTAAACCTAGGTGTGCCCACATAGAAGATTATGGCAAGTACTCAGTAGCAGAACTCAGCTACATGTACTCAAAAAAACAAAAACAAATATAAACTCCTACATATTAAACAGCCGGTTTTTTTTATTTAAATCTTTTATTTCACAAATTCATTTAGCAATGTAAGATGCCAGATACATCTTTCTCTGTACCAAAGAAAAAAAAGATTTTAATTTATGCACCGTTGCAGCTGGTAAGGGTCAGTCTCCATTTAATTATTTTTTCTTCCTTTGACAGCCCTCGTTGCAGAGCATTGTAATGCAGGCCACCAGGGTGACATACTCTTGAAAGTTCACCTTTCCATCTTTATTTTTATCGAGGTCATTAAAAATTTTATTCAGTTGTGCCTGGTCATTGCAGTTCTGATGAAGAAAACATACAAAAAGCATATGGCAGGTGATTAAATTTTTATACTATTAATACAACACAATCTATAAATCAATATATGAAGCAAACAAAGCTTTTCTATAAGCTTCTTGGTGAAAATCCTACCTCAAAAGCTGGTCCCAGCTCAGTGGTGAGCAGATCTTTTAGCTCTCCTTTGCTAAGGAATTGTGGGTCTCCCTCCTTGCTAGAGTATTTTTGAAAGGTGGCGATGACAAGACACATTCCTTTCTTCAGATCAGACATGATGACTTTTGAAAAGGGAAAAAAAGTTTACTTGCTTTATGTACTTGCTATAAGTTTAAATGTCTTACTGAGCTTGTTTTCTGTCAAAATAGGAGACGTGTAGCCTCAATTTTATTTCAAGTAAACAAAAAATAAGTAAAATGAGGAATTAATTTTTTTTTCCATTTTTATAGAACAGCTGTACAGATATGTTTATTAGCTTATTACCTATAATATCCAGCACTTTAGCATCAACAGGTAGGAAAATGAATTAATCGAATCACTGCTGTTTCAAGTTAAGAATTTGTTTAAATTCTTTTTTGTTTCAACAGAACAATTGTGTAACATATGAGGTGTTTGATTGACGAAGGAGATGATCAGACCATGCCCAACACACACATGCACACATTAATAGAGAGTATGTCATGCCCAGCTGTGGAATAATAAGAGTAATGAAGTACTGATAAAGAATCAATGTTCCAGGAGGGATTCAGAGGCAGGATAAAGTAAAAAGTAGTTGTAAAGGCAAAAAGTTGGTTTAAACACAAGCAGATTAGGGGCAGCGCCCTAGATTTTCCTCTATATTTGAGACAATGGGTTAACAAACAAAGTAAAGAAAGTTGGCAGGAACATTTCACAAAGCATTATATATATATATATATATATATATATATATATATAATATATATACCCACACAAAAACAAACAATCTTGGAAACTTATTTCTTTAGCACTCCCTCCATTCAAAATACCTCTTCATCTTCTCTACTTACATTTGTTTTTGACAGCTAGACCTGCAAAAATCAAGTAGAAAGATGAAGTGAGTAGAAGAAGGATGGATGGAGGATTATATACAGCAGTTTATATCCTCTGTTCAGCCCTCTGCAACCCTCCCACCCACAACTACTATCGCGATCCCTCCCCTTTTCCCTTTACCTCTCCACATCTCCACCTGTAAAAGCATCACCGGTTTACAATGCCACCCAATTACTACTTCACCAAGATGCTGAAACATCAGTTTAACTTTAGTCTCTATGTCTAAGTTTGGGCTGGTAGGGTAGAATAAAATAGGTTTTGCTTTGTGTGAAAAATGTTCCATACCTGAAAGAATAATTTTTATTTATGAAATTACATTTGCACACATGTAAAATCTCTCAACTGTAACCTCCAATAAAACAAAAGCACAACCCAGTGGAGCAAGTTTGGTGATGTTTCAAAACAGGTTAAGCTTTGTGTATATAGTAAACGTAGGTGTGCCCACATAGGACACAATTGCAAGAAAGCATTACTCAATTACATGCAATCAAAAACCAAAAACAAATAGAAAAACCTACAGATTAAGCATGCTGAAGTTCAATTTAATCAGAGCATAAGTGATGATAAACATTACAGTGAAGCACGAGTAAATGATACTTAGTGTCTTATTTCATACTGTGCATAGGTATTCATATTGCAAATGCTTACAGATATTATGAACAGTACTGAAGTGTAGTCCAAATACAATTTTTTCATATCGTCATACTTTTCAAAGTGATTTGGAATCAGCATTTTTTGGGGTCTATGAAATTGTTTGTCAAACAACAGGGGACTGAAATCCACAGGAGGTCAATTTTGATTAGTTTTTTTTCTAAGATATGATGGGATTATGTATTGCAGAACAGGGGGACATGGAGAAAAATAACAGTGAAGATATTTTGTAAGTAGCAAAATGTGGTCAGTGTGAAGTGCACCTATGATCATGATTGATGGTATTATCTTCCATCAATCATGATTGATTAGGTGGCATCCAGAAAATAAACACTCATAATGGACAAGGATATGTGGGGGACAAAGAAATGGGGGGACTGTTCAGCTATTTCAGCATCCAGGAGATTCCATGCTACACAAGAGGAGAATTGGCACATAGCCTACACCAGGGGTCACCAACCTTTTTTGACACCGAGAGCTACTTCTTGGATACCGACTAATGTGAAGGGCTACCAGTTTGATACACATTTCTGAAATAACAAATTTGCTCAATTTACCTTTAATGATATGTTATTATTAATAATGAATGATATTTATCTATATCAGGGTGTCAAAATCAATTGCACAGGGGGCCAAAACTCAAAGCACACTTTAAGTTGCGGGCCGAACAGGATAAACATTTATTGAAAACACTAAAACAATGTTTTGTAACATAAATATGAATAAAAACAGACAGGAATATTATTCCAGAATAAGTCAACTTAAACTTTAAATAACTTAAAATATTTTACTCTCCATAAAAATATTTTCATTCAAACACCAGACGTCTCACAGCTTCATCATGCAGCTCTTCAGAAGCTCTCCCTCAGTAAATAATGATGTGACTCAGATTTCTCCTCTGTTTTCACACCAGCTTCACTTTGTGATTTTGCTCTGGTGAAACATGTCTGCTGAAATGTCAGATTCTTCTTTAACTCTTCTACTTTCTGTATCTTCTGCTCTGCATTCAGGTTTTTCAGCTTCTCCTGATGTTTTGCCTCGTAGCTCCGTCTTAGATTCAATTCCTTAATTATTCGCTCCACTAATAAGACACACGTGTTTACCGCCAGTGTCAGTAAACATATACCGGTACTCAGATGTTCCCAGGCAGTCTAGCGTTCGGTAAGGCAGCTGAAGCGCTGCATTATGGGATCTGTAGTTTGTGTTTATCAGCGCTTCATATCGCCGGGACATTAATAACAATAATAACAGATCTTTATAAAATCATCTCGTGGGGCGGATATAATTGTACGTCAGGGCCGGATTTGACACTGAGTTTTACACCACTGAAGACACTGATCATGTTAATGATTTCTCACAATAATTATAAACAATGATTTAACAAGGTAGGAAACAGCTATTTTCAGAAAAGGCTCGCGGGCAGCTCGTGTGGTCCTTGCGGGCGACGTTGGTGACCCCTGGCCTACACCATTCAATGCATGTATCTAATTAGTTGGTTTAAAAATAAAAAAATAGATGTATGTATATATATATATATATATATATATATATATATATATATATATATATATATATATATATACAGTGGAACCCGGTTATCTCCACCTCGGTTACCTCGACAACCCTATTAAGTCGACGTTTTTGAAGTGGAACCGTCAAATTCTCGCTTTTTCTAAGCATTTTTTATCGGTTATGTCGGTACAGCCGCAGAAGAACTCGCGGAAGTGGCGGAAAAATCAAGTCTTACAGCTGCTACAGGTGTTGTATTGTATACTGGTGAATCTCTGCTGTTAGTTAGTGCTAGTGTTCGTAGTGTTAGTAGGGGCGTGGCGCGGTGCACTTTGGGAAGAAAAGAGCAGCCGTTGAGAGAGTGCCGGTGGGAAGACACGTTGGGATACGCATGCGCGATAACAACGACCGCCGTGAACCAACATATACCAACAATAACGGACAGTGAGAGTGTGGAAGTTTAAATAGGAGCTGGTGATGATGATAAACCAGCACCATATGTGCGCGATTGAAGCCACAGGAGCTTCAGAGAAAGCGGCCGAGAAAACACCTGACACGCTGAAGGGGGCCGAAGGGGGCGTGACAGGTGGATTCCTGACAGATAAACATGTACTGTATGTATTTTTAGAGCATGCCTTCATCAAACAAATCGCAGCAACGCTGTTGTGTAAAAAAACCCTCCAAAAACACGTGCATGCACATTCTCATTTATTAACGCACATCATGTACATAAAGAAATTTCAAGCTCGTTAATATATTGCCGCCATTTTGATTTTCGTTTATCTCGATCATCGGTTACCTCGATGCTTTTTGGCGACCCCCTGGGACATCGACATAACCGGGTTCCACTGTATATATATATATATATATATATATATATATATATATATATATATATATATATATATATATATATATAATTTTTTTTTTTTTATATATATCCTAAACTGGATTATTTTTCAGACTTCAAGTGGAACATTCAGAGTTGAATGTTTATTCTCTTCACAGTACATGCATAAACCATCTATTCTGAATTTCTGCTGCTGTTCCTCGTTCACCTATTTTTGCCAAGTGTATTAATGAGAGGAAGTAATAAGCAATTCTATGCCTTGCTGCAAATCACACATGATGACTTTTGGAAGAAAGGTTGTTTATATGTTACAGTATATTAATTCCTTACTTTTAATTTCTTATCGAGCATTAATCCTATGAAGAATCGAGAACTTTAACCTCTTTCTAGTAAATAAAGATTAAGTATACAGAGAAATGACAGATTATAACTCTTTGTCATTCTCACTTTTTTCTTTTCAAGTTTCATTTAAAATGATTCTGCATTTGAATCCACCTCTTGCTGTTTGGACACCCTCTTAATGAAAATTCTGTTTTTTGAGCCATGACTATTCCTGGTTTTTGATTGTCTGGTTTTTCCTTTTTTATGTAGTTTGCATAATTGTAGCCTTTACCTGGATTAAAACTTGGTTGACTGTATTGGATTTGTTTGCATTGGTTATACCTAATAAAACACTTCCTGTATGTGTTTTCATCCAAATTTTTCAACATTCATCTTCCTAATTTTACAAAGTTTTATCAGTGTAAATTACTTCAAGGCAAAAACAACTGGTTTGCTGTTATGCTTTTTGCTTCATTCCAGACCACACATACAGTACACACATTTAATCAACACAGCCTGTTTTTATTTAAAATTTTGACAAATCATTTCAAACTTTCATTTATTTCAACAATTTAGCTATATAAGATACAATACATGTATTTCTCTGTATAAAAAAAAAAAAGGGAATTTATGCACCGTTGCAGCTGGTAAGGGTCAGACGCCATTTAATTATTTTTTCTTCCTTTGACAGCGCTCATTGCAGAGCATAGTAATGCAGGCCACCAGGGTGACATACTCTTGAAAGTCCACCTTACCATTTTTATTAGCATCGAGGTTATTAAAAAACTCATTCAGTTTTGCTTGGTTTTTGCAGTTCTGTTAAACAAAACATACAAAAAGCATATGGCAGGTGAATTAATTTTTATACCAGTAATACAACAGAATTTATAAATCAGTCAGTGTATGAAGCAAACAAAGCTTTTCTATAAGCTTCTTGGAGAAAATCTTAACCCAAATTTGGATCCCAGATCTTGAGTGATCAGATATTTTAGCTCTCCTTTGCTAAGAAATTGTGGGTCTCCCTCCTTGCTAGAGTATTTATGAAAGGTAGTGATGAGAAGTCCCATACTTTTCATCAGATCAGACATGATGACTTTTGAAAGGGAAAAAAAAGTTTCTTTGCTTTATGTACTTGCTATAAGTTTAAATTTCTTACTTGGCTTGTTTCCTGTCAAAATAGTAACGATGTGTAGCCTCGATTTCTTTTTAGTAAGCAAAGACTAAGTAAAATGAGGAATGATAAAGGCAGATGTTTTTCAGTCATGACATTAGAAATAAATTCTGCATAGCACAGTCTATGGAACAGCTGTACAGAGATGTTTATTATCTTTAATATCCAGCACTTTAGCATCAACAGATAGGAAAATGAATTAATCGAATCACTGCTGTTTCAAAGAGAGAATTTGTTTAAATACATTTTTGTTTCAACAGAACAAATGTGTAATATCTGAGGTGTTTGATTGATGAAGAAGATGTTCGGAACATGCCCAACACACACATGCACACAATGTTCCAGGAGGGATTCAGGCAAACTGTTGGTTTAAACACAAGTGGATTATGGGCAACGCCCTAGTTTCTTGTGGTTTAACGAACATAGGGGAGTAGAGAAAGCTGAGAGCTACATTTCACAAAGCCAATTATATTTTGCTGCCAAGCATTCTCCAATGCAAGTATAATTTTTTTTTCTCCTTCTCCATCTGCTTCTGTTGTTTACCCAACATCTTTTGCAGAAAATTTTCATTTCAGTCATAAACAAATTCAAGCTTGTAAAGACCTTAGACTGGACTAGCACTAAAAGTGAGAGAGAGAAAGATGCCAAATCTGAATGTATATATATCAGAGGCGATTTCTTTAAGACTGCAAGGGAAGCTCGGCTTCCCTTATAATGTCACAAAATTAATGGTCAAATATGTACTATTGTATTTAACATTTTATTGACTAAAAATGCGTTAGAAAACGTTCATCTCAAAGACGAGTTCGTTCAGAATCAGTTACATATAGCAGGTCGGCTGACTCGATTTCCTTCTCATACATTCCCGCAGCGTCACAGTGCATTTCCTTATTGAAGCCCAGCGTCCATTGACTTCAATGGGGCTGATTTGAACGGTTTTTTTCAGCGCTTCGAAACTAGACGGTCATTGGATAAACGCTGCGATTATGTCCCGCCCACGGACGCTCAGCGTCTCTGGGGGTGAATGGGGAAGTGGGCTGGCCCGGACTCCGAGCTTCTGCGTGATGATTGGAGGGTCTGTCGAAAGACTGCATCTCCTTTTGACTGACAGCGATTCTGTACTATAAGGAATCACTGAAGCTATTCGCGCTCAGTCCCATCGCGGATTTCTCAAGTTCAGTCGAAATAAAAACTGCTGCAACCTATTTCTTTGATATTTGCTTGGCGAAATTGCTTGATTTTCATCATACATTTCACACAATTATACACCACATTCCTTGTTTCAGTTTTACAGAGTTTAATATTTTTTTTTTAGATCGTTCATTCATTCATTCATTCCTTCCTTCATTCATTCATTCATATAACGTACTGTGGCAAACAATTATGATGGCATCCTGCAGACATTTGAGAACATCATTGCAGATACAACAATGGATGATGATACACTGGATTGTGCCAAAGCATGCTCTTCTTAGAATTAGTCAATCCAGGGAAATTTGATGACATGAGACAGGTATTTCCAGAGGAGGCCTTCCAAAGTGTCCTGAAAAGTTATGGCCATCACTTTGATTCAGGAAGACTGAGGTCAGAACTTCAAGTCCTGTATTCAGATCAGGACTTGCAGGGTAACAGGGGAAAGCTGTGTGATTACTTGGTGTTCCTTAAAGACATGGAGTTGGACAGTGCAATGCCTCAGCTTTACAAACTGTTCTCATTAGTGGCAACAATTGGAGCTACATCTGCAGGTGTAGAAAGGAGCTTCTCCTGTTTAAAGCGACTCAAGTCCTACACCCGAAACACAATGGGCCAAGGCCGTTTAAGCAGCCTAGCTCTGCTGGCCATTGAGAGGACACTGGTCAAGTCACTTGAAAAGACTCCTAGTTGGTACGAAAGGGTCACAGACCATTTTCTTGAAAAGGAACGTAGGGCAGAATTTACTTTTAAATAAATAGACAATTTTATGATGTAGGCCGAAAATGAGCTTCCCCTCTCTGACAGACCAGTAGCCGCCACTGATATATATATATATTTGTGTGTGTGTGTGTGTGTGTGTGTGTGTGCATTGAGAACCTATTTGTTCATCACCTCCAACACTCCAACAAGAAGTTCTCTTCAACTTTTCCACTTACCTTTGGGTTTGCACAGACAGCTAGACCTGCAAAAATAAAGGAGAAAGAAGAAGTGAGTCGAAGAAGGATGTACTGAGCATTATATACAGCAGTCGACATCCTCAGCCTCGTTCAGCTCTCTGCAACCTGACCACCCCTCCCCCAATTACTATTGTGATCCCTCCCCTTTTCCCTATCCCTCTCTACATCTCCACCTGTAAAAGCATCACAGGTTTACAATGCCTCTCTAAAATGTGGTACAATGCCACCCTAATTATGGAGGCATTGTAGGGAGGTTGTATCTTAGTGGTTAAGGCATTGGCCTTTGGATACGAAAGTCATGAATTCAAATCCCAGCCACACCAAGGCCACTGTGCAAGGTTAATGTGGATGAGACAGAGGAAGTCAGTGACGTAACCATGACTGAGAACAGACACATTCCTGATCACCTGATCATCATCTTTTCTCTGCTTGTATTCTATATGATGGATGTTTAGCCTGGATACATTTATTAGGTAACAACATTTTTAATTCGTTTTGTATTAATATTTTAATTAAGGCTGTCAAAATGCAAATTAATTTTAATGGCACTTGTTTTTTTTAATGCGTGATTAATGCAGCGCGCATTTCTGTTTGACCATTTTTATTAAAAATATAAATAAATATAAAAGAGGTGAAATTAAAACCTTCAGCGCAACACACGTTTATTCATGACGTCCTTGTTTTTCCAGATGAAATGAATAAATAAATTCCACCAAAATATAATTTTTACTCAGTAAACATTTGTTTTACTTATGCGCCAAGTCTCAAATCACCACCAAAATGGGGTTTAAAATTGAGGCATTTTTCCTCATAACACCGAACCGAACTTAACTTACTCTGTCTTTTTTATCGTACAAATAAGTACAATACATCATTTTAATCTGTAAAGGGTCAACTTTTATTTGTATACATTCATAATAACAACAAAACGCTGTACTTTTGTAAAATAAAGCAAACAGACAGGGTGCGCTTTCTGGCATCTCTGTCATCTCTCTTCACAGACACACAAATAAAAAACCTGAATCTCAGTGAATATTTTGCCTCACAGACATAATAAATATATATATAGAAAGCTCGAAAAGTCTACTTTTAAATAAACAAATTCACATCAAATACAAATATTCTCTAATTAAGGTAATTCGTATGAAAGTTATAAGAGGTACAGTTTCTCCAGTATCATGTCATTAACCATCCATGTGGAAACATAGCAAAAGTTCCGTTTGGTGTCCTGATGATTTGCGTAAATAAAAACACCATAATTACATTTACAAGAATATTTTTTTCTTCATGCTTTATGTTTAGTTTGGTTTCACTAATAATAATGATACATTTGCATAATGCATCCATATTTATCCATGCCTATGTTGATTAGAGTATTAAAAATGTAAATTACTAATTTATAGTACATTTAGAACAGATAAAAAAATGTGCGATAAAGTTTAAATATTTAACGATTAAAATATTTTAATCGATTGACAGCCTTAATATTAATATGACGTGAGGTCCAGTTATCAGCGTGACATTAAAGCAGGTTGAAGTAATGGCTACTTTTTACTTAAGTACATGTCAGAGCCTTAACTTCTTTACTTTAACTTATCCAAAGTATAGTCAGTACTTTAACTTTTACCCAGGTATTTTTGCTACCTCTGGAATTAGATAAATGTAGGTCGCTCTGGATAAGGGGTGTCTGCCAAATGCCATAAATGTAACTGTAATTACTATTTCACCAAGATACCCAAACATGTACTCAAAAAACAAAAACAAATAGAAACTTCTACATATTAGACATGCTTAAGTTGAATTTGGTTTGATGGTGAAACATTCAAAAGAATCTTTCAGTTACTAATGCATACTTTATTCACAGCACAAGTGCAGCAGTGCAGCATGAGTAAATTATATGTAGTGTCTTACTGCAGACTGTGAGTGGGTTTACATATTGTAAATGCTTGTAGATATCATGGACAGTACTGAGGGGTAGTCCAATTACAATTTTTCCACCTCGTCGTACCCTTCAAAGTGAATAGGAATCACCATTGACCACAGTTCTGGAATTTATGCATTTGTTTGTCAAACCATAAATGACTAAAATTCACAAGAGGTCAATTAGGATTATTTTTTTTATTAAACATTAGCAAAATAAGCACAACTGATGGTATTGTCTTCATGTGAACATTACCTAGTACAGGTAGCATCCAGACTATAAACATTGATAATGGACAATGATATGTGGGGGACAATGACATAGATTCCATACTAATTTGTTTTTTACAGATTAGAAAAATAAAAACTTTGTTCATATTAATAGCAAAGAAAGCCAGCAAAAAACACTACAGTCCATGTCAGGATGTGTATGAGTTATGCACTTTTACAGAAAAAAGAATACCTCTTGTTATAATGTCTCATAAGATAAGATAAGATAAGATAAGATAAGATAAGATAAGATAAGATAAGATAAGATAAGATAAGATTTTGGTGACTGATTCACTGGGAGCAGCTCTGATTGTACAGTCTAATAGCAGCAGGGAGAAAAGACTGTCTGTATCGCTCCTTCATACACTTAGGATGTAACAGTCTATCACTGAAGGAGATGCTCAAAGATGTAACTGCTTCATATAGGGGGTGAGAGTCGTTCTGCAGTAGTGATAGTTTAGCTACCATCCTCATTTCTCCCACCTACTGTACAATGTCCAAGGGAATCCCCAGGACTGAGCTAAAAAGTGATATATTTTATACTCATGATAAAGAAACAAATTGCAAATCCAGATAAAGAATTCAGACAGTGAGCGTGCACATTGAACAACTCCGGTGTTTTCCGCTGATATTTGATTAGACACTGCATTATCAAAAAAAAAAGTGTGTGACTGGTTACACAGTAATGCTCAAATCTAAATGCAACATCAGCAGATCTACTCTAAAATATCACTTTTCATTAATTTCATTTGACACTTAAATCATGAGCTAGATTAATTGTGATTAAGTGACACAATTTCCCTCCAGTCCCTATTCATTTTCACCACTGGTGCTAACCAACATTAGCAATGTTACACAGTGATGCAACACAACAGTACAACATTCACATAATCTAAAGATATTATTAAGCATAAGTATTACATGCCACCATGCTTGCAAAGGATTCATGATGAGTTTTTATAAGCTTCCAGTTCAGTCATCTTTGGCAAATACAGCTTATACTGCAAAATAAAGCTGTTGTCTTTTTTTTATTTGATGTCGAAGTGGCCGCTTAAATATGGCCAGGGGTTTGTCTCATAGGACACCCGGTGTCCAGGTGCACCGCTATGGTTTCTGGGCCCCTTGGCTAAATTGTACTTTGGGCCCCAAGGCTCCATCCCTCAATTATCTGAAATTTTTGTTAAATGTAACAACAATCGTTATCAATAAGTCAAGTCAAGTCAAGTCAAGTTTATTTCTATAGCGCTTTTCACAACAGACATTGTCTCAAAGCAGCTTTACAGAAATCAACAGTTAAGGTGAATGGTGTGCATTTATCCCTGATGAGTAAGCTGTGGCAACTGTGGCAATGAAAAACTCCCCTAGATGTAAGCATGATAATTACTGTTTATTCAGTAGAAGACAATAAAGAACTACAACTGTTTATTAATTTATGCATACTATATACAATAAACATTGGGCTGAATAATTTATTTTTATTTTGTGTTAATTACAACAGCTTCATATGGGCCAGCTTCAGAATTGTAACACAAAACTGAACATAAATCGTAACATACATTTTAAACTGGGTGATTAGCTGACTTCCACGTCTTGCATTGTCCCATTTTCAAGTTTTTCATTCTCCGTTTGACATCCTGCTTTTCTCTGCACTATTCTTGCTTTTGCATCTACATGACGAGGCAGAACTTCTGAGCTGGTCTGGAAAGTGGCATGCATGCACAGTAGCTTATATATATATATATATATATATATATATATATATATATATATATATATATATATAATATATATATATCTACACTGGCAATCAAAATTAGAGAACAGTTTATAAACAATTGAACAATTAAACAATTGAATTCTGAAATAATGTCATCTTCACTGCTCAACAGTTGAAGGAGTTTTTGTCCTGTCTATACCATGCTACCAGAACACCTTTTCCACAAAATAACTAAGGCATTTAAAAAAACAACAACATTATTTTGCAGAAAACACACTGATCAAAATTTGAGAACACTTTCAGGTACCTTCCAGTTATTGGTGTTAATCTGGTACCTGGTGCTAATTTCCTTGATTATCTGTCAACCCCTATTTAACTGGCAGCCTACCTTCCAGTTTCACTGACTCTGCAAGATGGTGGGCCGTTTTAAAGTGACTGAAAGCCTCCAGCAGAAGGTTGTCCAGATGAAGGCCAAAGGGATGACCCTATCAGTAATAGCAAGACAAGTTGGTCATTCCAAATCTGTGATTTCAAGAATATTGAATCTTTACAACATCACAAACTCATTCAAGTCCGCCAAGAAGGCTGGTCGTCCACGGAAGACAAATACAAGAGAGGACAGGATACTGCGGAGGATCTCAATGGGCAATCGTTTCCACACTGCAGCTGGAATTGCTCACCAGTTCAGCGCTGAACAGGGTAAGGATCTGTCTCGTCATACAGTGTCTCGACGTTTAAGAGCATTTGGACTGAAAGCCCACTCTGCAGTGACCAAACCTCTCATTAGCAGAAAGAATCAAAAGGCTAGACTAAGCTTTGCTGAGGAGCATGTTGTGTGGACAGAGGAGAACTGGTCCAAAGTTCACTTCAGTGATAAAAGCAAGTTTAATTTATTTGGGTCCGATTTGAAACATTATGTTCGGTGACAAACTGGAGAAAGACTGAACCCAAAGTGTGTAAAGAAGTCAGTGAAAAGTGGAGGAGGAAGTGTCATGGTTTGCGGCATGTTTTCTGCAGCAGGAGTTGGGCCTCTTATACAGCTACATGGCAGAGTGAATGCAAATGTTTATCAGAACCTTCTTCAACAACATATGGTTCCTTCCATTCGTTCATCACCCAATTAGCCCACAGTGTTCATGCAGGACAACGCTCCATGTCACACAGCAAAACGGGTAAAGCAGTTGCTTGAAACTGAAAACATTAAAATAATGACATGGCCTGCCCAGAGTCCTGATCTCAACCCAATAGAGAACCTCTGTAAAATCCTTGGCGACAAAGTTATGGCCAAGAAACCCACAACAGTACTGAACTGTGGAGGAGACTAGAAGAAGAGTGGACCAAAATCACACCAGAGCAGTGTGAGAGACTAGTGCTGTCCTGTGGCCGCAGATGTGCTAAAGTCATTCAGAGCAGAGGCCTGTACACTTCCTACTAATTGCTGACTGTTGTAACCTTCAGAAAATTTTGTTGTAATCTTTTTCCATACTACAGTCTTTGTTGTTTTCGAATTTTGATTAGTGTGTTTTCTGCAAAATAATGTTTTTTTTTGGAAATGCCTTAGTTAATTTGTGGAAAAGGTGTTCTGGTAGCATGGTATAGACAGGACAAAAACTTCTTTAACTGTTGAGCAGTGAAGATGACATTATTTCAGAATTGTTCAATTGTTTATAAATTGTTCTCTAATTTTGATCGCCAGTGTATATATATATATATATATATATATATATATATATATATATATATATATATATATATATATATATACAGCTGCAAATAAGTATTTGAACACCTGAGAAAGTCAATGTTAATATTTGGTACAGTAGCCTTTGTTTGCAATTACAGAGGTCAAACGTTTCGTGTAGTTTTTCACCAGGTTTGCACACACTGCAGGAGGGATTTTGGCCCACTCCTCCACACAGATCTTCTCTAGATCAGTCAGGTTTCTGGCCTGTCGCTGAGAAACACGGAGTTTGAGCTCCCTCCAAAGATTCTCTATTGAGTTTAGGTCTGGAGACTGGCTAGGCCACGCCAGAACCTTGATTTGCTTCTTACAGAGCCACTCCTTGGTTATCCTGGCTGTGTGCTTCGGGTCATTTTCATGTTGGAAAACCCAGCCTCGACCCATCCTCAATGCTCTAACTGAGGGAAGGAGGTTGTTCCCCAAAATCTCGCAATACATGGCCCCGGTCATCCTCTCCTTAATACAGTGCAGTCGCCCTGTCCCATGTGCAGAAAAACACCACCAAAGCATGATGCTACCACCCCCATGCTTCACAGTAAGGATGGTGTTCTTGGGATGGTACTCATAATTTTTCTTCCTCCAAACACTTTTAGTGGAATTATGACCCAAAAGTTCTATTTTGGTCTAATCTGACCACATGACTTTCTCCCATGACTCCTCTGGATCATCCAAATGGTCATTGGCAAACTTGCCTGGACATGTGCTGGTTTAAGCAAGGGAACCTTCCGTGCCATGCATGATTTTAAACCATGACGTCTTAGTGTATTACCAACAGTAACCTTGGAAACGGTGGTCCCAGCTCTTTTCAGGTCATTGACCAGCTCCTCCCGTGTAGTTCTGGGCTGATTTCTCACCTTCCTTAGGATCATTGAGACCCCACGAGGTGGGATCTTGCATGAAGCCCCAGTCTGAGGGAGATAAACAGTCATGTTTAGCTTCTTCCATTTTCTAATGATTGCTCCAACAGTGGACCTTTTTTCATTGCTTGGCAATTTCCCCGTAGCCCTTTCCAGCCTTGTGGAGGTGTACAATTTTGTCTCTAGTGTCTTTGGACAGCTCTTTGGTCTTGGCCATGTTAGTAGTTGGATTCCTACTGATTGTATGGGGTGGACAGGTGTCTTTATGCAGCTAACGACCTCAAACAGGAGGCATCTAATTTAGGATAATAAATGTAGTGGAGGTGGATATTTTAAAGGCAGACTAACAGGTCTTTGGGATCAGAATTCTAGCTGATAAACAGGTGTTCAAATACTTATTTGCAGCTGTATCATACAAAGAAATAGTTTAAAAATCATATATTGTGATTTCTGGATTTTTGGACATGCACCTACGATGACAATTTCAGACCCTTCCATGATTTCTAAGTGGGAGAACTTGCAAAATAGCAGGGTGTTCAAATACTTATTTTTCTCACTGTATATATAGGATATAAAAACTGCTTTTTTGGCTATATTACATTTGAGTTTGAATTTCTTACCGGAAATAAATCCTATAAATATAGAAGAACTTTATCCTTTTTCTAGTAAAAAAATTAAAGTTTAAATACACAGAGAAATATTTATCTGCCGAGCATCCTCCAGTGCAAGTATAACTTATTTTATTTTGCCCTACTTCATGTGAGTCTATTCTTGACAGATCTTTAACAAAGACTTCGTGTCAGGATAATTTGGGCTGGCACTTCTGGTTTGTGACGCACTTTTCCGCTCTGGATCATCCTGTTCCCCGTGCGGCTTACAGGTTGCCTACTCTGCTGGTTCCCACTTCCGATTTCCTGCCCGGTATTGTGACCCAGGATTCCCTTCCAGGAACTCGGGCTGCGTCGCAACGCTTTGGGAACGTGACTGCAATGTCCACGCTCTGAAATAATGTGTGTAATCAATCAAAATTGGAGGCACGGAATCACCCGCAGGGTGATGTCATGACCAGGAAGCTATAAAACGCACTTGGAGTGAAGCCAGCTTTCTCTTTGTTAATGAAGCGCTCTGTGTGCATTTTAAGTTAAATTGTCTGTATATTGTCTGTCTGAACTGAAGGCATAGAGAAAGGCTAAGCACACTTTCTGGTTGTCGGGGTGGTATATACACAGCCTTTTGTGTGTCTTGCCTGGGAGTGTAGCATGCTAAGTCGGTTCTCGAGGGAGCCGACTGTGAGCACTGCGTTCGCATGTCAATGCATTCGCTCCGGTCCAGTTTCTGGGGTTCACAAATGGACCTCGCAGAAGGTTTTGAGACAGGCTTGTCCCTTTCTTGAACCTCACCTGCCCGGTCCAGCTCCCGTTCGCAGGCTTCAGAAGCATGCCTTTCCGCAGCTTCTTCCCCCTGCGATGAGAGCATGCAGCTCCACCTCTCTTCTTCTGAGGGGGGGGGGCAGTGGTTAGTGAGCCTGAGGGTGAGGAGCTCATGAAGGTTGTGACATAGGCCATAGAAAAGCTGGACGCATTTTCTCCACACCACCTGAATGCTGAGGCCTCCGGTGCGACCTAGAGTGGCTGGGTGGGACCTGGCTGTTGTGTTGGAGGCTCTATCTGAACCCCCTTGAGGCCCCTGGCCAAGGCTTCATGAAGGCACCTCATAGTCAAGACTGTGTTCTTGCTGGCTATCTGCTCTCTGAGGAGAGTAGGTGATTTACAGGCCCTCTCTGTGGCCCCCTCTTTTCTGGAGATTATTTCAGGCATGTCCAGTGCTTTCCTGCACTCTAGAGCCCCAAGGTGCCCTTGGTCATCCCACGACTTGTTAGGCTCCAGGCATTCTATTCTCCTCCGTTTCATGCCCCAGACCAAGAGAAGCTGAACCGGCTGTGCCCTGTGCAAGCACTGGACACTTACATCCACAGGACTAGACCTTGGAAGAAGTCGGAACAACTGTTCATCTGCTCCGGCTCTCCGAGGAGAGGCCTTCCTGCTAACAAGAAGCCACTAAGCAGGTGGATTATCGACGCTATCGTGTCTTCCTATAAGTGCTCTGATCTCCCTGCTCCTTTTGGGGTCAAAGCGCACTCATTTTAGTTGCAGTCTAAAGCCCTGACTTCAGTTTGCCTGTGTTTTGACCCTGGACAATTTAAGGGTTTTAAACCTGCCTCTCCTGCACTGCCCTGACAGAATAATCCAGTCAACAATGGACCTCGCGGACATCCAGGACCTGCAATCCCAGCTAAATGCCCTGACGCATGCTGTTGCATTTGGCAAACGGCAGCACCAGGACTTTACTATGCGGTTTCAGAAGCTGATACAATGCTGGGATCAATTACCAGCTCTGGCCACGGTGGCAGTCCTGGTCCCTATTTTCAGTCAACCCAACAGCAAGCCCCCACCTCTGAATCTTGCTGGGGGTGCCACTTAGTTTCAGTTTTTCACTAAGGGCACCACCCAGCCCCTGAGCCCTATCGGGGGGCTGCCCAACCTCAGAGCTCCACCCAGAATGCTTCCTGTTCCTATGTCATTACTGAGAACACCCTTCAGCCTGCCTGCCATGCTGACGACAACATTCCACTCCTGAGCCCCGCTCAAGACATTGCTCCGCTCCCAAGCCCTGCTGAGGATGTTGCTCTGCTCTTGAGTACTGCTGAGGTTGTTGCTCTGCTCCCAAAACTTTCTGAGGGTGTTGCTCCATTGTGTTCCATAGACTGTCTCTGCTCTCTGGCTCTGTTTCTTCTGGTCACATTTTTCTTTGAACTGTCTTCAATGTTTGCCCTCCATTGCCTCTTTCCTGTATGTTATTAAAGACCTTTATTATACCCTGGTCTGCGTCCTGCATTTGGGTCCTCTCAGTTTTATAACAAAGTGTAATGCAATGTCTAACAACGAAAGTCTAAGTGAAGCACATGCTAGAGCTAAGATCAGAGTGAAAAGCAAAGAAGATTTGAAGAAGATTAAGACAAGAACATATGCATAACTTTGGCAAGGTTTTATAAACAGGTACATAGTAAAGTTTACTGTGCCCAGATTGAAAACCAAAGAGTATTGCAGAACTCAGTCACATGTACTAAGCATTATCTTCTTCTTGTTCTTTTGGCTGCTCCCATTAGGGGTCTCCACAGAGGATAATCCGTCTTCATACTACTCTCTCCTCTACATCTACCTGCATGTCTTCGATCACCATATTCATAAACCTCATCCTTGGACTTCCTCTTCTCCTCCCTCCTGGTGGCTCCATCCTAAGCATTCTTCTTCCAATATAACCCATGTCCCTCCTCTGCACATGTCCAAACCATCTTAATCTCACTTTGTCCCCAAAACGTCCTACATGCGCTGTGCCTCGTTTCAAATTATGTCCATCCTTGTCACTCCCAATGAAAATCTCAGCATCTTCATCTCTGCCACCTCCAGCTTCAGCTCCTGTCTTTTAATCAATGCCATTGTCTCTGAACCATACAACATAGCAGGTCTCTTTGGTCCAAGATGGTGGTGCCTTCCGGGATACTTGTGTACCATCGCCAAACACTCCAACAACACAGGAACAACCCTAAAAACACAATAAATGATAATCTGCTTCAGAAGCTGCACGACCTCGGCATGCTTCGAGAACCAGGCCTCCGGACATCAGCGTCACCTTGTGCACTAGTGCTAGGCTAAAATCTAACCCTTGTCGGCCTGCTCTACCATCTAACCTGCTGGCAAATGTCTGCTCCCTGGACAATAAATATAACTACATCAGACTGCAGCAAGCTACTCGGCATGAGTACAGACACTGCTGCAGCTTTGTGTTCAACTGTCTGTGTCAAGTCAAGTCAAGTCAGGTTTATTTGTATAGCGCTTTTCACAACAGACATTGTCTCAAAGCAGCTTTACACAAATCAACAGTTAAGGTGAATGGTGTGAATTTGTCCCTGATGAGCAAGCCGTGGCGACTGTGGCAAGGAAAAACTCCCTTAGATGTTATGAGGAAGAAACCTTAAGAGGAACCAGACTCAAAAGGAGAACCCATCCTCATTTTGGGTGACATCAAGAGTTTGATCAAAAATCTTTCAACAATACAAAACACTGGAGAGTGAGAACTAACATGATTACTGGAGTATAAGATTATAAGTGATGTTCTTTCTACAGTCTTATACAGTCTATATGGTTAGTAGCTCCTAGTTTTATGAGCTCAACATTTGTGATCATCACAGATCCAGCATCAGCTTCTCCATGCCAGAGCCTTTAAACACTCCAGGAGGTCCAATGTCAAACTCCACACATGTAGCGGGATCCAAATGGCACTGGTACGTCTCTAGATGGTTCGGGATGTTTGTGAGTTCGGCATCTACTTATTCAAAGGTCCGTAATCATCAAGATGGTGGGAGGTGACTGGAGCTGGCCAAACCTCAGGGTGTCTCGGGATGGGGAGAGAAAGAGAAGCAGTGGAGAGGAATTAGCGTAGCTGCTGTTCATGATATTAACAGCACAAGTTGATAATGTGATGTGATCAGATGTTCTGGGGCACAAGTTTATGATGTAATGTGTGTTATGTGTAGGCTTTGCTAAAAAGATATGTTTTTAATCTACACTTAAACTGGGAGAGTGTGTCTGAGCCCCGAACACTGTCAGGAAGACTATTCCAGAGTTTAGGAGCTAAATGTGAAAAAGCTCTACCACCTTTAGTGGACTTTGCTATTCTAGGAACTACTAGAAGCCTAGAGTTTTGAGATCTTAGGGAGCGTGGCGGATTGTAGCGAGTTAAAAGACTGGATAGATACATGGGAGCCAAACCATTTAGTGCTTTATAGGTGAGTAGTAGTAGTTTGTAGTCTATTCGAAACTTAACAGGAAGCCAATGTAGGGACGATAAGATCGGGGTTATGTGATCATATTTTCTTGACCTTGTAAGAACTCTGGCTGCTGCATTCTGGACTAACTGAAGCTTGTTTATTAATGACGCAGGACATCCACCTAGTAACGCATTACAGTAGTCTATTCTGGAGGTCATAAACGCATGGACGAGCTTCTCTGCATCGGATATAGACAACATGTTTCTTAACTTAGAAATAAATAAACCTTTCTAAGGTGAAAGAAGGCTGTTTTTGTAACTTGGTTAATATGATATTTGAAAGACAAGTTGCTGTCTAAAATAACTCCCAGGTCTTTTTACTGTTGAACTAGTGGTTACAGAACATCCGTCTAAATGCTGGAGCTTCTGTATACTAGTTTTTGGGCCGATGAGCAAAATCTCAGTCTTATCGGAATTTAAAAGTAGAAAGTTATGGGTCATCCAATCTCTTATTTCCTTAACACACTGAGTTATCCGAGTTAATTGAGCTGTATCGCCTGGTTTAGATTGGATATATACCTGAGTATCATCAGCATAACAATGGAAGCTAATTCCATGCCTTCTAATAATATTTCCTAACGGAAGGCATGTATATTGTGAAAAGCAGGGGTCCTAGAACTGAACCTTGCGGCACGCCATAATTTACTTGCATTAGCCTGGATAGCTCTCCATTTAAATCTACGAAATGGTAACGATCGGACAGGTAGGATTTAAACCAGCTTAATGCCTGTCTCTGAATGCCGATGTAATTTTGTAACCAATCTAGGAGGAGATCATGGTCTATAGTGTCGAATGCAGCACTAAGATCTAATAGAACCAACAGCGAGATGAAGCCTTGGTCTGAAGCTAAAAACAGGTCATTAGTGATTTTAACTAGAGCAGTTTCTGTGCTATGATGGGGCCTAAAACCTGACTAAAACTCTTCAAAGATATTGTTCTCTTGCAGGTAGGAACATAACTGGGCAGCGACAATCTTTTCTAAAATTTTAGACATAAATGGGAGATTTGAGATTGGTCTGTAATTCGATAGGGTGTTTGGGTCCAGATTAGGTTTTTTAATGAGGGGCTTAATAACTGCTAACTTGAGGGATTTAGGGACGTGTCCTAATGATAGTGAAGAGTTCATAATATTCAGAAGAGGTTCACCAGTTGTATATAACACTTCCTTTAGTAAATTAGTAGGAATTGGATCTAACTGACATGTTGTCGATTTAGCTTTGGCAATAACATTATACAGCTCTTCCTGTCCTATACATGTAAAACAGTGAAGTTGTGGAGTTGAAGGTAACACTGTCTCAGGAGATGGTGTCAGAGGTTGGACCGCCACAATTGTTTTTCTAATGTTATCTATTTTTTCAGTGAAGAAATTCATAAAGTCCTCACTACTAAACTGTGATGGAACACAATTTTCAGAGCCCTGATTTGTAGTTAATTTAGCTACTGTACTGAAAAGGAACCTGGGATTGTGTTTGTTATTTTCTATGAGTTTGCTCAGGTGTTCAGCTCTAGCAGCTTTTAGCGCCTGTCTGTAGCTGAGCATACTGTCTTTATACGCAATTCTAAATACCTCCAATTTAGTTTTCCTCCATTTTCTCTCCAGATTACGTGCTGTTCTCTTGAGGGCATGTGTATGACTATTAGACCAAGGTGCGGGTACTTGTTCTCTAACCTTTTTTAACCGGATAGGGGCAACGGTGTCTAATGTGCTAGTGAGGATAAGGTCTATGTTGTTAGTTATTTCATCAAGATTATTATCAGTTATGGGTTTAGTGAGAAACTGAGATAAATCAGGCAGGTTATTTATGAATCTGTCCTTAGTGGTCGGAACAATAGTCCTACCAAGTCGATAACGTGGTGCAACACGGCTAATCTGCTCTACCGGTAGTGTGTACAGTATTAGATAATGGTCTGTGATGTCATCACTCTGAGGTAAGATATCTATATCAGTGACGTCTGCTCCGTGGGATATTATTAAGTCTAGTGTGTGGTTAAAGCGATGAGTTGGTCTGGTGACGTTTTGTTTAACCCCAAAAGAGTTTAATAAGTCAACAAATGATAATCCTAGAGCATCGTTTACATCATCTACATGAATATTAAAATCTCCTACAAGTAGCACTTTATCAAAATTGATCAAGAGATCTGATAGAAAACAAGCAAACTCTTGAAGAAAATCAGCGTAGGGCCCTGGGGGTCTGTACACGGTGACCAGAGCGAGTTTTCTATGTATGTCTGAAAGTACAACTTTGAGAACGAGCACTTCAAATGATTTAAAGCTGAATCCTAATATCTGACTAACATTAAGAGAGGCACTATAAATGGTTGCTACACCCCCCCCACGACCAGTCTGACGGGGCTCATGCTTATAAACATATCCTGACGGTGTCGACTCGTTTAGACCCATATATTCACCTGGTTTAATCCAGGTCTCAGTGAGACAGAGTGCATCGAGATTATTATCCGTGATCATCTAATTTATAATCAGCGCTTTGGGTGCAAGTGATCTAATGTTTAAAAGATCAAACTTTAGAACTTTTTGGTGATTGTTTATCTGGCATTTTTTAGTTTTAACTGCAATAAGATTATTTCTGGATCTTGTGTATTTAATTCTTGGTTTTACTACACGAGGAATAGATACGGTTTCTATAAACTGGGCTATGTGTGAACTTGTAACTATTTGGTCTGTAGTATGCGTGTTCTTATAGTTGAAGATTTCCTGATGTCTTACCAGTCAGATAGTGTGAAGTATCCTAGAGATGTTATCTGATAGCACTGCTGCTCCAACTCTGCTGGGGTGCAGGCCATCAGGGCGGAAGAACCTAGGACGCTCCCAGAAACAGTTCCAGTTATTAACAAAGAGAAGTTTGTGCTCTCGACACCATGACTGTAACCATTCATTTAGAGCTAAAAGTCTACTAAACTTCTCTGTGTGCGAAAGAGTTCTGGACGCCGCCATTTCGCTGGATGGACTAGCCTCGATTCGTGCTGACAGAAATGCAGACTTGTGTGATAAGATTCGTGATGGCGGTCTATGTGTTTACATTAACACAGAATGGCGTAAGAACTCTGTTCTCGTTTCCACCTACTGCTCACTATTGAAGGTTATGGTTCTGAGAAGTAAACCCTTTTATTTACCCTGGGAATTCACCACCGCTATTGTGCTCGGTGTGTACATGCCACCTAGCGCTAATGCTGAGGAAGCGCTCAGCATACTCTACGGGACAATTAGCGAACTACAAAACAAACACCCTGACGGATTGTTTATTGTCGCTGGAGATTTCAACCATACAAATCTCAGGACTGTGCTCCCTAAATTTCACCAGAATGTGGACTTTGAAGTCTCGCCATCACCTCGGTTACTCAGACCACATCTCTGTTATGCTGATCCCAGCATACAGACCACTCAACAAGCGTTCAAGACCAGCTCGAAAGCATGTGAAAACCTGGCCAACAGAATCCATGTCTGCTCTCTAGGACTGCTTTGAATGCACTGACTGGGACATGTTCAGGGGGGCTGCAACCAGTGGCGATTTCATCAACTTGAAGGAGTACACATCAACAGAGACCAGCTACATTGGCAAGTGCATTGATTACGTGACCATCTCCAAGACCATCACCACACGCTCCAACCAGAAGCTGTGAAAGACGGTGGGTGCGTTGCTAAAATTCAGAGACTCCACCCTCAGAGCAGGGGACAAGACAGCCTTAAAGACAGCAAGGGCCAAACTGTCCCATGCCATCACTTCCAGGACAGCTCCACCTGCTTGTGACCTTGACGCCTCCCTCCCATATGCGCTGAACAATTCTATGCCCGGTTCTAGGTGCAGAACAACATGGCGGCAAGGAAGACCACCCCTCCTCCCAGTGACCAGGTGCTCTGTCTAAACACAGCTGAAGTGAGGAAACCTCTATGCAGAGTTAACCCACGGAAATCTGCTGGACCAGACAACATCCCTGGCAAAGTGCTCAGGGAACGTGCAGAACAGCTAGCGGATGTCCAACATCTTACGTATGATACGTATGAGTCCTTATTGTCGAGGTGGGTGAGGGCTAGATGAAGGGTCGTGGAGATGGCATTGTCCATGGAATGGTTAGAACGATACATGAACTGCATGGAGTCAATGCTGAGCATTCAACACAATCATCCCTCAGCACCTGATTGAGAAGCTGAGCCTACTGGGCCTGAACACCTCCCTCTGTAAATGTATCATGGACTTCCTTACTGGAAGACCTCAGTCAGTCCGTATTGGAAACAGCATCCCCAGCACCACCACACTGAGCACTGGGGCCCCTCAGGGCTGTGTGCTCAGTCCAATGCTGTTCACTCTGCTGACTTACGACTGTGTAGCAATGCACAGCTCAAATCACATCATCAAGTTCACCGATGACATGACCATGGTGGGTCTCATCAGCAAGACTGATGAGTCAGCCTACAGAGAGGCGGTGCACCAGTTAACAGCCTGGTTTAAAGCCAACAACCTGTCTCTGAATGTTGACTAAACTAAAGAGATGGTTGTTGACTTCATGAGAACACAGAGTGACCATTCTCCACTGATCATTGATGGATCCTTCGTGGAGATTGTCAAGAGCACCAAATTCCTTGGTGTTCATCTGGCAAAGAACTTCACTTGGTCGCTCAATACCAGCTCCATCACCAAGAAAGCCCAGCAGCATCTCTACTTCCTGAGAAGGCTGCCCCTTCCCCCATCCTGACCATGTTCTACAGAGGGACCAATTAAGAGCATCCTGAGCAGCTGTATTACTGCCTGGTTTGGGAACTGCACCATCTCGGATTGCAAGACCCTACAGAGGATAGTGAGGACAGCTGAGAAGATCATCGGAGTCTCTCTCCCCTCTATCACTGACATTTACACCACACACTGCATCCGCAAAGCCAAAAGCATTGTGGAAGAAATGCTTATTCTCTCCACAGCACATGCATAAACCATGTTTTCTCCTGTGCTGCTATACTTGCATCAAACTGGATTTCCTTGCATCCTTCTGGCATTTGTCTTTTTGCAGGGTTTCTCAAGTCAAAATATTGTTTTCAAAGCTGCTTTCAGTAAAAACTGAAAAACTAAGGTCAAGAACTCACACACAGGTTATAGAGACAATTGTAGTGAATGGAAGAGAAGAGGGAAAAACCAGTGACAAAGATAAAATAAGTATATAGTTTGAATAACAGGTTGCCACCATTATATGTAGCGAATTTAGCTCGCAAACAAAAGGAAATATTTATAAGCAATTATAACGGTTTATAGTTACTCCTGAATATTTAAATCAAGTTGAATTGATGGTAATGAAATTAACGATACACTTATTTGGTCTGGTCGTCTGCCAAACAGACAGTATAACCTTTTAATAACTCTATAAAAGAGGTATCTCCCCGGCCAAGAAAGATGCAAACCCCCTTTACTTAATACCGTACAATTAATAAAGCATGTAGTTCAGATCGAATGTAGCAGGAACCTTAAAATGTGAGCGGCACTCAGAGACAATTACTTATGAAATATACAGTGTTTAATGAATGATACAAACACAACATAAAACTAACTATACAAACAAACAAAAAGAAATAAAGAAAATAAAAAATGGAAATAAAAATAAACAAAAAGTTAAAAATAGGAGATTGAGGAAGAGAAAGGAACAGAAGAAAGGAAAGAAAGAAAGGAAAGGAATGGCAAGCTTAATCTTCAAAATTAAAATACAGCCTAAACAAGACTCATTAAGCATTCCAATTCACCTTAAATTAAGGGCTCAAACTTACTCACGCATCTAAATTGGTTGGTACAACGGTTACTTGCATTGGCTTGTTGCACAAGAGTCTGGATGCAACAAAGAGATCTTTGAAGAGTCAGTTAGGATGGAGTCAGATGTTCTTCCAGGTTCTCCTGAAGATCAGAGCAGTTGTTGTTCTTGAAAGTAAAGCTTGCCAGAAGATCTTGAAGGAAGAGAGAGTGTCGTTTCCAAGCTGTTTCGAATGTCTGACTCTCTGGGTCCCCAAGACCTCGGGCCCTTCCCTTGAGCGAGCGAGCGAGTTGACTTGACCTGGCTGACTGACTAAGATAAAGCTTGCTGGAAGATCTCAAAAGGATTTGAGATCTCGTCTTGAAGAGTCGCTGCTGGGCTGTTCTAAGCGTCCGACTCTGCAGCAAATTTCAGCTGCAGTGGACAAACTTCTAAGGGTCTGTGTCAACAGACCAATGCTCTAATACAGACCATGCTGCAGTATCAAACAACAACCATTAGCTTCCAAGAACTCTGCCTTCTATAGCAAACCAATGACTCACATTCATTGCACATTCACATGTACCTGTTTACTAATCACACACACACCTGTTTATTAATCACTCACACCTATGAGCAGTCATATCTAATAGCATTTAGGGACTCGCTTTTACAAGTTTATTTTAAAATAAACATTTTTACGATAGTTATTAAGAGTTTTAGCATGGAGCTACAACAGAAACAACTCTCTCACAGCAGATCTTTATTACAATGCTGCAGACTGTTCGAATTCAGTGGGTAATACTAGCACAGCCATTAGGAAGCATGATCCAATTAACTCAGGATTTACTTAAAGAAATCCAAGAAGTCCAAAACATATCTCATGACAATGGCCATCCTGGATTTTACCCCCTCCAGGCCACACAGCAAATTCAAAGTGTAAAATTTTCAGTGTTAATGTGTGTTAAAAATATATTATTAAAAGAATCAAGCTAATTTTCGCACAAGGTCGGTAGAGTTTTTAAGCAATGCTTGAATATATAACATTTTTGTTTTTTGCACAGAACTGCCAATTAATGCACACAATTTGCTTGATAAATGCATCAAAGAGCCTTTACATTTTCACTGCATGGTTTTAAGCTAGCCATACAAGTGCAACATTGCTAACGGTGTTAGCCATTTAAAATGGGAAAAATTGCAGGTTAGAGTATAACAGTACAGCAAGTGTTTTATTGAAATGCATTTCTGACTAAAAACTGTCCCTTCACTCATTTACCAAATGTCAAAGTGTTTAAAATTTATTTTATATTGTTAAGAATTAGCAGTGCACTGTTATTTCATGCATTCTGATTATGAGGTGTGTGTGTGTGTGTGTGTGTGTGTGTGTGTGTGTGTGTGTGTGCGCATGTGTGTACTGGGCTGCTGTAGACTGTAAAGTTAAGAGTGAGAAAATGTATATATTCTGTAGTGTTTCTGATAAATTTTTTTATCAGTTTATAAAGGTTCTCTGTTTTGTTAGTGCAAAATGTTGGTGAAGGTGAGATTTGGAGAAAGTCAGAAGTATGTGAAAGTGGCCAAACCTGAGGAGGGACACGAAGACTTCAACAAATTTCTTCAGAAAGGTTAGTGTTGTTTCAAACAACTCTGAATGTTTAAATAAACTGACCAATCAATCTGTTTATATTTTACCACACAGATTGTGTTGCTCTCATTGGGAAAATAGTAATAATAATAGTAACATTAAACCATGTCATAGAAAAGCTAGGTCTTCCACTTCAGACTGAGCTGCGCTTGACAGATGAATCAGGGAAAGAAGTGGATGCAGATCTGTTTAAGGAGCTTTTGCAAGCAGGAAAACGTACTGTCACAGTGTCCACTAAAAAATCAACATGTAAGATATATTATTACTTGATCTTGATGGGAAAACAGTGGATCAGTGGATTGTCATTAGTGACAAATGCTGTGAAGGACAAATTATTTTATCATTGTGCTTGTATTTATATTACTGTGTTGCAGTTGTGCTTTATTAGCATGTATCACACAATTTGTCACCTGTGACATTTCAGCCTCGTCTGTGTCAGAGAACTCATCCACTTTGCTAGTATCCTCTGATTCATGAAGGAAAAAGAACCCATGCTGAACGGGAATCAGCAAAAGAGGTGTGCAACCACCGCTTTTGTTATGAATGATATAAATTCTTAAACCCCAGACATTAAGATCTTTTTCAAATTGTTTGGTGTTTTGTTGTTGGAAAGGCTAATGTCACAAATGTCTGATTCTTGTAGATAGTAAGAGATGCTCTTCACTCTAAGCCAGAAGAACAAAATATTTTGGAGGAATATGACATAAAGACATTGACAGATAGAACACAGAGACAGATGGTAAACCTTCCTGTGGCTGACTTGATTGAAGTTCATGGGTAAGACTTCAGTGTTCACACTTGTAATTTATGCAAATAAAATATTTTTTTAAAGACTTATAGACAGATTATGAGGCATCACAGTAAAAACAATATTACTACTGAGGAATCTTATTACAAAAAGGAATGTTAAAGGGCTAAAAAAAAAACCTCTTACTTGTAACTTGCAAAAACTATGGGAAAGAAGCAAAATATTCTAAATTACACCCGTAATTCAGAGCATGGACAACACGGAAGCATTCCCAAAGCATTGTTAATACAGACTGAGTTCCTGAAATGGAACATCCCTGGCAGCTTTCAATTAGCTCTTTAAAGAACACTTCATCTTTTGTGTCAACTACCACAAATCCACAAAACTTTTACACATTCATCCAAAAGACAGTGTTGCACATTGGAAGTGCAAAAGAAAAGTTGGTAAAAAGAGGTGATAAATATCCTTCGATGCAAATATGTTGATTTGCTTTTTGTGTAAGGCAAACCATAAAAAAGTTCTGCACTGCTTGGTCAGCAATTAAGCAATTAAGACTCCATCATGGTTTATATCATGGGAAAACTTTACATTTGCAATGTGGACAGCTGGGGTGCACTTCTTCATTTTGCACATTTTCAGGTTTTAAGAAACACCTTAATAATTTCCACAGGAACATATATTTTTGACTAATACTATTGACAGTCTGGACATTAATAATAAAGCTGATGAACCCTCATCTTTTCAAGCAGTCAGTATAGACACCCCATTTGCTCCCCAATGGTCTGGGAAAATCATAATGTGTTAAATATGTGTGGTTCCCTTTCAGGAACGCTAGCTGCGTCAACAACACTTTGGGAACACTTCCGCGTTGTCCATGCTCTGAATCACGTGTGAATCAGCCTTCCAATCAGTGTTCGGGACTCAGACACAGTCTCAGTGTTCAAGTCGAGGCTGAAAACTTATTTATTTAGTCAAGTCTTTGATCAGTAGATTTTTCTTAGGTAAAGGTGCAGATCTGGAGGAAACATGGATATAGAGTGTTTGGTGAACTGGTATATTTGTATGCTGTCGTCCCCTCACATTCACACGTTCACTCGGGTTTGTTGACGGTGGTGTGGTGGGTCGTCTCTTATCCCAGAGATCCCTCATGTCTGTGTTACCTTCTGGTTCTCCCTTTTAGCTATGCTGCCATAGTGAGTCTTGCCGGAGTCCAAACTGCACAGTGACATCAACTTTCATACACCAATAGGGACACTTAATAATCCATATCCTTCCCTTCCTGTCACCCTCTCTCTCTCTCTCTCTCTCTCTGTCTCTCTCTCTCTCTCTCTCTGTCTCTCTCTCTCTCTCTCTCTCTCTCTCTCTCTCTCGGTCGAGTTAAACATGCTCCTGCCCCTCTCCCCTCCGCGGATCTTCACACTTCTGTGCAGCTTGGGACGGTCTCTCCTCAACACCTTGGGTGGTTCCATGTAATTCCGGAGTAGAACGGGTGCTTTGAGGACGGATTGGACTGTAGTTGGTGTCGGCGGTCTGCTGCACTGACTCGGGAGTGCAGTTTGCTTCTGATCATCATCACTGCACCCTGCAACTTTGTATATATGCTTCAAATGGACATTTGGTGCAACCCAGATGAGGATGGGTTCCCTCTTGAGTCTGGTTCCTCTCAAGGTTTCTTCCTTATGCCATCTCGGGGAGTTTTTCCTTGCCACAGTTGCTCATCAGGGACAAACATACTTACAAAGAACATATTTACATCTGATCACCACATTATCTGTGTAAAGCTGCTTTGAGACAAGCGCTATACAAATAAAAATGAATTAAATTGAATTGAATTGTAATACATCCAATGGAAAGCACGGCATCAGCGGCGGGTTTATGTCATGACCAGGAAGCTATAAAAGCACATGCAGTGAAGCTGCCGCTAGTCTGAGCAAGTCTGCTCTCTGCAAGCTGCAAGTTGAAGAGCTTATGGTTGTGACCCGTCTGGATCTAGCATGGCCGGCCGATGAGCAGAAAGCCTCTTTATCCAGTAAGCTTGACGTGCGCTTTCTGCAACCCACATCACAACTTCTGCATTAGGTTTGCCATTCTTTTCAGGACCTGCACACCGAGGTGTCCAGGTCCTGGGTGAAGCCGTATTTGGCTTTCCTCTTTAGTCCCAAATCCGCATTGTATTCCAAAGTTATAGATGCTGGCTAACTATCTCTCTGCAGGTGTTGCATCGTCCCTTAAGACTGCCCATTGCCCACCAAGCCCCTGTGTAACAAGCTTACGCCTCAGCAGGTCAAGCCGCTGCATGCCTGCACACCATTGCAGTGTTGCAGGCTGACCTGATGTAAGAATTAGAAATAGGAGGCATCTTGGGTGGCTCCCATTCCTAACTGCCCTGTATGGTGGATTTAGCTCTAAGGGCAACAAAGTAGACTGCTATGGCCGTTGGCCGGTCTATGGCCACCCTAGCCTCCACTGAGGGGCACCCATGGCTCACCGTATCATATCTTTCCGATAAGGACAGGGCTGTGCTGTTGGACACCCCTCTAGTGCCGACTGGCCTATTTGGCAACTACGTAAACATGGTAGTCAATAGGTTTCAGGCAGCAGCATTTCAGTGGATCCTGTGTAACGCTCTGGGCCAAGAAGTCCTGACACGGGACGTTTCAGGGACCCTGCCGGGAAAGGGTATAGTGCACCTCATCACACGGTGCCAGCCCCGCCCTGGCACCCCAGGGACCTGGTTCATCAACCCTGACACAATCAGTGCTTCAGGGTATTGCCAGCTCCAGTGAGCTCCTTCCTTGATTTCCCCTCAGAATCATAGCGGACCTGGAGAGCTTGCGGCCTCCTTTGAGATTTCTAGAGCTGCAGCAGGGCATAGCCACTGCTCTAGGCATACTAAAAGGTCGGTCTTGAGAGAGACCGCAAACAACAGAAAGTAAAATGAAAAACTTTGTGGTTGGTGGAAAGGTAATTGAAGCAAAAGACTACAATATGTTAGAAATGGTGAGAAGATGGACAATCTATCAGTCATGTAACATTTTGATGATGACAGAATGCCGAAAGGGTTAATATTGGATAACGGAATTACAAATTTTAGACCTTACAACCTCCACCACTCTGATGCTTTAAATGCCAAAAATATGGACATGTTGCTACAGTGTGCAAGGGAAACCATGATGTGCTAGTTGAGAGGACAATCATGAATACAGACAATGTAAGCAGAGAAAAAAGCCAAAGTTCTGCAGTTGTAGCTCATTATATGTCTACAGGAATCCTGGCTCAATCTACAACTACATTTTTGTCATACAAGGTATAATTAAATTGAGGTAAAGTTTGGTGTTCCTCAAGGATCTGTCTTAGGCCCACTGCTTTTCTCTTTATATATGCTGCCTCTTGGTGAAATCATTCATAAAAACATGGGATTCGCTTCCATTGCTATGCTGATGATACACAGCTGTATATTTCAGCAAAGCCAGATTAGCGAGATCAGCTAAACAATGTTGAGAAGTGTGTAAAGGACATTAGACAGTGGATGCTTAATAACTTTCTTCTGCTCAACTCAGATAAGACAAAAGTACTTTTACTTTTACCACATGCAGCTAGAAGTAAACTTTCCGATTACGTTGCATCTCTAGATGGTGTTTCTGTTTCAGCGTGTACGGCTGTCAAAGACCTCGGTGTGATTATTGACCCGAGTCTTTCCTTTGAGTCTCACGTGAATAATATTACCAGGATCGCCTTCTTTCACCTTAGAAATATTGCTAAAATTAGAAATATGATGTCGTTACAGGATGCAGAAAAACTAGTTCATGCTTTTGTTACTTCTAGATTAGACTACTGTAACGCTTTACTGTTTGGGTGTGCAAATAAGTGCATAAATAAGCTTCAGTTAATTCAGAATGCAGCAGCAAGAGTCCTCACTAGATCTAGGAAATATGACCACATCACCCCTGTTTTAATCAGTCTACACTGGCTCCCAATCAAATCTCGCATTGATTATAAAATATTACTACTGACGTATAAAGCACTTAACGGTCTCGCACCGCAGTATCTGAGTGAACTTCTGTACCAGTATGATCCTCCACGCCTACTTAGATCAAAAGGTGCTGGCTATCTGTTGGTTCCTCAAATAATGAAGACAACAGCAGGGGCCAGATCTTTCTCTTATAAAGCCCCACAGTTATGGAACAGCCTTCCAACCAGTGTTCGGGACTCGGACACAGTCTCAGTGTTCAAGTCGAGGTTGAAAACTTATTTATTTAGTCAAGCCTTTTATCAGTAGATTTTTCTTAGGTAAAGGCTCAGATCTGGGGGGAGCATGGATATAGTGTGTTTGGTGAACTGGTATATTTGTATGCTGTCGTCCCCTCACATTCACACGTTCACTCGGGTTTGTTGACGGTGGTGTGGTGGGTCGTCTCTTATCCTAGAGATCCCTCATGTCTGTGTTACCTTCTGGTTCTCCCTTTTAGTTATGCTGCCATAGCGAGTCTTGCCGGAGTCCAAACTGCACAGTGACATTAACTTTCATACACCAATAGGGACACTTAATAATCCATATCCTTCTCTTCCCGTCACCCTCTCTCTCTCTCTCTCTCTCTCTCTCTCTCTCTCTCTCTCTCTCTCTCTCTCTCTCTCGGTTGAGTTAAACATGCTTCTGAGGTTCCAGTGACCACTGTTCCTGCCCCTCTCCCCTCCGTGGATCTTCACACTTCTGTGCAGCTTGGGACGGTTTCTCATCAACACCTTGGGTGGTTCCATGTAATTCCGGAGTAGAACGTGTGCTTTGAGGACGGATTGGACTGTAGTTGGTGTCGGCGGTCTGCTGCACTGACTCGGGAGTGCAGTTTGCTTCTGATCATCATCACTGCACCCTGCAACATTGTATATCTGCTTCAAATGGACATTTGGTGCAACCCAGATGAAGATGGGTTCCCTCTTGAGTCTGGTTCCTCTCAAGGTTTCTTCCTTATGCCATCTCGGGGAGTTTTTCCTTGCCACAGTTGCTCATCAGGGACAAACATACTTACAAAGAACATATTTACGTTTAATCACCACATTATCTGTGTAAAGCTGCTTTGAGACAATGTTCATTGTTAAAAGCGCTATACAAATAAAAATGAATTGAATTGAATTGAATTGAATTAGGTAATCATAGAGATAGATGTGTTCCTGGCCTCTGCAATGCTAGCCGAATCCCCTTCGCTCCTGGACGACTTTTGTGGGGGCAGTGTCAGGAATCCACCAGCCATGCCTCCACGTTCTCTTAAGTGCCCGGCTTCGATTGTGCACAAGCTGGTTCAGATTACCTTTCATACCTTTTTTTATTTTTTAGCGTTGACCTTAGTTAAAGTTTAATTAATATACACATCTAAGTAAATATATAAAAATACTGATAACAGGTTTTGTATAAATAAAAAGGTTAAATTTTTAAATTGTTTCAAGTGCATTTTAATGATTCTGAAAGGTGGAAGGATATAAATATAAATATAATATACATTTTGCCTACGGCCTCCGAATGTCTAGAATCTGCCCTGCCTATGTGATAGACTTACAGTAGTAGCGAGGCATTGGAAAGGAGAATGGAAAATTTCAGTTACAAAGTAATGTAGATTTTAAAGCAAATAGCACTATATGGGGAAGTAGTAGTACAGATCACAACAGAAACATGGTAGAAGAAATGTTCGAATTGGGGGGATTGGTGTTTCTATCTATCTATCTATCTATCTATCTATCTATCTATCTATCTATCTATCTATCTATCTATCTATCTATCTATCTATCTATCTATCTATCTAATGGCATGGGAATTGATTTTGCATGGTATAGATATCTGGCAATAGATTTAACATTAGTTTCAGAAAGTTTAGTAAGGAGAAGTGTGTTGGAGGTTGATAATAAAACAATAATAGGCAGTGATAATTTAATATATATGCTACTATGCAAAAGTTTTGAGCAGGTGCAAAGAAATGCTGTAAAGTAAGAATGCTTATAAGAATATATATCCTAATTGTTTTTTTTTTGTGCAATAAACAAACAGAAGAATTCTAAAATAATTATTTTTATAATCTAAATTATATAAATATTTGGTGGGGCTACCCTTTGGCTCTAAATTCTTGCAATAATGAGCATCATTTTTAAATGTAGGTTGAAACACAGTAATTGTCAGGGTGCGAGTGAAACAGGAGGCGGAAGCCGAAGTACAGCTCGCTCCGGTTTTAATGACCAGTGAGGGAGAGCGAAACTCACACACACACACACACACACACACACACACACACACACACACGACAGTCCTAAGGTAAAGAGAGTCCGAAGTGCGCTTGGGGAAAAGCGTAGCTGATCCGAGATGCACGGGGAGGAGAAGCACAGCCGGTACAGGATTGTGGAGTCCGGACAGAACACATAGAGTCCTGCAGGAATCACTGAACACATACCTTCACAACCAATACATACAATAGCGAACAAAGGAGTGATTGTGAGTAAGGAGCTTATGTAGAAGTGGAGTGGCGTGATGATGAGCCCCAGGTGTGCATGATTAAGCCTGGAGCTCCAGAGAGAGTGGAGGCATGAGTGATCATGAGCCCCAGGTGTGCGAGGTTAAGCCCGGAGCTCTAGGGAGAGCGGGGGAATGAGAGCCACCAAAGGGGGCGTGGCAGGTGGATCCCTGGCAGTAATTAACTGAAACAGAATCAGCTGTCTAGGAGACTTAAGCCTGGGTGAGGAACAGCCTATCTCTGATAGTGAGGTGAGTTTGTGGAAGACAGTTTCATGTCACAGGTTAGTTATACTGCATCAGCAAGGTCTCTCCCAGATTAAGATTACAAAAGCAGACTGGGGTTTCAAGATGAGCTGTTTAAGCTGTTTTGAAGAAGCACAAAGAAACAGTCAATGTTGAGCAACGTAGACGGATTGATCAGCCCAGGAAATTTAATGAAGCAAATAAACTCATGCTTACTTCCCTTAAAAACATGCTTACTTTATAGCATTTTTTCACATATTCCTAATAGATTTGCACAGTACTTTATTTTGCAAAAAACATTTTACAAAAATAAAAGAAGAAACAATAAAAGAAGAAGGTGGAGAATTTAAATAAAAAACTGTGAGCGGTTTCAAGAATTAAATAAAACGAGAATTAATTATTTTGAAATAAATGAAAATAAACAGGGTTATTGAGGAACTGAATACTAAGATATGTGAAAGAGGGCAGTACCATGTTGGACAGAAGTAAAGAACAAGGCATTTAAGAAGATATGGAGGACACATTCATTTGAAGCTTTTATAGCATTAGCAGAAGTAAGAAGAGTAGTAAGAAGAGTAATCCAAAAAGTGAAAGGAAATAATGGATTTAATATTGTAATTTTATCAGAATAGAAGTAGATATCACTATAGTTGGGTATGATAAGGAAAATAGGACAGAAAAGCAGCACATAAGCAGCATTTCTATGGGCCTTACAAGGAGAAGCTTTGAGACTAATGGTGTAATCTGGTGCTATTCTGAAGTGTGTAACCACAATTGCGATTTCATCATGGACAGAACAAATTTGCCCCAGAGACTTTTGACATGAAATACGTTTGACATATGATGACGTTGCAATGAGTTGTTCGAGGTATTTTGAGTGGCACAAGTGCTTCAAGAGTGGAAGAACATCACTGGAAGACAGGAGAAATCAGGAAGACTTTCAACAAGCTCAACCCCCAAAAATGTCGAAACCATTCAGCAACTTGCACATGATAATTGCCACATGAGAACACACCCTACTCCCAAGATTTGGCTCCTGTGGACTTCACCCTCCTCCTGAAGATGAAGATCCAACTCAAGGTCACTCTATTGACACTATTACAGAGATCCAGGGCGAATCGCAGAAGGTGCTTGACACGCTTTGAAAAGAAGACTTCCAGGACACATTCCAGAAGTGGCAGGAACACTATATTATGTCTACTTAATAAGATATTGAATGAAGGCAGACTTCCTACCTCATGGACACATGGATTGAATGTACCAATATGGAAACTAGAAAAACACAAGTCAGACTAAACCATGTACTAGAAAGTAAAAGGCTTACGCAATATGAAAGAGTTGGCATAATATCACACGCATAAAGAAGTGTACAGGGCAAACAAGGACAACAAGTGGATCTTCATCAGTGGCCAAAACTCAGGTGATAAAAGAACAGATTCTCACTCTCCGTCTGTGCTGGAAGAAAAAAAGACAGGCAATAGATTACCAAGCAGAGCTTTCTTTCTTTAGTTTCACTTCGAAAAACTGGGCTCACCCACACACTCACAGTTCGGGATGCCTTTCTCCTTGGGGTCTGTCCGAGCCCACTCACGGACTGGTACGCTTTCATCCTTTTGCGAACGAAATTTAAAAATGTATAGATAAACACTGGAGCAAGTTACAGAAATAAGCTGTTTTGAAATGTGGATGGATTTAAGGCTGACCTTTAAGAGACATGATATGAATCTGATAAATAAATGCAAAAATATATTATTTATATATAATATATTTATATTTTTAAGGTGCCTGACAGGAACTGAATGGTGGTGGGCTACCCAAGTCCTTAAAAATGTATACATGTACAGTTCACCTTTAATTGGAATTCCAGCCCTGCAGATTGAAATGGGGGCGACAATGGTTAGCTTTGGGTTGACTGCTTCTGTGGATACTCAGAACTTTGGTGTTAGGGAGATCATAGTAAGGCAAGGAATCACCTAAAACAACACAGAGTAAGTACCATCAGCACTGCAAGTTTTCTCAGGTGCTTCCAAGGATCTTATATCTACCTAAAATGGGGGGAGAATGCACATGTATTATATGTGATAACATGCACAGACTCTCTTTCAGCTTTAACAAGCCTCTCCAGTGCACAGTGTCAGTAAGGAAATATATGATATATACCAAAAAGCTTACTCAGAATCCACAAAATGAATTTAACAGTGACTTTGTATGGTTACCAGCAAATCTGGGAGTGGAGGCATTGAGACAGTTGATGAACTAGCTAAACAAGTTTTAAAACATACACATAATTGATATCTGGGTTGCAGTAAGTAAAGCAAAAGTCAAAACAATTATAATGGGATAGTGAACACAAGGGAAGGCACCTATGTACTATCCAAAAACAAGTTAACACAGAAAGGACAGTTTGCAATAAACAGATACTTAGAATAGGGCATTCAGGTTCAAATAATTCACTAGGAAAACATTAACAGGAATGTGCATGCATTGATTCAAGATGAGACAGTGGATGAGACAGAACCTGGCTTTCCACACTCCAATCCATTCACTGGCAATAATACACCATAAAGCTTGTATTTTGCTTGTTCAGGTTTCCTAGGTTTCTAGTCCTTCATTGCCCTAGCATTTTGTTTTTTCCAGTCTTTCTTTGTATTCTTAATTGAATATCGAATTTCAAAATCTTCGGTCTCGGACAATCTTGGAGGTGAAGATGCTGGATGTGGAGGTCCTGGACTGGTGCAGTTACACGTGGTCTGAGGTTGTGAGACCGCTTGGATGTACTGCCAAATTCTCTGAAATGCCTTTGGAGACGGCTTATGGTAGAGAAATGGACATTTATTTCATGTGCAACAGCTCTGGTGGACATTCCTGCAGTCAGCATGCCAATTGCATGCTCCCTCAAAACTTGTGACATCTGTGGCATTGTGCTGTATGATAAAACTGCAAATTTTAGAGTGGCCTTTTATCGTGGTCAGCCTAAGGCACACCTGTGCAATAATCACGCTGTTTAATCAGCATCTTGATATGCCATACCTGTGAGGTGGAAGGATTATCCTGGAAAAAAGTTTTCACTAACACAGATTTAGACAGATTTGTGAACAATATTTGAGAGAAATAGGCCTCTTGTGTACATAGAGAAAGTCTTAGATCTTTGAGATCAGCTCACGAAAAATAGGGGCAAAAGAAAAAGTGTTGCATTTATAATTTTGTCCAGTATAGTTTTATTTGTATAGTGCTTATAACATTGTCCCAATGCAGCTTTAAAGAAGTATGAAGTAGATTATGAATAGAAATTTCAAATTTATAAATCACTCAGATTCTTTGTCTTTGCTCCTAATAAATGGTCTGTTTGTTTTCTTGTGTTTGATTTGTTTGCATGCGCACTTAATAAGATACTTTCTGTATTTGTCTTTATTCACCTTTTGTGACATTCAAACATTCAACTTCCTGATTTTATTATGTTCCAACAGAATGAAATGCCTTCCAGTCAAAAATAGCAATTTCCCTATTGATTTTTTATAGACCCGGCATCAAGTCTGAGCTTGAATCGTTTTACATTCTACACACTATAGCCTTCAGTTTTGGCTACAAAGTATTATTATGAAGTATTATATTTGTAAAAGTCCTTTAATGGAAAAGTTCACCTTCTCTGGTCAATTACATGAAAATACATTTTCTTAAAATTTTGCATTATGACATTTTGTTTACATTTTTTTAACATATTAAAATTATTTATTTCAAACTTTTATTTGCCTCATTCATTTAATTATGCAAGATGTCTTTCTAGACGTTGAAGAAAAATATAATTTGTATGCGCTGTTGTTACTGGAAAGGGGGAGTCCCACACTACTATTATTTTTTGTGGAAGAATTCGTTGGTGAGCATAGTAATGCAGGCCACCAGGGTGACATACTCTTGAAAGTCCACCACACCATCGCTGTTTGCATCCAAATCTTTGAAAATCTTGTCCAGTGATGCCTGGTCCTGGGATTTCTGTTAAACAAAACATACATAAAACATATGGCAGGTGATTTCATTTTTACGCTATTAATACATATAATGCACATAATCATGGAGAATTTAAAAATTTGTCAATATATACTATATAGACAAAAGTATTGGAACACATGTTATGGGGTTCACAACAAAGTTGAAGGCACAAAATCATTCAGAATGTCTTGATTTGGTAGTGTTAAAATTGCCCTTTCCTGAATGAGCACAAAAATTTCACAATCACACTCTAAAATCTAGTCTAGTAACATCTTCCAAGAAGAGAATTCTTCCCACATAAAATGTTATGGTCAGGTGTCCACAAACTTTTGTCCATAAAGTAAACGGAGCTCCCAGGTGTATATCTTACCCCAAGGACATCTCCCAACTCCGCCGTAAGCAGATCTTTTAGCTCTCCTTTGGAAAGAGTAAGTTTGTCTCCCTCCTTTCCAGAGTATTTATGAAAGGCACCGATGAGCAATGCCATGCCTTTTTGCAGACTAGACATGATGACCTTTGAAAAGGAAAGATTATAGTTTATGTAATTTATTTGTTGGATTTCTTACTGAACTTAAATTCTATGAAGACAGAAGACACATACAGCCTCATCCTCTTTCTAGTAGATTAAAAAGGGTCAGTACTAAGAAAAATGATAGAAAATGTACGTAAATAATATGAAATGGTTTTTCAGATAGAGCAAACATCTAACGATTATGTTTGCATGAAGAAAGATATTCTAAGTAAGCATACTGTACATGCGTGCGTGCGTGCGTGCACATTATGCCACACCTATCTTTGGCAAAAGAACTGTTCTTGGTTTTATGCTGTGATTGGCTGAAAAACCAAAAAAGAAGCATGATCCAGGAGGGAGGAGCGATAGAATAATAAGCCGAGCATGTAGGATGGAGTAAGGAGGAGTTGTAATGTTATTATGTTTTAAACAGAAGCAGATCATGGCCAACGCCCTAGTTGTTGGCTATAACGAAGAGAGCGAGAGTTACTGAACAAAGGGGAGTACAGAAAACTGACAATAGCTAACAATTAAATATATCTCTGTCAAGTATTAGTGCAAAACCTACAGTGCAAGTACAAGCCTCATCCCCCCCTCCTCCTACATTTGCTTCTGTTCTTTACTTACAATCTTTTGCATAGACTTCCTATGTCAATAAATTAATAATTAAATGTCTAAGTGAAATGCATTCTAAAGCTTAAATTAGAATGGCAGTGAGAACAAAAGGCAAAGAAGATTTGAAGGAGATTAAAACAGTGTGTGTTTGTGTGTGTGTGTGTAAGTAAGTGAGCAAGTCAGAGTAAGTACAGAGAGCATAAATAGAGAGAGAGAGGAGGAAAAAATCCTGCGCACTAAGAGTTAACCTGCAGCCACTGAACTTGACGAGTCAGTGAATAATCTTCACAGATAGAAAATTACTAGAATTATATATATATATATATATATATATATATATATATATATATATATATATATATATATATATATATATATATATATATTAATAATATATTGAATTTAGCACAAACATATACTCTGAAAAAAATATTTCCTTAAACACATCAACAAGAAGTTATTTTAGCTTTTCTCTACTCACCTTTGGGTTTTGGGACAGAAAGCTAGACCAGCAAAAATGAAGAAGGAAAAAGTATTGAGTCAGTGGAGGTAAACCAGCCTTTATATGCAGCAGCTGAAAGACTGTGCTCTTTCCTAAGTCTGCCAACTGGTCTCCTCCCCTTCAAGCCCTCCCTCTCCATTTATTTCTGTAAAAGCATCACAGGGTTACAATTAACCCCTAATGACAACAAAATATCACTTCAGCTTGAGCCTCTATGTCTAAGATGGGTCTAGTAAAATTAAATGAAACAGCTTTTGCCTCTTGTGAACTTTACAAAGCAACAAATAAATCCTAATTAAATCACAAAGACATTAAATCTGCAAACAATAAAGCACCTTGCAGAACTCAGCCACATGTAAACTTGCTCAAATTGAATTTGATTCGATGTCAAAAAGTGAATTTTTCAATTACTAATGCATAATTTAATCCAGGCCAAGCATTTTACACCTACTGCTTCAGTCTTATTATGATCACTATGACACCATGGCTATAAAAATAATCAGTATTATACAGAAATATACAGCGTTATACAACAGTATAACAGAGCGCTGCATTACAGACAAGTGTCTCATGCAGTAAGAATGAATCCAAGAAACCAAAGAAATGCAATTCAATTAGTCTCGTTTCACTATAGACACCGCTGCACTGCCCAGACACAGAATCTCTGGCAGAAGCATAACTATTGACCTCTGGTTTTCCATGTATTTCTGTAGCTCCTTTTCAGTTTGATTTGTTTTTTAGGCAAATTAAAGCTAATTATTTGTTTTTGTGCAAATCCTACAGGAAATAAATAACAAAAGTAAAATTAAAAAAAAAAAAAACGTAACTGTTTTGAACTGTTTTGGATGACCTTTCCTCACAATGCCCAGCTTTTCTTGATAACTCTGTCTTGTCAATGTCTTTGGAAGTGTACCTGAAACCAGATAAAAAATCTTAAATCGTGAAAAAAAAAAAAAACTACTATTAAGACTGTCTGAATATATTTGAGCCTGTGGAGTTTGCTACAGGTGTGGTTTGATAGTTCTGACTAGTGTGCTCTCTAACCCCCCAATCAAAGGACTTAAAAACGCTGACATTATTGTATGCCTGCTAGATGGCCCAGGGGATGTCAACTGAAAATCTGACTGGTTAAAGCAACAGTTTATTTTTTATGTCTTCTAAGTTACAGGTACCTGCACTGTTGATTCTGAAGGCCTCAAAGCAGATTTCTTTGATCTGGGTCCCTGACAACACATTATTATAACACAAAATATGATTGTGTTATTAGAAACTCTAATACAGACATATACTACTAGAAGTTGCATAATGAAGAGAAAAGCTGTGAATGAAGAGAATAGTCTATTGGGAATCGTTTAATACTTTATTAAAAAAATACATTTAAACACAAGTCATTTATTCTGATAGATTTTAGGCCAGCAGAGAAAGCTAATCACACACTAAGTAATGTTAAACATTATAGTGCAGCACATGTCTAAATGATACATAGTAAGGACTTAATGAGGCTGTGCCATCAAATTCAAACAAGAGCAGGACTTGCGAGGGTCCGCCTTTATCAAATAAGAGTCTTCAACTGAATCCGCCTTTCTCTTCATTTTATGAAGTTTATGAGTAGTAAAATTGTGTTATCTATAGTAGACGTATTTACTTTGGTTAGGATAACTATTGTTAAATTTGTTTAGATTGTAGAAAAACTTAACTATGAGTGTTTGGGCAGAATTGGTCAGAATTCCATCAGCAGGTTGAAGTGGGATAGCTGAAGTCTATCTTTTCATTCCAAAACCTAAAGGAGAGTAAAGAAAAGCT
The DNA here is from genome assembly GCA_039877035.1 of Silurus lanzhouensis. NCBI lineage: Eukaryota > Metazoa > Chordata > Actinopteri > Siluriformes > Siluridae > Silurus > Silurus lanzhouensis. The sequence goes on from JBCEWE010000436.1 coordinate 2,250,063, forward strand.
GGTGAGATGATAGTGACAAATGTTGGTAGCTCAGAATGTTTGGCATTGCTAAATACTTTAGCTAGTGATTTTAAGATTCAGCAATCAGCATTCTACATAGAGTTTCTATACGTATTTCAATGACAAATCAAATGAAATCTACACAAAGTATTATATTTCAAACATTTGCCTCATTCATTTAAGTTATCCTCCATGTTGACATTTGCTCTGAAGTCCAGGTTTCTGATGTCTTGTGCTATAATAAAATGTTGCATTCACTTGAACTTGGAAACCCATCCTGTTCCAGCATGGCAATGTCCCTGTGCACAAAGTAAGGTCCTTGAAGATCTGGATTACATGCTTTGGAGAGGAAGATCTTGAGTGGCCTGCTATAGAGCTCTGATCTCATCTCTACTGAACACCTTAGGGATGAATTTAAATGCTGACTTTTATTCGTCCTCTCACTGCAGCACAAGATGGCATTGCCCAATATATTCCCTTTTACTGGAAGAGGAAGTTGCACTCTTTTTCCTTTGTTTACCAAGGACAGTGGTTGTCGTTGCACTTCCTTGGCATTATTAGCTTTCCGTTCTCATGCACCCTTTAGACATTTGGCATTTGTCCATTAGGCACTTTTTTGCCCCAATTGTAACATATACTGTGTTATTTGTATTTTGTTTTGGTCACGTTTCATGGTCCTCTATTTGTCGAGTGTTTCAAGCAATTAGCTGCATAGTCTTGGGGGTTTCCAATCCTTGTCGTTTGTGTTTACTTTTTTGTTTAGCTTACAACCCTTTTTTCATGCTTGTCTCCTAAATGATCACTTGCAGGCAGTTTATTTTTTAATGTCCAGTATCACTATGGAAAAGCTGATGGAATACAAAAAAAAACGCCCTAAAGCCACAAGGCATGCATGTTAGTATGACTCACACACACACACACACACACACACACACACACACACACACACACACACACACACACACACACACACACACAAAAAAAAAACGCCCTAAAGCCACAAGGCATGCATGTTAGTATGACTCACACACACACACACACACACACACACACACACACACACACACACACACACACACACACACACAAGCAAACACACATGCCTGGTGATTCAGCTTCGGCTGCATGTCTGTGGTAGTTGCACTATTGTCTTGGCAACAGGCAGACTACTATGTTTCTATGATGCTGGTTTTGATTGTTGACATGACAACACAAATAGAGTCACAAGGCAAAAGGAACTAAGATTTAGCAGGGACAGAGAGAGAGAGAGAGAGAGAGAGAGAGAGAGAGAGAGAGAGAGAGAGAGAGAGAGAGAGAAAGAGAGCATACAAAAAAAACTTTCCTTGGTTGGGGGACATTTTTTTTAGGAAAGACGGTAAAACACAAAGTTCGAGAGAAAGAGAAAGAATGGTGGCTGTTGAATTGTGGTTTGAAGAATACATTGAATAAAGGAGAACCTTATTTACCTGGCAAAATATAGTAGTGACAGAAAATGAAAACTATGAGGGGTAAGTGAAAAAAAGGGTTAGAGTAAAGGATAGTGGAAAAAAACAAGTTAGGGAGGAGCAGCGGGAGTGGAGTAGGAAGTATCCTCATGTAACCCCTTGCCACTCCACCTTCAACACACCCCCTTCCTTTTACATAACATGGAAATGAATCACTGGATCAGACTTTAGCTCTAATTTGTGGCACAACCAGTGCTTTGTGCAGGCTTGCACAGAGTCTAAAGATGCTGTATTGTATCTTTTTTTTTTAGCAGATTTTAATTTACTTATAGATATCCTTGTTTTTTGGGAGGTTAACATGCATCTGATGTTATATTCTTTAGGGAGCAATACACAGGTCCTGGCAGCATGTTTGGGCCTAATGACATGGGGATTTTATGAAAATTATCTGACTGTTCAGTGTTTCTTAATAGCATGCTGTCAGTTAACAGATTCAAAACAAGTATGGGCACATCTTCCCTGTCATGAGTCCTGCTGTATTTAAAATTAGGAACATTAAAAATGATAGTGGTTTCTTTACATATTAAATAATTTAGTAGAGTGGGGAAAATAATTATTTGATTGATAGCCATTACTACTACCTGTTTTGGTGTCACTCTGCTAACAGGCCTCGCATCATATTAATATTAGGGCTGTCAATCGATTAAAATATTTTATCGCAACTTGATCGCACATTTCTACCTGTTCTAAATTTACCATATATTAATACTTCATGTTAAAGTAACTGTTGCTATGTTTCCACATGGACAGTTAATGAGGTAATACTGGACCAACTGTACCTCTACTAACTTTTATACCGATTACATCAGATATAAGTAATAAATAATATAAATAATCAGAGCTTTTATGTGTACTGATTCATGCAAAAGACATTTCAAGCTTTCTATCAGATATATTTATTATGTATGTGAGGCAAGTATTTACTGAGATTCAGGTTAGGTTTTGTATGTGTTTGTGAAGGGAGACGACACAGCAGAGAGCGTGCCCAGGACAAGAACCAGTTGTGTCCCAGCTCATGAATATTATGGAACTTCAATTAAGTAGATGCTAACTCTGCAAACATCCCGAAATATCTAGAGACATACCAGCACTATTTGAATCCCACTTCATGTAGAGTTTGGACATTGGACCTCTTCGAATGTTTAAAGGCTCTGGCATGGAAGAGTTGATGTTGAATTTATAATGATCTCAAATGTTTAGCTATTTTATAAGTTGCTCCTGGTTCCACAACATCAACTGACTGTACAAGACTGTAGAAAGGACATCTGATACTCATAGTAGTTCTCACTTTCCGATGTTTTGTATTGTTTTAAAATTAATAATCACACTTTTTATCACCCAAATGAGGATGGGTTCCCCTTTTGAGTCTGGTTCCTCTAAAGGTTTCTTCCTCATAACAGTAAGGAAGTTTTTTCTTGCCACAGTCGTCCAGTCGGCTGCTCATCAGGGATAAATACACACCATTCACCTTAACTCTTAAATTCTTTAAAACTGCTTTGAGACATTGTCCATTGTGAAAAGCACTCTAGAAATAAACTAGAATTAAAATTTGGATCTCTGTGATTATGGAATGGATGATGGTAGCAGTTGGGCTTGATTGAGTATGTCAGAAACTGCATGTGTAATAGTTTGGGAATTTCACATACAACAGTCTCTAGAGATTACATAGAATGGTGCGAAAAAACAAAAAACATCGAGCGAATAACGAGCAAAATGCCTTGTTGATGAGATATAAAAGGAGACGAGCCTGGTCCGAGCTGACAGGAAGTATATAGTAAACTTTCTTTCGGCTTCTCCAATTAGCGGTCGCCACAGCGGATCATCCGCATGTTTGATTTGGCACGTTTTTATGCTGGATGCCCTTCGTAACGCAACCCTCCCCATTTATCCGGGCATGGGCCTATAGTAATGCAAAAAAATTTTAAGAAAAAGGAAAAAAGAAACTCTTTACAACTGTGATGAGCAGAAAAACAAATGAGCATGCATATTGAAGTAGATGGGATACAGCAGTAGAAGACCACTTCAAGTTCCACTCCTGTCAGCCAAGAACAGGAATCTGGTGCTCAGTGTTGAACAGTAACAACATAAATGTAATTTGTTACTGTACTTAAGTAGCCTTTTCACGTATCTGTCCTTTACTAAAGTATTTCTATTTTGGGAGACTTTTACTTTAACTTCACTACATTTACATTAATTTGTTTTGATTACCACTTGGTGGTGTTTACTTAGCATGAACATACAGCGTCAGTTCAACAGCAAGCAGGACATTTCAAGAGGAATAAATGATGGAAGAAAATCCTGACTCAGATGAATGTTGTTTTCAAATGAAATTCTGCAACCTACACTGAGGTTTTTTTTAAACTAATGCTAATTATCTAGGTTTGTTCTATATTCTGTGTATTAAACTATCCTCTCTATGTGCAACATGTACTTTTGGTCAGCAATTACTGTGCCATACATAAGTGCACTTCATATACTACAATGTGTGTAACAACTGACAGTAAATCATTTGTTTCATCCCATTCTTCAGTGAAAAAGGGAGTGCTAAAGGACTGCCACTGACCTGATATTGTTTGGGTGATGAGCCATTTTTAGCTCAACAGTGGTACATGGCAGCAAAAGGCCAAAGTGATATTACTGCTCAGCCATAAGTCCATCATGTGGAGATATTTGTTCTTGTTATAGAAAATTCATGTGCATATATTTTGCGAAGTGTTTTGTTTTTTCGAAGGCAGTTCTATTCTAATGCGTCTCAAGACAGATCTACCACATGGTATTAATTTAGTTGTATGGAACAAACAGCTTTTACCACCTCTGTTAAAAAACAACGTGTACACCCTTTAAGGCAGAAAGCCGAAGGATTAGTTCACTAATGCATTTGTGTGTGGCTACTTATTTATTTGAAAAACATCTTATTTTATGATATGTTTTTCGGTTTTACCGAACACACACACACACACACACACACACACACACACACACACACACACACACACACACACACACACACACAATAAGAGCATAAATGAGTTTGGAATTAGATATAGATGAAAAGAAAAAAGCTATAGTCAGATGGCTAAAATAGAGAGCGCAAATAAATGTCTCAGTTACTTTAAATTTTATACATTTCATTTACATAAATTTTTATTTGTAAAGCACTTTTAACAATGGACATTCTCAAAGAAGCTTAACAGAGATAACACGAATATAAGTTATATAAAATAATGTACAAATACCATATATACTACATTTTGTGCCTATAAGTTCTATCCCTTTCTTCTTCTTTTTTCTTCTTCTTTTGTCTGCTCTCATTAGGGGGTTGCCACAGCAGATCATTGGTCCCTATACCTCCCTGTCCTCTACATTTGCCCCTTTTAAACCAACTACCTGCATGTCTTTCCTCACCACATCCATGAACCTCCTCTTTAGTCTTCCTCTTTTTCTCCTTCCTGGTGGTTCCATCCTAAGCATTCTCCTACTGATATAATAATAATAGTTATATCCTTATACTCCTTATAAAAGTTTCTCTCTAATGAGTGAGCCAGTGGCAAGGAAGAACTCTTTGAGATGGCATGAGGAAGAAGCCTTGAGAGGACCAGACTCAAAAGGGAACCCATCCTCATCTGGGTGGCACCGAATGTTCTTTCATTACAGTTCATCATTGTTAAGGTGTGCTGTTCACTTAATAGGGACACTTAAATACAGAAATGTTCATGAACAGGTCCTGAAGCCATTGTAGTAGACTGCTGATATTAATTACATTCCAAATTCATCCTCAAAATTCTTGAGCTGCACAATGGCTTCATGGATCTTTAGGTTGTTAATATGAAATAACCCTTAGTTGCACAGAGTGGTCTCTAAATGAAGAGAACTCTATTAAACGGTAGGGTTTCAGGATGAATCGTGCAGGTCTAAAGATAAAAAAGAACAGGAGCACTGTACATTTTATCTACTGGGAAAAAAAAAAAAAATTACAGTGTGATTGCTTAGTCACTGTGTTTAAATTTTAAACTCAGGCGTCTTTTCTTCTGTGCAAACTGACTGTTGCGTGCAGACATGCAGAGTTGTAACAGGTTCCTGCATGCAATGTAAAAAAAAGATAATTGCATGCCCTCTGGTACAGTAGATGGTGAAAAACATAAAAAATCTTGGAAAAAGCAACAGTGTGTAAAATCTAAGCCTGATTGGCCTAATTTATGTCCCAAATATCTAATAAATTTTCTTACTAGAACAGAAACCATTTTAAAAAAAGCTCTTCATATGCTTTTACATAATTATTATGTATTAATTATTGTTTTATTATAATTATTCTATAACTATTATTTTATTATATTTTTATAATAATATATTTTTGGTGCCATCTGGTGAATTGCATTTCGGTAATGCTGAAAAAGTTGAGAATATTATTTTATCTTTGGTATCTTACTTTTTTATCTTCTGCTTGAGTTTTTATTTTACTCTTTCCCTCATTCATTCATACATTGACCACTGCCCCAGGACATTGTTTATCAAAACTGTAGTCATTGTGAAGTCGTGCTACTGTTAAGGTGTAGAGTTCCAAGCTTTCATATGTTTACTCTTATTGTTATCAACTCCCAGCCCGTTTCTATGTATTTGTTCTTCGAATAGCCACAGTAACCTGTTTGTAGTAATCTGACTCATTGCCATCATTTTGAGCCACATCTTTCTATCAGTTAAATCTTGCTTCCTTTGTACTCACTTGCAAATGTTGAAAACCTGTACAAAACAAATCCAGCAGATTAGAAGTCAACCAGGTAAAGTGGCCCTTATTGTCATTTCAACCATATACCATTGGTATAGTAGCCCTACACACAGGATGGCATGACATGCATGTGTGCAAACATGCAAACAATGAATGCACAATCAGCACAACACATTACAGCACAACAATAATGTGGAATAAAATGCAGAGCCATTTAACATATAATTAATACTGTATATATAAACATTTTAGTGACTTAGCAGCAGTTGTAGCAAAGAAATATGTTCAGTTGTTGGTATGGGTGTGTATTAGTACAGGTTCCTTATGTTCTGAATATAATAGCTTGTGGTATAAAAACTGTTATAATTTTGTCTTATAATACAATTGAAAGCAAAAAAATGTGTATGTCTTTAGATGAATGGCATCAGAATTTTCTCTTCACTTGAACTAGGGAACCCAAATTTGTTCCAGCATGACAATGCCTCTGTTCGCAAAGCCAGGTTCATGAAGGTATAATTGACACGAGTTGGAGTGAAAGATCACCTTTGGGATGAACTGGAACGCTGACGCCAAGGCCTCCTCACCCTACATCAGCAGCTGACTTTACTAACACTTTTGGGGTGAAAGAGCACAGGTTTCCACAAGCACACTCCATAATCGAGTGGAACATCTTTCCAGACCAGAGGAGGATATTACAAGAGCCAATGGGAACTAAATGTAGAATGGAATGCTCAAAAAATGCATACGAATCTTATGCTTATGTGTCTACAAATATAATTGAAATAACAAAGAATCAAACTACTAAATTCAATGAAACACAGACAGGAGTGATGGGCAGCAGTTGATTGGTTATGTAGTTAATGGCTACAATTCAGACAAAAACTCCGGCAATGAAGACTTGAATGCTTTCAGGTGAAGAGTGTGTGTATGTGTGTGTGTGTGTGTGTGTGTGTGTGTGTGTGTGTGTGTGTGTGTGTGTGTGTGTGTGTGTGTGTGTGTGTGTGTGTGAGGGGTATGTGGATGCAGTGCTGGTGGCTTTGCAAATGTAGCATGTGGTTGAAATTTCCATGATGGAGTGAAGCGACACTCCGATGAACAAATTTTGGTTGATGTTCCACAAGGCTATATAAGATTCCTAAAGTGGCTGCTATTCTAGTAAGAATATTATGGACAGTAACATTTTGAGAAAGAGAGAAGCTGTTTATAATTGATACTATTACTCAGTGTGTCATCCCAACCTTTGTTTCATCATGCATTTGCTCTCCATTATTAGACTAGTCGGATCATTAAAAAAAGCAAGAGAAAATTGTTTATACTACTGTATGAAACTGGAACTGCTCTGCATGACCATTAATCATCATCTTTTCATTAAAGTTGAAGTTCATATAACTTCATTGTTGACATGGCATGATTAATCCTGTCAGCAAGTCCATACTTGCCAGGAACAAACCCAGGTCATGTGCATTAGTCTGAAATAAGGTTTGCTCTCTATATTTGATGAAGGCACGGCCAGGCTGCGTTGAATGCACCTGTGTTTTGAGTTTCTTCTTTGTTAAATGTCTTTTTGAAGATTAAATATTTAAAAGAATAAAACATTTCTGGGTAATAATGATCCATAAAACATAACTTTTAAGGGCAGCCCCTTAACTTTTCTTGAGTTAGCTGTAGGATTCAGTGTTTAATTACCTTAAATAGAATATTTAATATAAGCATGTAAGTATCTGTGCATAATCCAACAATAGAAGGGGAGACCAAGGATGGGAGAATAACAGGGATATGCAATAAGGGAAAACATTAAGTGAAACATAGAAAGCCCAGGAGACCATGTTTTTACATTTCAAAAACATACAGATGCACTTTTAAAACAACAGTGGTAGAACATCATAAGATATGTGCAAATGAAAGCATTATAATTACATATACTTATTATCCACACATTATATTTGCTGAAAATATCCTAAGCAAAAGGTAAACTGCATTCCGGTTCAGTTCTTGTTCTAAAGCATGGAATGCAACCACGTGTAATGTTAGATCCAATGGAAAGGTAACATTTACATAAATAAACCCATTTTATTTGCATATACCAGCACAAACAGACTAGGCACGTTGCCATAAGTGAGTCATTGTCTCTTGTTAGTATGCTGCCAGGAGCCTGTGAGGTTTAAAGCTATTGTGAGTAACACTACAGAGAGTGGGAGTGGACCATACATCCAAAGGGACCTGGTTGGGTAAACCAATAAATGATTCATCTATTCATTATGCACAGACTACACCCCAGCTGGAAGGCAAATACACCCACGCACGCACTCTCATGCACATTTAGTTTTGAGAACTCAAATGTTTATCCTTCATAATTTAATTTGGCACTTGAGAATAAAGTAAAATGCGACAGCAAATGCTTGAAAACGTTCTCCAGAACCCTTTAAAAACAAATAATGGTTATTTGATATGAACTGCAGGGTCTTTACAGAATAAAGATGAAATTGGGTCCATAAGTATTTAATAAGTATCATGCTTTTTATTTAAGAGCCTTTGTATACCACCATGACAAATTTGAAATTAAGCACGCAAGATGCAGAAAATGTCATTTCAATACGTAACTCACACAGGACCATTGATTGAGGCTATATTACATTAAACCATATATAAACCAGCTAAGCTTGAAATCAGATGCAGCCTGTGAATTTCACATCTATAGGCCTTCAGTAGTCTCGTACCTGAATCAATCCACCACTTAATACCATCATTATAATGCCATGGCTATAGATACTTTAGGTTACTTACGTAACCCCAGTTCTCTGAGAACAGGAGTGAAGTATCTTACTATGGGAATCGCCTCGGGCATGACCAATCCTGGAGCATTAATCACACCATATCTGTCGGCTGACAGACCAATCACGACAGTGATGCGGGAAGTCCCACCCCCCTATATACACCACTGCTGACGGTCCCTGCCTCATTCTCACATATCTCTTCTCCGTGCACTGCAAGGAGGGAAGTGTGGTGAGATACCTCACTCCTGTTATCAGAGAACCGGGGTTACATAAGTTACATTCCTAAATCGAAACGCCCTTAAAAAGCGCCCACAAGGTGGCCAAGCCTCGGGTACCATGAGCCCTCAGTCGTTCTGGAGGGTTAACACCCATGCTATTATAACCCAATATAATAGCCTCCACGAGCCAGTGGGACAGGCGCTGCCGGGAAACAGGTCTTCCTTTATGAGAATCAGCCCATAAAACAAACAGCTGATTACTCCGTCTCAATCCCTTTGTCCTGTCTACATAGTGATGTAACGCACGGACAGGGCACAGACAGTGATGCCGCTCCTCCTCCGATGAGGAAAAAGGAGGCCGATGAAAAACCATTAAATCCACCTGTCTGCAGGCGAAAGCTGACTCACCTTAGGAACAAATGCCGGATTAGTCTTGAGAGTCACTCACGAGAAATTCATAGCAAACCGCATACAGGAGTCATGAATTGACAAAGCATGAAGCTCACTAACCCGCTTCATGGTAGAAAGAGCTAATAACAAAGCGACCATTAGCGAAAGGAGCTTCAAATCAATACTCTCTATTGGCTCAAAAGGAGGCTAAGAGAGCGCGCTCAGGACTACTGACAGATCCCATGGAGGAATCAACGGCTTTGAAAACGTGTTCAGGCGCTGCGCTCCCTTCATAAATCTGCACATTAGCGGGTGATGACCAATAGTATGTCCGTCAATCCCTATGTGGCATGCAGAAACGGCGGCGAGGTAAACCTTAATGGTAGAAAACGCCCTGCCCTTATCTAAAAGTTCTTGCAAAAAGCACAACACCTCTGTCACAGAACAGTAAAAAGGAACAATCTGTCTTTGAGCGCACCATAGTTCAATTATACCCCATTTCTTCTCATAAGCAGATCACGTTGAAGCTGCTCTTGCATTCTGAATCATCTCAATCACCCTCGGAGGCAAACCAGTGACACTGAGATTCATCCTCTCACGGGCCAGGCCCAGAGAGCCACTTTGTCCGGTGCCGGGTGAAAAATCTCTCCGCGCGCTTGCGAGAGCCAATTTGGAGCGATTAGTATTACAGAGTGACCGCCTTCTCTTACTCTTTTTGAGTCGGCACGATCAAACTCAGCGGAGGAAATGCGTAAAGCAGTACATTTGGCCACGGGTGGGCTAACGCATCCACACCCATAGGTGCACCATTTCTTGCCATAGAAAAGGATAGAGGGCAATAAGTGTTTTCGTGCGAGATGAAGAGATCTACAGCAGCCCGGCTGAATCTCTCCCATAACAGGATCACCACCTGAGGGTGAAGAGACCACTCCCCATACAGGGGATTTTCCCTGGACAAGAGATCCGCCCCCGCATTCATCACTCCCAGCACATGAGTCGCTCGTAGCGATAGAAAATGCTTTATGCCTCACACCATGAGATCTCACGCTAGACTGTGAAGTCGAGGAGATTGCGTTCCGCCCTAGCGATTTATGTACTCCACCGCCCTCGTGTTGTCTGATCTGAACAATATATGGTGACTCCAAAGAAACTGCACGAAATGTTTTAAAGGTAGAAACACCGTTAACAGCTCCAGAAAGTTTATGTGCGCGCACCGTAGCGAGACGGGCCATTTCCCTTTCGCTATTCTGCCCTCGCACACCGCACCCCAACGCGTGAGCGAGGCATCCGTCGTCACTACTTTCCTCAGGGAAACAGCTCTCAGCGGGGTTCCCGATTTGAGGAAAGTGCGATTTCTCCAGTGATGGAGAGCGCGCAAGCACAGTGATGACACCATCACTTTGCGGTTGAGGTGGCGCTTCAGACATAAGCGCTGTGCTGCTACCCAGCACTGAAACTTTCTCATTCGCAACAGTCCCAACGGTATGACAGACACTGCCAAAGCCATCAGCCCTAGAAGGCATAAGCAGAGTCTGAACAGAACTTTCTTTCCTCTCTGGAAGAGAGAGAGACAACCGCGAATCGACCTGATGCGCTCTTCCGATATAAAAGCCTGATACAGGTCTTAGTTCAGTCTGATTATTTCCTGCGTGGGAACCAAGCAGCTTTTTGTCTCGTTTATTCTGAAGCCTAAGCCATTCAGGTGAGACAGAAGCACACTCGTATCCACCTCCGCTTGCCAACGTGACGGAGAGCAGAGGAGGAGATTGTCCAATTATGCTGACACTCTGAGACCCGCTGCTCTGAGCGGTGACAGTGCAGCTTCTGCACATTTGGTAAAGATCCTTGGGGCTAGAGCCGGCCCAAACGGAACTGTCAAATATTCATAGGCTGTGCCCCGATAGGCAAAGTGTAGGAACTTTCGTCCACTGAACATAGTCCTTGAAACACTCCCCAACGCTTTTTCACCGGAGGGGGAGAACAAGACTCCTGAGATGAGTCGAGGGGTGAACAGAAACTCCGGGAGTGCTGCCACCCCACTTTTGACCCAAAATCAGACCACATTTCAGATCGCCCATCTTTTCTTCCCTCCCTGAGGGTCAGCTGGGTGATGCCTAGCCGCTGCTGCAGCAAAAGAAGCCTTGCTCCTGGTCTGGGGCTGTTTTTGGCGAGCCTCCACATGCATTGACTGCCTGGGGGTCCTAAATCCCGGCTGTCTCCCTCTGGATGTAGAGCCAAAATACTGGTACTGGTATGCTGTGAGCATGGGGTGGCATTTAGAGCTGTAACTGCAAGGGCCGAGGAGCGGTAAATTTTCTGGAAAAGAGAGGCGGACATCCCCAAATCCTCAAATCCTTCATATTGTGCACCTCCAGTCTAGAGAAACCCTTAACGGGCACTCTATGTAAGAAGGGTTTGTCCCAAAAACGACGCATTTCTGGCAGCCTCTTCCCATCATATAAATCCCTCTCAGCGTCCTGGTGCACCTGCTGAGATGGCCAGTCTATAGAGAGCTTTTTGGTTGTTCTACTACACATCTCAATGAGGTCGAGCTCACCTGGCATGGGGGAAGTGCCCATAGCACTTCCAGGCCTGGAGAGAAGATCAAGAGGAAGAATAGCATCCTCCTCATTGTCCTCCAAATCCTCTTCTAAAAAATTAGCAACATCTTCCTCTTCCTCACCCTCGTCCCCCACTAAAGGGTTTGAATCAAAGAGCGAAGGAAGGACAGAGACACCTCGTCCATCATTTCTCCCCAGCTACATTGTGCCTGAGAAGCAGCCGACAGACGTGGTGTGATTGATGCTTCCAGGATTGGTCACGCCAGAGGCGATTCCATAGTGAGATACCGAACGGATGTTGGAAAGAGAACAATCAATATTATACAGAAGTGCAGTATTAAAGAGTGTTGCATCACAGACTGTCAGCCAGCAGTGCTGGGGTCATCTCTTCCACTTCCGGTTTAACTCCTTGCATTTGGGTCCCATCTCCCTGATATTGGTGGCACAATTGGTTCAAAAATGGACCCAGCGAATCTGCAAAACATGCAAGCCCACATCATTGCTCTGATTCAAGCCTCTACTTCTCATGAGCAGTGACTCAATGAGCTCACCCTGACTCTTCAGGGGCTGCTGCATCAGCTAGACCAGTCCTCTTGTTCGCCTGTCTTGTCTGGTCCTGGTGATGCCACCTCACAACCTCCACCAGCAGAGCAGCATTTAACCTTGGTCTTTGTCCACCCAAATGCTTTTCTGGGGAGCCAGGGCCCTTTCTAAATCACGGTCACAATGCCAGAGACTTTTGTAGCAGACATACTTGTAATGCCTGCAAGGGAAAACATCCTATGTGCATACACGATGACAGCTTCATTAAAAGGGTGAAGTCCTAACCTGTTAAAAACCCAGACACAACCTATTTGAGTGTAGAGTCTGGATGTTCATCTGCTAACCCCTCAATTATTGTGCCAGTATGGTTGTGCTTACAAAATGGCCCAGTGTCTGAGAAACTCAGACCCGCTCTGTTAGACATACAAATTGACAGTGTTTACATGTAAGCAGTAAGACAAAATCGAAAGGTCTACTCTTGCCCAGGAACTTTCAGGCGGGAAGAGATTCAGTGAGATCAAGTAAAAGTTTCTGATCTTAAAGTCAGAGGCTTTCATTCTACAGTAGTGCTAGACCTCCCCGCCTTTCCCTTAAAACAGAGACCTTGCCTTCCTAATACCAATATGATGGTGATCATAAGACTCTAGCATCTCAAAAGAACACTAGTGAAGTATAGAGAGTACATGGAACATTATGTGAAGTTCATGGAGGAAGTTATTAAAAATGGTAATGCAGAAAGGGTCTGTGATAAAGGAAGGGTGTCAGGATCTTCCGGGCAGATGGCGCGCACTTCCGGTTTAACTGTGCGCACTTCCTGGTCAGCAGCCATATTGTAATTTTTCCCACGCCTCCCGGTATTTAAGGACACCAAAGAGTTTAGCTCGCGCCAGATTATCTTACCGGCTCCCTAGCCCCTGGGAATATTCTTGCCACCCTGCCTGCTCCTGTTCCTGATTCTGTTCAGTTTGTGTTTTGCTCTGCCCTGTATTGCTCAGTTTGCTGGCTTTTTAAATTTTTTTTAATTTTTTTTCAGTTTTTTCAGTTTTGGTTTTGTCATTGTCTTCCCTGCATCGCCCTGTTTGCTGGTGTTTAGATCCTGGACTTTTATTTTCGACTCTGTTGTTTGCCTTTGCCCTATTGCTCTAATTGCGATTTATACTAAAGCCTGTTTTCACCTTACTCCTGTGGGATCCTGAATTTGGGTCCTTCCATCCAGTCTCCACTCACCTAGTCACCCGCATTTTCTAACAAAATAATCAGGCCGTGCATCGTGTCCGTGAGTCCACTGATAGAATAATCTGGCCAAAAATGAACCCAGCAGATGTTTTAAAGCAATGGGCTTGCTCCACCTCAGACCAGCAATTCAGGAACCCTACTGAGATGGTTGATATTCTGAAGCTTAGCCCCCAGCAGAGAACTGAGTATTTCCGGGTGCTGCTGGGGGGGCTGCTCAACCTCATCCTTCCTGCCTGACTGGGGACGTCACCCCCTCTCTTCCGACCTGCTAAGATCACCACTATGCCTGTCTGCCCTGCCAAGCATGCCCCCAAGCCTGTCCCGACCTCCGCCGAGGGTGCCGCTCCGCTCCAGGGTCCCACCACTCCACTTCATAGCCGCTCAGCTACCAATCTTTGCTGACCACCCCCGGGTTTTTTTTTCAAGGTGTTCACCTGGCCCCTGGGTTTTGCTGACGACGTGGTCCAGACCCCCGCAGAGGGCGTCGCTCTGACTTAGACCTCCGCAGAGGGCGTTGCTGCACCTCAGACCTACACAGAGGGCGTCGCCCCACCTCAGCCGTCCCGGGAAAGGGAGTCACTCCGCCTCATCACATTGGCCAAAAAGAGCTTGAGACAGCCACCTGAGGGCTCGCTCCACGCTTTATCTGGCCTTTCCTGACCTCCAGGGCGTTTTACCTGGTGGCCGTTCGCCTCAAGCCCCACTGTGTCCACTGCTTGCACTTGATTTTCCTCATGCCCCAGGGTTATCGTGCCTCGCCAGTATGGAAACAGGATTCCAAATCCTCTGTGCTGTTGACTCCTTCCCCTGGTCCTCTAGGTGGGAGACCTCCCTATATGAATTGTGAATCGTCTCATCAGCTTCCATGTCCTATCCCACCATTCTGCCTCATGACTTTTGGTTTCTGAGCCCTTTGGATTTCCACACTTTCAGCTCACCTGATCAGCATTGCCCGATTTGTTTGTTCTCGAACCTTGGACTGCTTTTTTTGTTTCCAATTTTTGCCTGCCCTATATGGCACTGTTTGCCTTGTGTGGACTTATGAACTGGATTTTTGGAATGTGTCTTTCCTGCCATTGTTTTAGATTTATAAAATGTTTTATGGACGTTGTATATTCTGCTCTATATGGTCCAGTTGCCAGAATTTATAAGTTTATGGACAGTTTAAGTTGCGACTTTGTTTTCTCCCTTTGTTCGAGAATCTGTACCTTGGCTTATAGAACTGTTGTAGAACTTTGTTTGTGTGCTTTTGAGTCGATCTGCCTTTTCCAAGCATACTCATTAAATAACTATTATTTTACCTTCTGCCTGCAATCTGCATTTGGGTCCCATCTGCCTGATAATGATACAGACAGGTCTCTCATGCAGTGAGAGTGAATGCCATTACAAAAAAAAAAATTAACAAGCAATTAACCCAATTCAACAAGTCACCATTTACTGCAGCCACAGCTGCACCTCCTGCATACATCATTTCTAACACAAGCATCAATATTAACCTCAATAAATGACACAAGGTTTTCAGTGCATTATGGTATTTAATTTGTTTTAATTAAAAATTAAGGCAAATTGTGTGTTTTTATAAGAAAACAAAATGGCTGACCTTTCCTCACAATGTCCAGCTTCTTGAAAAACCCTGTAAATGTCCTTGTAAGTGTGTCTGTGTCCAAAACAAATTCTTTTGTCAACAATGGAATATAAAAAGAGCTATTAAATCAATTAGAATATATTTGAGTTTGTGCAGTTTGCTACAGATGCGGTTTGCAATCTTTGACAAGTGCTCTCTCTATTATCATCCAATAAAAGTATTTGAAAATGGAGACATTATCGCTCACCTGCTAGCTAAAGTGGCTTCAGTGACACCAACTTTAAATCTGAAAGCAACATCTTCAAGCAACATGTACCTTAAGCTACAGATGCCCGCAGTACTGATTCTGAAGGCTCACAGCAAATACCTTCGACTCCAGCAACATGTGATATGATGGCTGAAATCTGATTGGATAGAAACTCTTACCTAAACTAAGACTCAAAAGAAAAGCTATGAAATGTAGAGAATTGACTATTGGGAATTGTTTAATATATATTTATGGACAAAAACTATATTCAACAAAAACTATAACTATGTCAGTGGATGAGTCTTTGCTGGCTCTGACGGCCCGTCACTGCATACAATATACATAAACATGCCACGGATGACAAAATACAATGACGAAATTCTGTTTTTCAAAATGTTTCTGTCAATAATTTACTTACAAGAGCAGTAGCCACTTAAGGAATAGCCTTGCCAAACATAAACCAAATTATGGTCATGGGGATACTCACTATTACTATTAAAAGGCATGTTAACAAAAACAAATTTTAAGCATTTTTAGAAAAAAAAAAAAAAAGTGATCCGACAAGGGCACGAGTCACAGGAAAATCCCATTACTATTTTTGTTGCTTCAGTCATTCTTCACTCATGCCCTGCCCTAGCAAGTGTTAAGTGACAGAAAAAATGTCGAGACTGTGTTTAAATATCATAAACAGATTCCACACAGTTCACACAGTTGTCTTGCATACATTCTAAACATAATTGCTGGATATACAGTAAGTACTCAAAAAATACACTGTCTAAGTATAACAGTTGTGTAGTGTATTGTACTGCCTGTGCTGTGTGCATATGTGTTTTGTTTTTGTTTTTGTTTTTTTTGCATTTGTACATTATGCAGTTAAATGCTTTTCTTTAACTCACCTGGAACCCTTATAGATGCTCAAACTCGTTTTTGGAGCACAGATCCTTGCATTATTAATATTTTTGTTTGTTTGATTTTTTTTTTAGCATTATGTGTTCTGGCATACACCTCAGTCAACAACATTGTCTTTTTTAGCTAAAGATATTCTCAAGACATTACTACAAAAGACAGATAGAGAGAGGGAGATGTAGACAGACAGACAGACAGTTGTTAGATTATCAGATATTCACAAACTTTAACACATTAAAATGGAAAGATAAAATCACTAGTATGCACCATTCTTTCATTCTTCTTTGCTTATTGTGGTCAAGGGTTACATTAAATCTCAGGAGATTTACCATTAAGTTTGACGAACATTTAATTCATCAATTCATTTAACATTTAAAGCATACATTTTACTTAACATGTAATTATTAGAACTGAGACACACATACAGTGGATTTCAAAAGTCCACATTGAAACCACATTTTGATCTGGGATTTATTTTTTACTGAAATTTTAGAATTTGAAAATGCGCAACATCAGGCAACACCTGTTTCACACTGAATAAGTTGAATAAGTTGAATAAGTTATAGATGCGTCAAATGGCATTCTTCTTAGTTAATTGTCCGTCTTAAAATTATTTCAAATATTGTAATAGAAAATACTGTCTATGACAAATCTGAGAGTAATCACATGCTCCTAAATCAGTTTTATTTAATATAAATTAAATATGCAACAGTTACACAAATAGTATCTAGTAGATTCGGTAATAAATGCAACACTTTGTCATTGCAATACACAATTATATGGAGTAGTTTACAGTTTTAATAGGCCGCACTATTTGTAATAAAATTTTGGTAAATAATCTACTTAGATTGCTTAAATTATAAGGAAGGTTAACATTCTTATCTGTAGCAGGAAAATGAACCAGAAGCCGTGGATGACCGCAAAAGAGCGTGAGCTGCTGAAACAAGGAGACTTCACCTTTATAGCATGTGACAAGACGGCCTCAAGAACAGCAAGAGCCAAACTGTCCCATGCCATCAGAGAGGCAAAGCACGCACACACCAAGAGAATCCAGAGCCACTTCAGGACAGCAGAGACACCCGGCGCATGTGGCAGGGCATCCAGGCGATCACAAACTAAAAGACAACTTAATTTGCTTGTGACCATGACGCCTCCCTCCTAGATGCACTGAAAGACTTCTACACACGGTTTGAGGTACAAAAAATGGCCCCCCTCCCAATGACCAGGTGCTCTGTCTAACCACAGCTAAAGTGAGGAAAACTCAAAGTTAACCCATGGACGGCTGCTGGACCAGACAACATTATTCAGAGTGCTCAGGAAATGTGCAGAACAGCTAGCCGATGTCTTCACCCACACCTTCAACATCTCCCTGAGCAGCAACATTGTTCCTACATGCCTCAAAAGCCCAACGTGATGAAGTGTTTTGAGAGGCTCATCATGAGGCACATCAAGGCCCAGCTTCCACCCTCATGCAGTTTGTGTATCGTCCTAAATGTTCCATCTCCATAACCTTCCAGCTGGCCCTCATCCATCTAGACAACAAGGACACGTGCGTATGAATGCTGTTCACAGACTTCAGCTTAGCATTCAACACAACCATCCCTCAGCATCATAAGCATAAGATGAGCCTACTGGGCCTGAACACCTCCCTCTGCAACTGGACTTCCTGACTGGAAGACCTCAGTCAGTCTGGATCAGAAACAGCATCTCCAACACCATCACACTGAGCACTGGGGCCCCTCAGGGCTGTGTTCTCAGCCCAATTCTTTTCACTCTGCTGACTCACGAACCACTATAACTCGACCCACATCGTCAAGTTCACCGATGACACAACCGTGGTGGATCTTATCAGCAAGAACGACAAGTCAGCATACAGAAAGGAGGTGAAATATTTACCAGCCTGGTGTGGAGCCAACAACCTGTCTCTGGACGTAGACAAAACCAAAGAGATGGTTGTTGACTTCAGGAGAACACAGAGCGACCATTCTCCACTGATCATCAATGGATCCTCAGTGGAGATGGAGGTATAGTTTGTGAATGAAAACTTACAGATCATTTGACGAGTCTCGTCCAATGATCGGTAAGTTTCCATTTACAAACTACCTACCTTTTCCGGTTTGTCTGAATTTTGTTGTTGTGTTTCGGATTTGTTATTTTGTTTTTGGATTTGTTTATTTGTTTTCAGATTTGTTCATTTGTTTTCGGATTTGTTTTGTTTTTGAATTTGTTCATTTGTTTTTGGATTTGTTCATTTGTTTTCGGATTTGTTATTTTGGTTTTGCATTTGTTATTTTGTTTTCGAAATTTGTTAATGTGTTTTGCACTTCTCGGCCACCGTACGTTTGACCTGTCGCTCACTTGGACTGTGAACAGGAAAGGCGAATCATTCGTCATGCTGAAAACAACCGGGCATGAAAAAGCGCACTTCACCTGTGTTCTGAGCTGCACGGCATCGGGAGAAAAGCTTCACCGATGGTGATTTTTAAACACACGATGATGCCAAAAGAAAAAATCTTAAGAGAAATTGTTGTCAAAGGAAGAAGGAAGACAGTGAACAATGACTTTCTTGGTACACTACTGTTTAGATACAAGCCATGTAACAGACACTGTCTTTCGTTAAAGCCTGTGTAAAGTTAATTAGTTTCAATGTAGGCACCTGCAGCTTATAGACAGGTGCGGCGTTTTTATGTTCAAAATAAAAATCTTTGTCAAATTCAGTCGGTGCGGCTTTTATTTGGGTGCGCTTAATAGTCCGGAAATTACGGTATTTTGTTTATACTTAACTATATTATACTGTTTACGTGTTGTTTTATGCACCTCTCGACTGCTGCTACTGCTGTTTTTGCAATGTGTTTGTTTACATATAATCTTGTTCATAGACTTTTATAGTCCTCTTTGCACAGTACTGTGTATTCAGAGTATACAGTAGGTTTACTGGTCAGCTATTTTGTGTTGTGTATCTGTCCCACACTGTCTTGTGTTGTCTGTCTGCACTGTTTTTTGTCTGCACTGTTTGCACTATGTTGCACTCGATGCAATTTATGTAGATTTATGTTGTGTGTTGTAGCTCTATGTTGTTTATTGTAGCACCAGGGTTCTGGAGGAACGTTGTCTCATTTTCACTGTGTACTATGTACCACTGTGTATGGTAGAAATGACAATAAAAGCCTCTTGAATTGACTTGACTTTAAAAGCATATGAAAATGAATTTTAATTCAGCCCATATTTAATTTATTGATTTACATTTTTTAAAAGAAAACCAACTTTATAAAATTACATATACATATACATATAAAATGCTCTTATCCAAACCAAATTACAGTATTATTATTTATACAACTGAGCTGTTGAGGTCTTGCTCACAGGCTCAGCAGTGGCACCTGGGTGCTGTTGGGATTTGAACTCTGATCAGAAGTCGCAATTTTAACCAATGAGCACCATTTAATGAAAAATGTCAAGATTTCATGTGAACACTGATTTTTATTACTTATATAAAATGGTTATAAGCCTTTCAGCTATTTTGGCCTGACTGATCTCTGCAGGATTCCTTTAGCAATACTTTAAAGAGTTTCTTATTCAATGGCCCAACTGAGGCAAGTCATGGGGCTTGAATTTCTGACCTTATGAGTAGTAATCCAGAGGCTTAACCACCACTGTCCCAACCACCCCCCGCCACAACTATTATGCAGTTTGACACCAAATTAATCGAAAAATGCTCTGTAGCCAAATCATGTTAGCTTCTGGAACTGATACTTGTCCACCCCTTTTGCCACATTACTGTGGCAGTTGACACTTTGAGGCAGGGTTGACTGAGCTCATGTTTAAAACACACACACACACACACACACACACACACACACACACACACACACACACACACACACACACACACACACACACAGCCACAACAACAATTATTCAAATTAGAAGGTGTTTATAAAGCCTGCTACAGAGGTAGGATTACTTGTGCTCTTTTTCCTGAAGAACTTCGCTTGACATAATTATTAATGCAGTGTTTAATTCATGCTTTGCTACATCTGGAGCCTACGATTTAAAATCAAACATTTATTATATAGGCAGTTCCTCTGTACAATGAACTTGCCTGTGTGTGGGTGTGAGATAGCTGTCTGAACTTTAATCATGAGACCTGTTTAACATGCTCGTGGTCTTTAATTTTAAGCTGCAGATGTGAACAAAGAAGCTTTGTGATGTGAAAGGCTGTGTCTTTTGCTGACATCTGGTGCTCATTTACAAAGACAAATACAGTATTACAGCTAGTTGCTACCAAAAAATATATATAAATAAATTAAATGTGAAAAATATTTCCCTACAATTTACATTGTAAAATCCATTGTAATTTTAATTAGTAAAAAATCCAGGAATATATTGCCTTATCTGGGTTTTTTTTTTCATATGGGGAACCACAGCTTTTTAAAATGCACGATTCATTAAAGTGGATGCAGTGTTTAAATGACCATGGTTCATTCATAGCCTTTCATTAGCAAAACACGAGTAAGTGTACTAAAAATGCAGCTGGCAAGATTCAGCTTCAGAGTGAGATTTATACAAATGTTTAAGTGCCCCAAAACCAGTAATGACACACAGAACAGCACTAAATGTTAAGTATTTTTATTATTCACGTCCAATGTGACATACAGAATTCTGCATATATGCAAAGCTAGGAGAAAATATGATGAAGAAGCACAGCACAATCATTATCAGGAAGATAGACATGACAAAGCTTGCACTGATCAACTTTTATTTTCTTTTATACATTGACGATGGAATAATGGTGCATGTTGGAGTTCAGTTTTTGCCTTTGCACTTGTCCTTGCAGTACTTCTTCTTGAAATAGCCCTGGGAAAGTTGGGCTACAAACTGGCTGAACTCTTTGTAGGAGACCTGGCCATCACGATTTTTGTCTATTTTTTGCAAGACATCTTTCAGCTCCTCTGGATCGATTTTACTCTGAAAAAAGATAGAGGAGAAGAGAGATAATTGAATTGATGGTTTATTGTACACATAATGTTTCTAGATTTTTTTTCATTTAGAAAAGAAAACAAAAAACAATCTGCAATTATAATATAGCAACAAAACTCTCATATTAAATATTTTCATTTGCTTCTATTGGATCATTTGTATGGGATTGTTTTAAAAGTAATGTTTACAAAGCTTGCACAGTTGACACATTACACATTATGTATTTATTACAAATATTGGAAATATAAAAGTATAGGAAATAGATATAAGAAGAACTCAAATGGAATTCTGTATTGTCTATCTGTCTTGTCCATCAATGTTATTTATTTCCCAACATATCTGTAGGTCTCTACCATGTACACCACATTTTGGACACTAAAGCCCCGAAGTGATAAAAAAATAAATAAATTGACTTCCAGTTGATTTTGAATTTAAACTAGTTTTATACTGTACTATGCATTCACTGTTTTATAGTCAGTGTTTATGATATACATTGTGCAGCTAAATGCTTTTTTTTGTCTCTTTCTCACCTGGAACTCACTCAGTTGACCCTTAACCAGTGCACCGAGCTCTGCATTACTCAGCTTCATCTTGTCTTCATCTTTTCCGGCATACTCCTCAAACACCTCTACCAAAGCGACAATGCACTTCTCTAGTTTAGACATGACTGAAAAAAAAGAGAGATTTCTTGCTAGATTTCTTGCAAGATTCACAAACTTATCTAGGTCTCTGTCACAAATCCATCTTCTACATATTTTTAGAAAACCCCTGAGACATCAACCTAGAGTACATGTACATGCAATGAAGTGGGGTAAATAAGAAACACCATATTTTCCCTAATCTTACTACTGAGCTACTAAACATAACATCACTTATTTACTTAAATACATATAGAATTCATTTCAGTTTTTGAACGATAAACAAATTCCTAACCACTGCTTAATTTCATGCAAACAAACACACCCATGAATACATGCATATATACACACACACACACACACACACACACACCACACACACACACACACACACACACATACACATACACACATACCAAGCATTTGTGCTCACCTAAGTGTTTGCAGGTCCAGCGGGGATCTCAGGTGAAGAGTGGCTAAAGCGTAATGATATATTTATAGCCATCCTTCAGGCTGTGATTCATGCAAGAAACCCCCCCTGTTGTGCAAACCAGCTATACACAGGACTTAACACTCCCCTTGTCACTTGTCGAACTTGTCCAGCATTGCAAAACAGTTTTTTTGTTCTCTTGCACAAAATTGCCACCCAAACACAAATACATTAAATTGGATATGACGCACATTTCTTGTGTCTTTGCATCCATGTTTAAGCAAAGGTTGATTTTTTTGCCCAGATCCCATTTTCAGTTACTTAGAAAGTTTGATATGTTCAGCTATGCCATTAAGCGGTTAAATGCATTTTACTCTTATTATCTTTCTTTGTCTGTCCTAATGGCAGTTGACTGACCGCTAAGACTTTAATAACTGTCTCTGAACAACCTGAGAGCAAACCGGATGCTCCAACAAACACTGCATCTGTATAGTTACACACCCATTAAACAATAAACTTGGCAATAAATGTAAAAATCTGGCATTCAACAATAATAGTATAACAGAAAAGAAATGGCAGACATATTATGTAATGTGGATTAAAGAATAATCGTTTAGGAAGTTAGATGCCAAAGGTTTATATCGTTATCTCGAGGTGGGAAGTGATATAGTACAAATACTTTGTTACTGTACTTAGATTTTTTCTGGTATCAGTACTTTACTTCACTTTTTTGGACTTTTTTTTTTTTTTACTTCTTTCTACTTCTTACATCTTAAAACCAGACTAGTTATTTTAGTTTTAATCTGTTGGGTAATATGATCAATATTTTTTTTCCATTACGCACAATTTAAGCCCATCAACCTACTTCTTGTCATTACGTGGCTTTTTTAACCTGCCATTGGTGTATAATTTCCTGTCTCTTACACACCACAGATGTAGGCTAGTTTACGAAGTCAACAATGATTAAGTCAGAAGGCAACAAGAAGTATGGGACTAACATCAATGGGAATCAGTGATGTAAACATGACTGAGAACAGAGACATTCTACTACATCCTCAACTGATCATGAGAAATAAGATACTTGTAAGTTGCACTGGATAAGGTAGTCTGCCAAATGTTGTAAACGCACCAAAACATTTTGAAAACAAAATGCTCCAGAAATCTTTATTTCCAGAATTTCCCAATTTCATTTGAATCAGTGCTTTATTTAACACTGTGAGATGTGAGCCCATGCATGCAGGATTTTTGATACAGTATGTTCATGTTGTGAATATTAGATAGTTCACTGATGTTATATTCAACACATGCTCTGTACTGTACTGTGCTGTTAAAATAATCTAAATCCTGCTTGATTTATTTTTGCATACCCATACAATCAGTTTTGTTGCAACCGATTCAGTCCAAATTATTACACTTCTTTAAATTAAATTATATATGTTATATGATATAATATAATGATTTTATTTATAATTATTAGATTATGGTGTGTGAAGCACATTTCTTTGGTTCTGTGGATGGTACAGGTTATCAACAGAGCCATATATATTGACAAAAAACAATTTAATAATCTAGTGCACCTACACTGAAATCACACACACACACACACACACACACACACACACACACACACACACACACACACACACACACACACACATTTATTCACAGCCTTATTACTCTTTTTGGGACCTTAGATATATAATAATTAAGTATGTGTGATTAGTAATATGCCTACACGGAAATCTACACCTAACTATAATCAGTAACAAAAAGCAAGTATTTTGGCTCATAATCCCATTAATAACTTCTGTAGGTTTTTGTTATATGTTTCTCTCATGTGAATCATTCAAAGTTCCAGACATTTGTGTCCTTTTGTTAACATCTAAAACAAACCAACCAAAAAAAACACACATACCCACACACCTCATACCTGTTATTATAGCTCTTTGTTTTGTTGAGTACCTGCTCATTTGCATTTTAGCATTGAGGCGTAGTACTTATAGTACGTTTCCACACGCTCTCAATTCATTAGCAAAATTCTAAAGCATTCAGCAAAACAACCCCTGAGAGTCTCCAAACACCTGTAAAAAACAATGGTAGTGCTGCTGTGTAATGTCTTTGTTCAGGATCTCAGTTTAAATCAAATGTCTGCAAAATGTCTTTAATGCTGAGGAAAAAACCTTGGTTTCAAGCCAGACCAAATCCCTGGAATTGATTAACAATTTTGTTCCTTCTCCAATTTCCTATCACCTGCCTTTTACCACTTGTATCATATAGAACATCTACCCATGCAATCTGGCCATGCATTAATTACCTTCCTAACTAACAAGTTAATGTGCAATAGATTCAGACTGTTGACTGTCTTTCCATTTAACCCAGCACATCCAACAACAGTCTGATTGTTAATGCTACATATTTTTCCCATTTACTTCTAAAAGAAATGTCATCTTAGAAAGTGAAATACTCAGTATGGAATGAGTAAAGGAAAAGCCTGTATTTCCAGCCATTTGTGGTTCTTCCCCAAACTGATAGCAAAAAGTTGGAGGCACACAATTGTATAGAATGTTAAAAGCATTTAATTTTCCTTGCACTTGAACTAGGAGACCCAAGCTTGTTTCAGCATGACAATGCCTCTGTGTACAAAGCCAGCTTCATGAAGATATGGGCCTCAATCCTATTGAACACCTGTGGTATGAATTAGAAAGCTGACTGGACCCCAGCCCTTCTCATATAGGTACATTCAATCTGTACCTGACTCTTTTGGCTGAATGAGCACAAATCTCCACAACCCCAAGATGTTGTGTCCAGGGTGCGAAGGGTCAGTAGTGATTTTCCCTGCCCGGTTTCTGGTTATGTATGGTACAGGTCCTGGAGAGTGGGTAGGAGAGCACCAATGATTTTTTCTGTTTTCTGCACTCTATTTCTATCCTGTTTTCCTGTGTTGCTGCTCCAAACCAGATGGTGATTAATGAGCACAGGACAGATTCAATGACTGCAGAGTGTAGAACTGCATCAACAGTTCCAGTGGCAGACCATACTTCCTTAATTGGCGTAGAAAACAAATCCTCTGCTGGGCCTTTTTGAGAATGGAGTTTATGTTAGACTCCCATTTCAAGTCTTGGGAAATGGAAGTGCCCAGAAACTTGAAGTTCTCCACAGATGACACAGGGCTGTTGGATATTGTGAGGGGGAGTAGTGTTGAAGGGTGTTTCTGCACCAGCTGCTCCACCTCCTGCTCATATGCAGACTCTTTGCCATCTTGGATGAGTCCGCTGAGCGTGGTGTCATCTGCAAATTTCAGAAGTTTAGTAGTTGGGTCACTTGATGTGCAGTCATTCGTATAGAGGTATAATAGTAGTGGGGAGAGGACACATCCCTAAGGAGCACCAGTGCTGACTGTCCGAATACTGGAGGTAATACATCCCAGTCTCACCTGTTGTTTCCTGCTTGTCAGGAAGCTGGTGATCCACTGACAGATGGGAGGGGGTATAGTGAGGTTTAGGAGTTTGGAGTGGAAAATTCCTGGAATTATTGTATTGAAATCCGAACTGAAGTCAACAAACAGCATCTGGGCATATGTTCCTGGGCCTCAAGGTGTTGCAGAATGTAGTGCAGCCCCATGTTGACTGCATCATCCACCGATCTGTTTGCTCAGTAGGCAAACTGTAGGGGATCCAGCAGCTGTTCTGTCTCCTTCTTGAGGTGGGCCAATACCAGCTTCTCAAAGGTCTTTATGATGACAGATGTGAGAGCGACAGGCCTGTAGTCATTCAGTCCAGTAATAGAGGGTTTCTTGAGGACTTGAGAATAATTGTGGAGAGTTTAATAGAGGAGGGGACCTCACACAGCTCCAGTGATCTGTTAAAGATATAGGTGAAGACAGGAGTCAGTTGGTCAGCACATGCTTTGAGACAGGAGGGGGAGACACCGTCTGGGCCGGGAGCTTTCCTTGTCTTCTGTCTCTGAAAGAGCTGATACACATCCTCTTTACAAATCGTGAGCGCAACTTGAGTGGTGGAAGGAGTTGATAGAGGGGTTCCCAGAGGTGTATTGGGGGCAGACAGTGGGCTGGGTTGGATGAGAGGTGTGAAGATATTGTTTTCAAACCTGCAGTAGAAGGTGTAGCCAGGTCTTATGTAGTTTGTGATATCTCGCAGGCCTTTCCACACTGATGCAGGATTGTTAGCTGAAAACCTGCTTTTCAGCTTTTCAGAGTAGCTTCTTTAGGCTATTCTGATCTTTTTTGTCAGTAGGTTCCAGGCCTGCTTGTACAGTGCTTTGTCCTCCCCTCTGTAGCCATCTTCCTTGGCATTTCAAAGTTTTTTCAGTTTGGATTTGAACCGTGGTTTGTTGTTACAGTATTTGTAGAAGGTTTTGGTTGGCACACACATGTCTTCACAAAAACTAATGTAAGATGTCACAGTGTCAGTCAGTTCATCCAGGCTGTCAGTTCCAGCCTCAAAGACACTCCAATCAGTGCAGTCAAAGCAGTCTTTTAGTTCCTGCTTTGCCTCACTGGTCCATCTCTTCACTGTTTTGACTACAGGCTTAGCAGATTTTAGTTTCTGCCTGTATGTTGAAAAAAGATTAACCAAGCAGTGATCGGAGTTCCCTAAAGCTACCGGGGTACAGAACAATATGCTTCCCTTAAAAATGGTGTAGCAATGATGCAGTGTGTTTTTCTCTCTTGTGGGACAATTAATATGCTGCCTGTATTTTGGAAGTTCAACTGTTAGTTTTGCTCTGTTAAAGTCTCCAAGGATAATAAAAAGAGAATCTGGGTGTTTTTGCTCCAAGCCGGATATTTGGTTTGCCAGGTTTTGCAGTGCATCACTCACGTTGGCCTGCGGTGGGATGTAAACTCCGGTCAGAATGAAGGAGGAAAATTCCCACGGTGAATAAAACGGTTTACAGTTTATGAACTGTGATTCCAAGTTTGGGCTGCAGTATTTATCCAGCACTGTGACATCTGTACACCAACATTAGTTACTGTAAACGCAGATTCCGCCGCCTTTCATTTTGCACGATAGCTCCGTTATGCTGTGTAACTGGAAGCTTGAGAGAAGTAATCCACTGTCCGGGATTGAGTGTCTAAGACAAGTTCCGGTAAATATTTCCAGCCACATTTCATTTGAATCAATGCTTCAGCCCATGCACGCAGGATTTTTGATACAGTATGTTCATGTGAATATTAGATTCATTGAAATTATATTCAACACATGCTCTGTACAGTGTTGAAAATAATCTAAATCTAAATCTTTTTTTATTTATGTTTGCAGTACCCATGCAATCAGTTTTGTTGCAACCGATTTCGTCCTATATATTGAACTTCTTTAAATTAAATTATATATGTTATATGATACAATATAATGCTATTATATATAATTGTAAATTATGGAGTGTGAAGCACATTTTTTTGGTTCTGTGGATGGTACAGGTTATTAACATAGCCATATATATTGACAAAGAACAATTTAAAAACCTGGTGTACCTACACTGATTATCACAGGGTATTGCACACACACACACACACACACACACACACACACACACAGCCTTATTACTCTTCTGAGGACCTAACATAGATATATAATAATTAAGTATGTGTGATTATTACTATGCCTACATGGAAATCTACTCCTAAATAAGATCAGTAACAAAAAGCAAGTATTTTAACTCATTTAGTTTAATAACTGCTTTTTGTTCTTTTGTAAACATCTAAAACAAACACACACACACACACACACACAAACACACACACACACACACACACACACACACGATGAATACCTGTTATTACAGATCTTTGTTTTGTTGAATACATGCTCATTTGCATTTTAGCATTGGGGCGGAGTACTTATATTACGTTTCCACACACCCTCAATTCATTTGCAAAATTCTAAAGCATTCAGCAAACCAACTCCTGAGAGTCTCTCTTTATATACCTAATGTGAATGTTGTACTTCCTTGTGGAACTTGTTGAACAACATGCAAGCCTCTTATGTTTCCAAACTGGTAATGCTGCAAAGTAAACAAAGAACATTTGTTCTTGCTGAAATCTGCAGTCTTTTAGAGGTTTTGTTTTTTTATTTTTATTAAATTAAACAAAATTAAATTATTCCATGTAAGAATTTAGCAATAAATTATTAAAGTGTTGTATATAGACTGCAAAAAATATGAGATCTTGCAGTGGACCTTAAAAAAAAATTATAATGCAGGACAAAAATGGGCAAATGGATATTGTAGATAGACTGATGGACACAACAAGAATACATTGTAAATGATAAGGAAAATAAAACATGTGTCAGAGAACCACCAGCATGCCTGTATTGTGGTGATCATAGTCACTTAATTCTTTAGTGTCTTGCCCGACCTCCACGCCCAGCAGTGAGTACTATCGACTTCACCTCTGAGATCACCCAATTATCCAAACTTACGGTCACGAACATAACTCTCACGCTCTCCCTTCTCCTTACGGCCTGGCCCAGATCTCCCTAGCATCCACACTGGTGGAAAGCCTGACTAATCACAAGGAAGTGGAGGTTCCTTCTAAGGACCGTTTTTTTGGGGACGTGTTTTTAGCAAACAGGCTGCGACTCGCCTACCCCCACACCATCTCCAGGATTGCGTCATCGACCTGCCAACCTGTCTAATGGTCAGGTGTACCCGTTGTCGGTCCCAGAGCAAGCAGTAATGGAGGATTACATTTAGGAAGGCTTTATTACACCCTTCTTTTCCCCAGCGGCCTCCAGCTGCTTCTTCGTGGAGAAGAAGGATGGTGGCCTCCGACCATGTATCGATTATCACAACCTAAATTCGCAAACCACACCACTCCCGTACTCGCTCTCTCTGGTCCCAGCCGCCCTTGAGGATCTCTGGGGAGCATGGATTTTCACCAAATTGGACCTCTGCAGTGCCCACAACTTGGTTTGCATCTGCAAGGGTGACGAGTAGAAGACGGCCTTCATCACCCCCTTAGGGCACTATGAGTATTGGGTCATGCCGTATGGACTGTCCATTTCTCCTGCGTCCTCCACTGGGGCAGGGGCCGCCCTATCCCAACAGATGGATAACCCTTTACGGCTCCAACCCTGCACCTTCTTTTTTTAGGCGCCACTGGTTGGAACAAAACCTCCAATATCTTCGGGAAGCCAAACTCCTGAACCCCCAGCAAGCCAAATAGATGGGATCTATTTTTCACCCACTTCCATTTTACAATGCTACATATATTCCCTATTTACTTCTAAAAGAAATGGCATTTTAGAAAGTGAAAATACGCCATATGGAATGAGTACTGGAGAATCCTGGAGGCACACAATTGTATAGAATGTCAAAAGCATTTAATTGTTCTTGCACTTGAACTAAGAGGCCCAAGCTTGTTCCAGTATGAAAATGCCTCTGTGTACAAAGCCAGCTTCATGAAGATATGGCCTCAACCCTTTTGAACACCTGTGGGATGAATTAGAAAGCTGACTGGAACCCAGTCCCTCTCAAATAGGTACATTCAATCTGTCCCTGACTCTTTTGGCTGAATGAGCACAAATCTCCACAACCCCACATCAAAATCTAGTGGAACATCTCCTCAGAAGAGTGGAAGTTTGTATAACTGCAAATGGGGACAAAATTTTGAATGAAAGTGCATACAAATTAAAGGTCAGGTATCCAAAAACTTTTATTCCCATAAAACAACCCACATGTATGTGTATTCAATGTAAAACTTGAAATAGTCTTGTTCTAACTGGAGATAAATGTTCTAATTTAAAGCTTTTATTTACAGAATGATACAGAAAGATGAATCTGTGGTGCATTTTATTTACAATATAAACATTTTGATTTGTTTATTTTTATATATATTATCACATAAAAAGGCACATTGTTTTGTATTGATTTATGATTAAGCACTACACTCCAGTCTTTTTCAGTCACTTTTCAGTATTTGCCTGATTCAAGTGTTCAGGCTATGCAGAGAATTGAATTGTATTGAATTGTGAATTACATCAAATCATGACAGGATTGTAGTTGTAAGGGAAAGTGTTTGCTCATCTGTAAACCCCTAGTTTTAGACTTTATGTTAGGCTGAACCAAGTCTTAGGTTTAATACACAACAAAGTAAAGAGTTTTTAATTTAATCAACTACAAGCGAATAAACCAACTTTATATTTCCTTGAAACATGGTTATGGCAACATACTCAATAATACTGTTTCTTTTCCTATTCTTGTTCTGTAGCATGGTATAGAACCATAAGTCATGTCAAGTAAAGTTTATTTTTATAGCACTTTTCACAACAGACATTGTTTTAAAGCAGTTTACAGAAATCAACAGTTAAGGTAAATAGTGTGCATTTATCCCTGATGAGCAGCGACTGTGTCAAGGAAAATCTCCCTTAGATGTTATGAGGAAGAAACCTTGAGAGAAACCAGATTTAAAAGGGGAAACCATCCTCATTTGGGTGACATCGAGAGTGTGATCATAAACCTTTAAACAATACAGAAGACTGGAGAGTAAGAACTAACATGGGCACTGGAGTGTAAGATTATGAGTAATGTTCTTTCTACAGTCTTATACAGTCATTTGTGGTGATAAAACTAGGAGCTACTGAGCAACTCATAAAATAGCATAAAAACATTTGAGATCATCATAAATCCAACACCAGCTTCTCCATGCCAGAGCCTTTAAACACTCAAGGAGTGTCAAAACTCCACATGAAGTGGGATCCAATTGGCACTGGTACGTCTCTAGATGGTTTGGGATGTTTGGAGGCATCTACTTCTTTAAAAGTCCACAATCTTCATGAGGTGGGACGTGACTGTGGCTGGAGCAACCTCAGGATGCCTAGGGATGGGGAGAGAAAGAGAAGCAGTGGAGAGGAATTAGCATAGATGCTGTTCATAATATTAACATCACAAATTGATAATGTGCTGGTGATCAGTATGAAGCACAAGGTTATGATGTGACGTGTGTTATGTGTAGGCTTTGCTAAAAAGATACATTTTTAATCTGCACTTAAACTGGGTGAGTGTGTCTGAGCCTCGAACACTGTCAGGAAGACTATTTCAAAGTTTAGGAGCTTAATGTAAGAATGATCTACCACCTTTAGTGGACTTTGCTATTCTAGGAACTACTAGAAGTCCGGAGTTTTGAGATCTCAGGGAGCGTGACGGATTGTAGCATGTTAGAAGACTGGAAAGATACATGGGAGAAAAACCATTTAGTGTTTTTTAAGTAAGAAGCAGTAGTTGGTAGTCGATTTGAGACTTAACAGGTAGCCAGTGTAGGGACGATAAGATTGGGGTTATATTATTATATTTTTCCCGACTTTGCGAGAACTCTGGCTGCCGCATTCTGGACTTACTGTAGCTTGTTTATTAATATGCAGGACAGCCACCTAGTAATTAATTACAATAGTCTATTCTGGAGGTCATGAATGCATGGACGAGCTTCTCTGCATTAAATATAGATAACATGTTTCTTAGCTTAGCAATATTTCTAATATGAAAGAAGGCTGTTCTTTAACATGGATAATATGATTTTTAAAAGAGAAGTTGCTGTCCAAAATAACCCCCAGGTCTTTTACTGTTAAACTAGTAGTTACAGAACATCCGTCTAAATGCAGGTTGAAATGCTGGAGCTTCTGTGTACTGGTTTTTGGGCTGATGAGCAAAATCTCCATCTTATCAGAATTTAATAATAGTTGAGTCATCCAGTCTTTTAATTCTTTAACACCCTCAGTTATCCAAGTCGATTGAGCTGTATTGCCTGGTTTTGATTAGTTATATAGCTGGGTATCATCGTCCTAGAACTGAACCTTGGGGCACGCCATAATTTACTAGCATTAACCTGGATAGCGTTCCATTTAAGTCTACAAAATGGTAACATCAGACAGGTAGGATATATACCAGCTTAATGCTTGTCTCTGAATGCCTATGAAATTTTGTAAGCGATCTAGGAAAAGATTGTGATCTGTAGTGTCGAATGCAGCACTAAGATCTAGTAAAACTAACACGAGATGAAGCCTTGGTCTAAAGCTAAAAACAGGTCATTAGTAATTTTAACTAGAGCAGTTAAGAGCATAGCTGTGCTATGATGGGGCCTAAAACCTGACTGAAACTCTTCAAATATATTGTTCTCTTGTAAGTAGGAACATAACTGGGCAGCAACAATCTTTTCTAAAATCTTAGGCATAAATGGGAGATTTTGAATGGGTCTGTATTTTGATAACGTGTTTGGATCCAAATTTGTGATGAGGGGCTTAATGAGGGGCTTAATACCTGCTAACTTGAGGGGTTTAGGGACGTGACCTAAAGACAGTGAGGAGTTAAGAATATTCAGAAGAGGCTCACCAGCTGTATGTAACACTTCCTTCAATAGTTTAGTTGGAATGGGATCTAACTGACATGATGTTGATTTTCTTTAACCTTTTTTTAACTGGATAGGGCAACAGTGTCTAATGTGCTAGTGAGGATAAGGTCTATGTTTTTAGTCATTTTATCAAGATTATTAGCATTTATGGGTTTAGTGTAAAATTGAGATAAATCAGGCAGGTTATTTATGAATCTGTCCTTAGTGGTCAGAACAATAGTCCTACCAAGTCGATAGCGTGGTGAAACACGGCTAATCTGCTCTACCAGTAGTGTGTACAATATGAGGTAATAGTCTGTGATGTCATCACTCTAAGGTAAAATATCTACATCAGTGATGGGATAGGATAATATTAAGTCTAGTGTGTGAATAAAACGATGAGTCGGTCTGGTGATGTTTTGTTTAACCCCAAAAGAGTGAAATAAGTCTGAATCTAAATAATCTGAATCTAAATATCCTTGATTTATTTTTGCATTACCCATGCAATCAGTTTTGTTGCAACCGATTTAGTCCAATTTATTGAACTTCTTTAAATTAAATTATACATGTTATATATCATTATATGATACAATATAATGATATTATATATCATTGTAGATTATGGAGTGTAAAGCACATTTTTTTGGTTTTGTGGCTGGTACAGGTTATTAACAGAGCCATATATGTTGACAAAGAACCATTTCAAAACCTAGTGTACCTACACTGAATATCACGGGGCATTGCACACACACACACACACACACACACACACACACACACACACACACACACACACACACACACACACAGAATACCTGTTATTATTTATCTTTGATTTGTTAAATACATGCTCATTTGCATTTTAGCATTGAGGCGGAGTACTTATATTACGTTTCCACACACCCTCAATTCATTTGCAAAATTCTAAAGCATTCAGCAAAACAACCCCTTAGAGTCTCTCTTTAAATACCTAATGTGAATGTTGTACTTCCTTGTGAAATTTGTTGAACAGTATGCAAGCCTCTAACGTTTCCAAACTGGCAATTCTGCAAAGTACACAAAAAACGCAGTCTTTTAGAATTTTTGCTTTATTTTTTTTTAGTAAATTAAATAAAAGTTAAATTCGTCTATGTAAGAATTTTGCAATAAATTATTAAAGCATTGTATAAAGATTGCAAGAAATATGAGATCTTGTAGTGAACCTTAAAAAAAAATAAAAAAAATACAGGACAAAAAATGGGCAAATGGACATTGGAGATAGACTAAAGGACACAACAGGAATACGTTGTAAATGATAAGGATAATAAAACATGTCTGCATATGTGTCCACCAGCCACGCCTCCCTCCTGCACTCAGCACTCTCGCTCAGCCTCTCCCTCCTACTAAGCACCCACACCTTTTCCCCATTTTCTTTCCCCTTTATAAGGCCTCGTTTTCCCCTCACTCACCTGGGATCTCTACAAACATCTAAATCACATAGGAATCGCCACGTGACCTTGATCGTACGGAGGGGATTGCCCTTCTTTGAGAACCCATGGGCCCTGAGCCACCACTGAAGGGGTCTCATGTACAGTAGACCAAGTGGAATGGCATTGGGATGCTGCTGCCATAAACCAGAGCAGTCTCTGAAACTGCTTGACAGTGAGTGACTGCCCTTCTCTTACCTTCCTGACGCCGTAAAGATTGACGCAATGCGGGCAGAGGAAAGCTGCCCGCATCCAATCACATATCGCGCCGAGATAGGTGGTTCTCTGTGACGGAGAAAGCAAACTCTTCCCGGCATTCGGCCGAAACCCCAGTTCCTTCATTTGAGTGAGAACGATGCCAGACCGCTAACTGCTCTGATTGAGCTAAAATCAACCAATCGTCGATATAGTTAAGAATGCAGATGCCCTGAAGTCTCAGGTAAACCATATCTGTATCGATACATTTTGTGAAGGTGCAGGGTGATAGGGCAAGGCCGCACCGAAGGACCCAATATTGGTATGCTTCAACCCTAAAAGCAAACTCAGGAACTTCCTGTGAGAAGGGAGGATGGGTACATGAAAGTATGCATCCTTTAAATCTACTGTAACAAGCCAGTCCTCGGATCTGATCTAAGACACGACCTGCTTGAGGGTCAGCATTTTGACCTGGAGCCTTATCAAAGAGCAGTTCAGCTGACAAAGATCTAGGATAGGACGCAATTCATCATCCTTTTTGGGAACTATGAAGTACCAACTGTAAAACCCAGACTCTCTGTCTGATGGAGGGACCACCTCGATGGCCTCCTTCCTCAGGAAAGTATCTACTTCTCATTCCATGACCAGAGCCTGCTCGGTTCCCACCAGAGTGGGACAACACGTCTGGCAGAACTATCCAGGCTGCCAGGTGCTCTCTTAAGGTTATCAGTTTCTCTAGACTGACCTCTGGTCTGCCTAGGCAGACCTCTGGTCTGCCTAGAGCTGGAGCTCTGGTCTGCCTAGAGCTGGAGCAGTGCCCTGACGCAACTCTAGTGACGAGACCTTCTGGTCTGCAGTGACACCGGGTGAAAACTAAGGAGGGGTCTCATGTCAGCGAAAAGGCCTGAGTGTGAGAGTGGAGCATCCAGCAGCATGGCTTTGTCCCTGTCAAAAAATCTCAGACAGGGTGAGCCACAGATGTCTCTCTGTGGCTGTCAGGGCAGCCATAGACCGGCCAATGGCCTTAGCGGTCTATTTCGTGGCTCATAGGGCCAGGTCCGTACAGCGGAGCTCTTGGATCTGGCCGCCCATGATGTCTCCCACACCCAGCTCCCGCAGCAGGTCAGCTTGGTATGCCTGTAACACCGATATGGTGTGCAGACAACCAGCGGCCTGACCTGCTGAGGCGTAAGCCTTCCCCACCAGCGCTGTTGTAGTAGGCAGAGGCTCGGTGGGTATTGTCGGGGTCTTAAATAAGAATGCCACACCTGAGGAGAGATAGCCTGCTAGCATCTCTTTAACCCATAGCATGACTCCAAAGCCATGATCCCTAATCCCCATGATGTTGGAGTACATCGCGGTCTTAGGGCTAAAGTTCCGGCGCAGCTCGAGCTCCTGAAAAGTAATTGTTGGCTGTCAAACTTGTCTGGGAAGTTGGCTGAGAAGCACTCATCACTTTAGAAGAAGAACATGTAGTACATCTAAACTGCTAAACAACTGAACCACCACTACCCAAACCGGTCACTCTGCTTTGCCAGCATCAATAATTGACCACATCTGTTTTTGTTTTGTTTCCCCTTTTGAATCAGAGGAGGCCGAAAAGCAAGGCACAAAGCCCTTGTTTTGAAACCCCAAACTGAACATTTCTTTCAAACAAATTACAAAATGTATTTATTGCTTATTACAAGGTCACACAGGCACCAAGTTCACATTTCACCTGCAACAGAGCAAGCACTAGTGCAAACAACTTCAAAATCATGCAAACAATTGGCACCAAGTAGCATCATCCTGAACCTAATGTACAGACCAAGGTACTCAAATGAATTTCTGGCATGCAGTCTCCTGCATCTCTCCACAACCCAACTACCATCTTCCCACACACTTGATTTTAACTAATGACTTTTCAGAATTCTTTGGCATTGTAGCCTGATTCTCTAAGTCTCTGCATTACGTAAAAACATTGCCCAGTCTACCCAGCACCTTTGAAACAACAGAACTCCTATTCAATCAGGTATTCAGGTACTTTAGAATTTTAGTCGCTATCATCAGTGACCAGGGCCCACCAGTCCACAAGTCTGATGAGTTTAATAGGCAAGCTAGTAGTGATGATAAACTTAAACTTCTAAAATTACCCCCAGTTTAATGTCCAAATATAATATGGTAATCAAGAGATTGGGTAATTACTGAGGACCTTCTGTGCAGAGAACAAAGTGGATTCTACTACTAGTGAAGTATGCCCAGAACTTCTAACATGGAATCTTTGCATTTCTCCTCTCTTTCTATATCTCCTATTTAAAACGAGTCATTCCCAAGCCATTTGCAGAAACCACAGATGCTATCTCACTCCCAATCACTAGGGGTGCTTGTTTTTCCATCACACACTCACACACATACAATATATAAAAAACTATTTTTCAGTTTTACCTCCATGAAGAAAACATTCAGTTTATACCGCATATCTGGTTTTACTAAGCAGTTTTACTTTTGCTTCTGCCTGTTATTCTGTGTTTTGCATATACTGCATGTTTCTTTATTCACGTGTTTAGGTTTTTCTTCTTTTGCTTGCACCTGTTTTTACTTAGCTATTATCTAGCTTTTCCTTTTAAAATTTTTCTCTGGTGACTTTTCTTAATGTTTGGACTGCAATTGTATTGTTTCTACACATAATAAGAAAATAAAAACACCACAGGATGTACATATCACTCTGTGATCTACAATTTGCAAGTTTAAGCATGTGTAGAGTGTTTGTAGATTCTGCTGTGATCTGATTTTTGTTTATGCTGTTGTTTTATTTAGTACTTATCAAAATAATCTACACTTGCATTTGCTTCCTAATTG
Source organism: Silurus lanzhouensis (assembly GCA_039877035.1). NCBI lineage: Eukaryota > Metazoa > Chordata > Actinopteri > Siluriformes > Siluridae > Silurus > Silurus lanzhouensis. The sequence goes on from JBCEWE010000436.1 coordinate 2,287,637, forward strand.
TGCTATCTGCACAATACATGGGTCTGATAATTAGATGCCTACATGTTTTTTGGCTTTATAGTTTGTCTGTGACCTCAGTAGAAAAATAGGATAAGTCAGGGTCCTGTGTTCAATATATTACTTGAGCGCTCCCATACCAACCATGGCAAACAATGTTTCAACAAACCTTGCAGTACACAGAGGCATTGTCTTGACTGAAAGAGTTTGGGCTATGGCTCTATAGCACTGGTGAAACACCAACTTTGTTTGAAGCTGCAGTATACAAAGCTGTTCTAGACAGTTTTATGCTTCCAGCATTGTTTGGGGAAAGCATACACATGGATGTACTGGCCAGGTGTTCTCACGCTCCACACCCTATTAGAAGATAAAACAAAATAATGTTGGATTCTTATTTATTGCTGTAGCAAACATAACCAGGAATGCTTTTGGTTTTTTAATGACAAAAAAATCATATTTGGCAAAAAATAAAAAATAAAAAATCAATAAAAACAACACTACCTAAAAAAATAATGAAATCCTCCCATAGCAGGTGACATATATATTTCTTTCTGCTTCTCCCATTAGGGGTCACCCCAGCAGATCATCCGTATTCATGATCCACATGTTTGATTTGGCACATGTTTTTACGCTGGATGCCGTTTCTAGCGCAACCCTCCTCATTTATACTCTTGAGACTATTAGTTATTGACCAACTCATTAAAAAAGAAAGCTTATAGGTTTATAGAGCAGTAGCTAGGCTAAAACTTGCATAGTATTCGCATTGATGAAATCATTTATTTGAGTATGTATTGTATTAGCACTGTATATATAACACACCTATTTGTATGGCCTACTAATATTTGTTTCATACCACCGGTATAGCCTAAATATTGCTGTGGATGGTCTCAACTAAATTGCTTTATGGATTACACTTACTGAAGGCAGTTCATGCCCATGTCTTGTCCAATATATAGTATAATAATATATATAATATTATATAGAATGAAAGCACAATTTAATTAAACAGTAAAGAATTTTGTGCTTGTATTTATATTGATCAAGCATTAACAGCGTTAACTTCTTCAGCAATTTGAGTTACAGCAGCTTGTCTGTTCACTTGGACCACACGGGCCAGCCTTCACTCCCCATGTGCATTATTGAATCTTAGACGCCCATGACCCTGTCACTGGTTCAACACTGTTCCTTCCTTAGACCACTTTTGATAGATACTGACCACTGCAGACCAGGAACAGCCCACAAGAGATGATGTTTTGAAGCCATCACATTTTGGCCATTATCAATCTTAATGATAACATTATCGCTTAAATCTTTACACTTGTCCATTTCTCCTGGGTATAACTCATCAACTTTGAGAATTAAATGTTCACTTGCTGCCTAATATATCCCTCCCACTAACATACTGTATGTCATGATGATGAGATAAACAATGTTATTTACTAACCGGTCATAAAGTTATAATATCATATGTTATACACCTAAGATGAAGGATTCACTTTTGAGTGTGGCTTCTCCCAAGAGTTTTTTTCTATTCACATATTTTGATATACATCTATAACCTGTTTTTTTCAAAGCTGCTTTGTAATTGTGATTGTAATTGTGATTGTAATTGTGATTTATATCCATAAAATTTAAGTAAATCAGCATTAATACTTCTGGTCAAATAGTATATCTCAAGGACATCAATATATGATTCTATCAGACAGTCACCTATCATATTCATGGCCAGCTTTTTTTAGTGTTTATGTAATATTGTTATTAAAATAGTTAATCTTAAGCTGATTCAGCAGTGACTTTAGTTTGTTTTAACAAATTTGAACTATTAAATACAGGTTCTTTTACATTTCATTGTAGACAGGTTCTTTTACATTTCATTGTAGACAGAGAAGTGCTAAATGTTGTTGTCATTGCCACACATACCTTTATTTATTACATATAAAAAGTCTCCTGTGTTCTACACTAATAGCTGAAAATTCAACTCTGAGTTTGGCTGATAAAATTATGTTTTACAGTGTATGTCTTCATACAACTCATTTTACTACAATGGGTGAATGTGGTGTTTTATTTACTGTGACTGCAAAAATGGTCCAATAACAATTATTTTTACACAGTGTTATTTGTTTTGCATATCTTAAGGTTCAGCAATTACATTTGCATCACCCAATGAAGCAGAAGCACACAAAGTCCACTTGTTCCATGATTTAGTTAAGTCTTGCATGTACTGCACTGTAAAATCTGTAGTTGTGCAAGGACTGCATATGCAAAATATAAAAAAATAAAACATGAGCAGCAAAAGTAAACTAGGTTTAGAAGCTCTAAATAAAATACTTTTGCTGGCATCTGGTGGTCATTTGGGGAAAACTTATAAAAATAAAATTAAACTGAATTCAATTTTAAAAAAAAAGTATTTTTTTTTTCCATTATAATTGCTATAATAGATGGCAATCATAGTTTCATGTGTTTTGAGGCAGTTGGTAACTATAAGCACACTGCGCTGTTGTACCATGAAAAGGATCCTATCTGCATGGGAACTAATAACAGCAACAAAATGTTGTCAAGGGAACTAACACCAATGTTGAGATTTATTATTTGTGTAATACAATTTGTTCCACTTGCTCTGCTGTGTTGGCTGTATACATAGATCTGGGATTGCAGAGGATGTTCAAGGTTGTGGTTGCTATTGTTTTTATATGCTCTTAAATTTAGTATGGCTAAGAAACAAATAAAATGGACGTGATGACAAATATGTTCAAGAAGATTAAAGTTGCAGTTTCACTGCACTTATTTAGTATGATTCAAGGTAATGCTTTTTGAGCTCAGCAGGTGGGAGGCTACGTTTTAGACTGTATAGTCCAGAAATGCCCAAATTATTGTGACCTTTAATTTGGCCCACCATGCCATTTATGACAAGATTTAAAAAAAAATAAGAAAAATTTGAAAAAATAAGAAAAATTTATAAATAACCAGCTGTTTGCCTCTAATTAGAGGTCAATGAAATAAGCATTGAACTCTATTATACAATGAATTGGATTGTTTCTTACTGTACTATGTGTGTAGTTTTTCTCTCTGGTACACTAATACAGGGTACATGGAGAAATTTGCCTCTATCCACTCGTAGTGCCAAGGTACGGAAATGACCAGAAGCAATCTGCCGTATTTAATGTAGGCTGAGTAATCTAACAATGTCATGTTCTGCCAGAACTGTATTCAAAATCTTTATAATTCCCATTGTAATACCTCCAGTAACTCTCCAGATGACTTGGAAGCAACTTTACACAGAGAATTAGCATAACAATTAAAAGAGTGAACAAATATATTCAATTACTTAGTTCATCAGATAATAACAAGGACAGAATGAAACTGGAAAATTGGAAATGCTTAATGATTAACTTATCTTAAATTTACCTAACTGAAATTTAATATTGCACACAAGAATAATGTAAAATAAAATAAAAGCATGACACCATTACAGAGGATCAAATGAAAAGATTACTATTGTATAGTTTAACAGACTAAGATTCTTGCAGCATCAAGACATCCAAACATGCTAAGTGAAAAAAGGTGCCTCATTTATATATCTAGATTTTAGTTAATTAATCTGAGAGTAAACTTGTAGCTTGTGATCTGCAGATAGCTCCTTTAAAGTAAGGTTGTTAAATACTCATTGTGAAACTGTAAGAAAACCTCTCTAGGTTACATATGTAACCCTAGTTCCCTGAGGGAATGAGACGCTGCTTTGAAACGATTTGGGAACGAGAGTCCAATAACACCACACCGACCAGTCTCTGACTAGAGTGAATGAGCACAGCTAGGTTGAAGGACAGAGGTGCCAGGAGTGGCACAGAGGTCAAGGGTATAAAACCTGGCAAAGGTGAGCCAAGTGGACCAGCCCGCAGCGTCGCAGAGGTCTTGGAGGGACATTCCAGGGGACCGAGCCTTGGAGGTTGCCACACTCCAGGTAATGTGAGCTCTGACCCCGAATGGAGCGGGAAACCAGAGGACCCGTAAGAAGATGCTATAGTGTCAATAATCCATCTGCTAAATGTCTGCTTGAGAACAGCACGTAATCTGGAGAGAAAATGGAGGAAAACTAAATTGGAGATATTTAGAATCGCGTATAAAGACAGTATGCTCAGCTACAGACAGGCGCTAAAAGCTGCTAGAGCTGAACACCTGAGCAAACTTATAGAAAATAACAAAAACAATCCCAGGTTCCTTTTCAGTACTGTAGCTAAACTAACTACAAATCAGGGCTCTGAAAATTGTGTTCCATCACAGTTTAATAGTGAGGACTTTATGATTTTCTTCACTGAAAAAATAGATAACATTAGAAAAACAATTGTGGCAGTTCAACCTCTGACACCATCTCCTGAGACAGTGTTACCTTCAACTCCACAACTTCACTGTTTTACATGTATAGGACAGGAAGAGCTGTGTAATGTTATTGCCAAAGCTAAATCGACAACATGTCAGTTAGATCCAATTCCTACTAAATTACTGAAGGAAGTGTTATATACAACTGGTGAACCTCTTCTGAATATTATTAACTCTTCACTATCGTTAGGACATGTCCCTAAATCCCTCAAGTTAGCAGTTATTAAGCCCCTCATTAAAAAACCGAATCTGGATCCAAACACATTATCAAATTACAGACCAATTTCAAATCTCCCATTTATGTCCAAGATTTTAGAAAAGATTGTCGCTGCCCAGTTATGTTCCTACCTGCAAGAGAACAATATCTTTGAAGAATTTCAGTCAGGTTTTAGGCCCCATCATAGCACAGAAACTGCTCTAGTTAAAATAACTAATGACCTGTTTTTAGCTTCAGACCAAGGCTTCATCTCGCTGTTGGTTTTACTAGATCTTAGTGCTGCATTCGACACTATAGACCATGATCTCCTCCTAGATCGCTTACAAAATTACATCGGCATTCAGGGACAGGCATTAAGCTGGTTTAAATCCTACCTGTCCGATCGTTACCATTTCGTAGATTTAAATGGAGAGCTATCCAGGCTAATGCAAGTAAATTATGGCGTGCCGCAAGGTTCAGTTCTAGGACCCCTGCTCTTCACAATATACATGCTTCCGTTAGGAAATATTATTAGAAGGCATGGAATTAGCTTCCATTGTTATGCTGATGATACTCAGCTATATATCTCATCTAAACCAGGCGATACAGCTCAATTAACCCGGATAACTGAGTGTGTTAAGGAAATAAGAGATTGGATGACCCATAACTTTCTACTTTTAAATTCTGATAAGACTGAGATTTTGCTCATTGGCCCAAAAACTAGTATACAGTCGCTCCAGCATCTCAACCTGCATTTAGACGGATGTTCTGTAACCACTAGTTCAACGGTAAAAGACCTGGGTGTTATTTTAGACAGCGACTTGTCTTTTAAAAATCATATCAACCAAGTTACAAAAACAGCCTTCTTTCACCTTAGAAATATTTCTAAGCTAAGAAATATGTTGTCCATATCCGATGCAGAGAAGCTCATCAATGCGTTCATGACCTCCAGAATAGACTACTGTAATGCGTTACTAGGTGGATGTCCTGCATCATTAATAAACAAGCTTCAGTTAGTCCAGAATGCAGCAGCCAGAGTTCTTACAAGGGCAAGAAAATATGATCACATAACCCCGATCTTATCGTCCCTACATTGGCTTCCTGTTAAGTTTCGAATAGACTACAAACTATTACTTCTCACTTATAAAGCACTAAATGGTTTGGCTCCCATGTATCTATCCAGTCTTTTAACACGCTACAATCCGCCACGCTCCCTAAGATCTCAAAACTCTGGGCTTCTAGTAGTTCGTAGAATAGCAAAGTCCACTAAAGGTGGTAGAGCATTTTCACATTTAGCTCCTAAACTCTGGAATAGTCTTCCTGACGGTGTTCAGGGCTCAGACACACTCACCCAGTTTAAGTGTAGATTAAAAACATATCTTTTTAGCAAAGCCTACACATAACATACGTCTCACATCATAACCTTGTGCTCCAGAACATCTGATCACATGCACATTATCAACTTGTGCTGTTAATATCATGAACAGCAGCTACGCTAATTCCTCTCCACTGCTTTTCTTTCTCTCCCCATCCCGAGACACCCTGAGGTTTGGCCAGCTTCAGTCACCTCCCACCTCATGATGATTACGGACCTTTGAAGAAGTTGATGCCGAACTCGCAAACATCCCGAACCATCTAGAGACGTACCAGTGCCATTTGGATCCCACTACATGTGTGGAGTTTTGACATTGGACCTCCTGGAGTGTTTAAAGGCTCTGGCATGGAGAAGCTGATGCTGGATCTGTGATGATCACAAATGCTGAGCTCATAAAACTAGGAGCTACTATCCATATAGACTGTATAAGACTGTAGAAAGAACATCACTTATAAACTTATACTCCAGTACTCATGTTAGTTCTCACTCTCCAGTGTTCTGTATTGTTGAAAGATTTATGATCAAACTCTTGATGTCACCCAGATGAGGATGGGTTCCCCTTTTGAGTCTGGTTCCTCTCAAGGTTTCTTCCTCATAACATCTAAGGGAGTTTTTCCTTGCCACAGTCGCCACGGCTTGTTCATCAGGGACAAATTCACACCATTCACCATCACTGTTGATTTGTGTAAAGCTGCTTTGAGACAATGTCTGTTGTGAAAAGCGCTATACAAATAAACTTGACTTGACTTGACTTGACTTATGAGCAGGATGGCCTCTCCTCGGAGGGCGGTAGCAGATGAACAATTGTTCAGGGACTTGTCTGGCGGACATAGCAGTCCAGTGCTCAGACCAGGCACAGCCAGTTCAATCTCTCCTGGTCTGGGGTCTGGAATAGAGGAGGATTGAATGCCTGGAGTCTGACAGGTCGTGGGACGACCGAGGGCACCTTGGGGACGTTACCTGCTCTAGGTTGCAGAAAGGCACTGGCCATGCCTGGAGTGAACTCCAGGAAAGAGGGGGTCACAGAAAGGGCCTATAAATCACCTACTCTCCTCAGAGAGCAGATAGCCAGCAACGGACAAGTGCCTACATGAGATCTCGGCCAAAGTCTTTTAAGGGTGGGCTCAGACAGGGCCTCCAACACTACGGCCAGGTCCCACCCAGGCACCCTTGGATGCACCGGGGGCCTCAGCCTCCGGGTGGTGTGGAGAAAACGCATCAGGAGTGGGTCTCTGCCCAGTGAATGCCTGAACACAGGGGCGTGATATGCCGAAACGGCGGACATGTAGACCTTAGTGGTGGAAGTGAAGACCTTAATGGTTACGAACTGCTCCTACAGAAACTCCAACACTGAACCAACTGGGCAGTGGATTGGGTCCAATTGGTGCCGGGAGCACCACGCAGTTAACAGGCGCCATCTTGCGGCATACAACCTCCTTGTGGAGGGAGCTCTGGATTGGAGAATTGTCTCTACCACCTCGCCTTGGTGGAGAAACCGGAACCTCTGACTTGTGCCCCTTCAGGAGCCACAGCCACAGCTTCCACAACTTGTGGCGGAGGTGAACTATTGCACTGCCTGATTGAGAGAGGAGATCCTCCTCAAAGGAATCTCCCATGGAGGCTGTTCGAGGAGGACCACCAGGTCTGTGAACCATAGATGGCCCAAAACTCCGTCCCGGCAGATTCTCTCCAGAACTCCCAGAAGCAGCGTGACAGGGAGGAAGGCTACGGTTGTGCCATGGCATCCAGTCCCAGTGGGGCTGGTGGATATAGGGAGAACCATAGGGGACAGTGCAATGTCTCTAAGGACAGTAACAGGTCTACTTGGGGTTTGCCAAATTTCTCCCAAATCTGCTCCACCACCTGAGGGTGGAGGCACCACTCCCCGAGCTTGTACCCCTGAGGGAGAGGAGCTTTCCCTGGGCCCACAGGCGGTCTGGCGCACCAGCCTGTACATGATGGCCCCTGAGATCTGGGAGGAAGTGCTTCAAAGCCAGAAGCACGGCCAGCATTTCCAACTCAATTGATCTGCCACAATAGATGAGGACTCATTTACATTTACATTTGCGGCATTTATCAGACGTCCTTATCCAGAGCGATGTACAAAAGTGCTTTAAATCTCTAGTAATGAATAAATCTACACTGGTACGCAAGATTACAAACTTAATATAAATATAACTCAAATTCTACAAACTTGGAAAGTGCTAATTTAGGTATTTAAGGAAGAGGTAGGTCTTCAGTCGTCGCTTGAAGATAATCAGGGACTCTGTTGTACGGACATCTGGGGAAGTTCATTCCACCACCTCGGTGCCAGAACAGAGAAGAGCCTTGAAGTATACTTACCTCTCATTCTGAGAGAAGGTGGTACCAGTCGAGCAGTGCTGGAGGATCTCAGACAGCGTGGTGCAGTGCGAGATGTGATGAGGTCACTGAGGTAAGATGGTGCTGGTCCATTTTTGGCCTTGTTGGCAAGCATCAGTGTTTTGAATCTGATACGGATCTGATCTAAGACACAACCTGCTTGAGGGTCAGAATCTTGAACTGGAGCCTAATTAAAGAGCGGTTTAGCTGACGTAGATCTAGGATAGGGCGCAACCAACCGCCCTTTGAGGATACTATGAAGTGTTAGAACCTGGACTCTCTGTCTGACAGAGGGACCACCTCGATGGCCACCTTCCTCAGGAATGTGTCTACTTCTCATTCCAGGACCAGAGCCTGCTCCCTTCTCACCAGAGTGGGAGAGAGCCCATTGAACCAAGGCAGGCAAGACCCAAACTGAATCGCATAGCCTCGCTCTACCTAAAGAAGCGGTTCTACACGCCCTCTGGTCATCCCTTCACAGGTCGGATCAGGACCTTTTGGCCGAAGCCCTCTTCCTGGAGATGACAGTCCTCAGATCTGTCACCTCACAAGGTTTTGATCCAGGGCGGCCATAGACCGGCCAATGGCCTTAGCGGTCTCTTTTGTGGACTGTAGTTCCAGGGTTTCCCATATCCAACTCCCGCAGCAGGTCGGCTTGGTTTGCCTGTAGCACCGACATGGTGTACAGACATCCAGCGGCGTAAGCCTTACCCACCAGCGCCGAGGTAGTGCGCAGGGGCTTAGTGGGTAATGTTGGGGGTTAAATGGAGGATGCCGCACCCGAGGAGAGATAGCTAGCCAGCGTCTCTTCAACCCGTGGCATGACACCATAGCCATGATCCCTAAGCACCAGGGCGAGAAAGGCCACGCCCAGGACCTGGACACCTCTGTGTGCAGGTCAGGGAAAAATGAAGGCTGTGATGCCGCTCATCAAGCTTGCCCGAGGAAGGTTATGCTCACCGGCTGGCAAAGCTATATACAGCTTCTGAACGGTACGTGTCACAACATCCAGGAGCTCCTTCGCCTTCATTTTCAGAGGAAGAGAGGTGGAGCTGTGCACTCTCATGACGGGGGGGGACTGTGCTTGCATGCCTATTCTGCTCCTGGCGGGTGCTTAAAGGGAGCGGAATAGGCATGCAAGCGCAGTGCTGGCAATCGGCTCTCCTGATCTCTCTCACAGGCTGTATGTATCCCTTCCCATAATTAAACAGGCAGGAAGAAGCACACAGCCGAAAAGTGTGCTTGGTTTTCTTCAATGCCTTCATTAGATATATATTTTTTGACGGACAGACAGACAGATAAACATTACATTTACACAGAGCGCTTCATGAACAAACAGAAGCTGAAGCCAGCTTCTCTCCATGGCCATTTTATTCTTTTTGATCGTGACATCATCCCAGTCTGCCTTCAATTTTGACTGATTAGATTCATTATTCAGAGCATGGAAAGTGTTCCGAGGCAGCCCGAGTTCCTGAAAGGGAATGGCGCATGGTCTTGGGTTTGTAACTGTCTCAGTCTGAAAGTGAAAAAAAAAAATGAAATGAATGTTATGCTTACATGATATATTTAACATTTAGTATTTATCCAGAACTATTATAAGCAATAATTATTACTATTTTCAGTATAACCTCAATACTGCTTATGTGATAGTGCTTACATAATCAGTATAGGTAGAATTAATCTTATCTTATTGATCTGTCCAGGGTATACTTGATGTTATACCAACATAAAAAAACTTACCAAAATATCCAGTTAAAATATTTTATGTCTATTAGAGAAGTCAAAGGAGACACATAATTTATTATAAGCCTTTGTTTCCTCCGGCACATTGAACCATTTTGTTGCTGTGGAGCCAAAGGTGCTTAAACCTGAGCATGACAAGCTGATCAGCAGTGACACTGCTATGACTCTTGCTAGATTTTTTACCACATTGTTGATTTTCGCTAGATGCTAACCAGAAATGTAAATAAAAGGCAAGAGATCTTCACATTTATTGACTGAATGCAGTTTTTAAATATCATGTAGTCAGTGGTCTTAATGAAGGAACCTTCAAATTTTCTATCTAGAATGTTAAAGACCCAAATCAAAATGAAGAAAAAAAAAAACACATGTTCAACAATACTCACTTTAAGTACAAATACACTAAAATAATACTTAAGTGTGGTAGCAAAGTATAATTACTAGAGTAGTTATCAACCTTGCTTAATTGAATTAAAAAACAAAGCATTCAAAGTCTTTTAATAAACTAATTACAAATAAACTTCTAATTAACCTCACAAATAGAAATGTGCAATAAATAGCCATTTCAATTATTATTTAATCATTAATCATGTAAGAAACACATTGTGCGAGTATTTAGAAAATAAGGACATGAGAAGTGTTGGGCAGTAACGCGTTACTTTTGACAGTAACTAATACTGTAACGCGTTACTTTTAAAAATAAAGTAACTTCGTTACCGTTACCGTATGGTGCGTTACCCTAACCCTAACCCTTTTTTAAATGAATGAATTTGGTCTGAAGTGTAGACTACAGTCTAACCTGTTTACAGCAGCGACGCATTGTAGGATTGGAGGATAAACCACTGTATACATGAAGAAGACGCATTGTAGGATTGGTGGATTACCCTCTGTATTCACGAAGAAGATGCACTGTGGGCGTGTCTCCGTTTATTCAGGTCTGTGCGGCAGTAATGGCGAGTCAAGGCGCGAGCAAGACGAGTACCTCAAAGTGGAAATATGCTCATTATTTCACTTTAGTTGAGTATAAAGACAAAAACTTTTAAGTCAAATGTAAACTGTGTCTTTCTGGTTTGAAGGTCGTGTCTACTGCGATAAACAGCAACTCCAATCTGTTGAAGCTTCTCCAGGAACTCCATGCTAAAAGCTAGAAGCTAAAAGCTAACCCGGTGTTCTGTTCTACATTGTTGATCGTTTTCATACTTCAGCTGTGAAATGAACATTTTTAAGAGCTCAACACAACAGCTTTTATGATGCAGAAGCCACTTTAGTTTTTGATTGTGAATATAATCAAAATCCTTGTTTTGTGTAATCCTTGTGATATATTCAGTTTGTGCTGGTCTGACTTTAATAAAATAGTGTTTAAAAATGACTTTGTGTTTAAGTCAGTTTTGTGTTTGTATAGAACATAACGCATACAAGGGCATTAATGGGAACATTAAAGAACGTTCTTTAAAAAAGTAACTAAAAAGTTACTTTTAACAGTAACGCATTACTTTTTGGTGTAAGTAATCAACAAAGTAACTAAGTTACTTTTTGAATGAAGTAACGAGTAACTGTAACTAGTTACTATTTTTTAGTAACTAGCACAACACTAGACATGAGCGTACAAGTCTTAAGTTTAAAATAAAGTGTGACACTTTATTACCACTAGTTCCTCAGCAACCAGTTCCTTTGTATAGATAACAGACACACCCTCCTGCTCATGGAACCGGAGAAAGGGGTGGGAAGGTATAGCAAAAAAAAAAAAAGAAAGAAAGAAACCGCAGTGGTAGTTTTGAAGTGAATTCAATATAAAAGCAGCAAACTTCAAAATATTATTCATGTTAGTTACTTCAGTGTCTAAATGTTCAAAAGACATCAGCTGCAGTACATTGAAATTGCTGAAGTTATTTCAAACAAAGCTGCCAAAGTGTCACTTCCTTATTCTCACACTTATGTCATAATTGTTGCTAAATCAGTGTTGGAATGGTGGCACAAAAAATCTAGTTCCAAGAGTTTTGGTTCATCATAAACTCTCGTGTGCCACTGATTCACCTACAAACATTTAGTGGCTTTAATCTATTATCAGGGTCTTTTAAAATGTAATAATTAAATTTAATATTAAATGTAGTACTAGCATTATTTTGCTTATACCTGTATACAGTAGCTAAAAGATTCATAGTTTATTGGTCTTGAGAAAACTGATTCCTATTAGTACATGTGTCTAAACACATTTAACATTTGCAGTAATCCAATCCAACAGAACTCAGATTTTAGATCACTAAGCAAAAAGAAAAAAAAGAAAACCTCACAAAACAAAGAAAGTAAGGCATCAACATTAATGAGAAACAATTGTGAGCTGGAGAAATTAGAGCACATTGGAAGATGCAGCCAGCCTTTGTCCAAGTAAAACAAAAGTAACATCCTGTTTCAATGAGTCATGAGCAACAAGCTGGATATGCATCTGACAGACGTTTTATACAACATAAGTTAATTTAATTAAGTTTTGTCTTGCTTATCTGGAAAGCAGCATCTGCCGAATAAATTCATTATAAATGTATCTAAATATAATGTATAAATGTATATAAATGTATCACATTCACAGGTAATATGATAACTATTCTGACATGCCTTCTTAAAAATCTTTATGATCTGGTTAGAATCATTGGCAGGGCACTAAATTTGAATGTTTTGTATACATGCAAGTAGAATTACACAAGAAAAAAAACTGATTTGTGGGTCTCAGTTGCATTTATTAACTCATTTTTACAATACTATTCAGTAGAAAAAAAAAAGAAAATAACAAAACAAAAACATATTTGCACGCTTGGTCCCCTGCTTTTACTGTTTTGTTTTATTAAGGTGCATCTGGTAACACTGTTCACAGGCAATGGACAGACCGACCACAAGGGCCACAAACTCTTCAAAGTTCACCTCTCCATCGCCATTGGTGTCCAGATCTTTCATAATCTTGTCAACGGCAGCAGGGTCTTTCTGAGACTGCAGAGAGAGAAAAAAGATTTGATGCAGAAAAGGAGAAGTGGCAATCATTTACATATGTGTAAAAGACAGTGAGTAAGAGTTGTAATAAGAGAACAAAATATGCTAAGGAGAGAGAGTGTTGTCTGTGGTACCTTAAGGAAGCTGCTGAGCTCCGATTCCATGAGCTGCCTGAGCTCTCGGCGGCTCAGTGTGACTGTATTGCCATCTTTACCCGCATAACGATGGAACACAGTGATCAGCGTTTCCATAGCTCTCTCCAGATCAGACGGCATGGTGACTCACTGCAGAGACACAATGAATAGTGCTTTTACAACATCCATCTATTCTCTCACACTTGTCTGACTAACTGGACTGTTTTCATAAAGACCATAAATTAAGCTTCACTTTCTTCCCATGTAACTTCCTTAAAATCCCCCCATTTCTTTTTTTTGTCTTCCATAGTGACATAATTGCTGACAGGACCACCACCTAATCTCCTCCCTACTATTCAAACTAATTCTGGGCTCTGAATATCTACTGCAAAGTAAAAGCTGCTTGTTGGCACTTGCAAAATTAAGTCTTGCAACATGCAATGAGTTCATCAAAGGGATTTTTATTTCAGGCACTTTTTTCCTGTGATTTCAATTTTGCTCCTCAGAAGCAACTAAAATTATATATATATATATATATATATATATATATATATATATATATATATATATATATATTTAAATCCCAAAGTGCTACACTGACAATAGAACAGTGACTTCACTGGAACTAAGTCTGATTTGCTGTGTCTCAAGGCCAAACAATTTGCTATAGTTCGGTCCAAACTGTTAGGAGTTCCAGATTACAAACACCCAATCTGGCAACACCATCTATTACGCACAGTGATGGAAAAGTACACATATCTAGAACACTAGAACACCCTTTTTTTTCCATGGACTAAAAATCTAGCTGATGCACAGTATTTAAACAGAAGATTTTTTTTTAAAATAAATAACCAATGATGTGCAGGATAGATGCTATATACTGCATTTTATTGTTTAATATTTATATGCACATTTCAATAGACAGATTAAACTTAGACATGCACACAATCCCTAAGAAGTATGTCTAATGTGGCAAGAAATTTTTATTTTTTTATTTTTTTATTAAACAAACCAATGTTAAAGTTGGTGTATATATATATATATATATATATATATATATATATATATATATATATATATATATATATATATAAAATAGGAAACGCCTCGTGTAAAAGGGATGGACTTCAGATGAATTCATACATGTTTAAGTTGGGTGGAGCACTGAAGTGCATTCATCTTCATAAATATATATATATATTATAGAAAACCGGAGAATGTTTTAGTTTCCGCAGAAAAAAAAAGTAAATACTCTTTCTAAAGAAAAAACGCATAGGATTTTTTTTTTTTTACTTCATATTAACAAAAACTTACCTTTTTTTCAGGGACAGAGATGAGTTTCTAAAGCAGAGATTTTAGCCTGGAACAGGGACAAAGTCTACACATTCCTCACTCTAGTTATTTATAAGGCGGCTCCACCCGGCCTGCAGTGTGGGCGTGCACAAACACAAGCGCAAGCAGGTTTAACCGTTTCAGCATCTGTATGCGGGATGTGCGAGTTACTTCACTGATTCGACTCTTTTGAACTACGTGCTCAAGTGAGTCAAATGTTGGGGAGTCGAGTGCGGGGTTCACGAGCGAGGACGTCGTTGAGCCTACAACTACAGGCTGTGGCGCATTTGGTACCTGGCCACCAACAATAAAGCAATCAACATTTTCATTTTTATTTCAAATTGTTTGACTTTCACATCTTTTGAAAGATTCCAATTTCCCCACCCTAGTTTCAGTCACAGTTTTTTATGTGCATCTTTCAATTGAACTGATTCTATATTATGGTGAATTGAGTTACATTTTTGGTATAAATGTAAAAAGAAAAAAACTAATTCAATCATCTAATATGCATAACAGTAATGCTACTTGTTTAAGTTAATCAAACTGGAATTCTGCTCACAGAGAGAGGTACTGCCAAAGTTTATGCAGCTTTAAACTAAAACAAAATTAAATGTTTAATTGGAACTAAAGACCTGTGTGAATCGATTTTGGTCTTTTTCTCTTTTCATATATGGCATCGCATGCCGACGTTGAATATCTGTATCTATAGTCTACAGGCTATAATCTATAGTCTACAGGCTACAGCCTAAACATCTATTTTAAAGGCTACCTAATCTTAAATCTACAAGTACATAATAATAGTTCTAATAGAAATACCGTAATACTCAATGCATGACAATACAACTGAAAAGTTAATAGTAGCTTAAAGCTCTAGTGGACTAATGTAACTCTAGTAACTAATGGAGCTTGATGGTTATGATTATAACTAACAACACAGCTAGACACCAGACTACATTTTGCCAGCCCCAAATTCTACATTCAAACCTCTCATAGCTTGTAACTTCAAAAACCTAGTCTACACCTGCACTGTGCAGTTGCAATATAATGTAACATCACAGTGTGGCTCCGGAATGATGCTCCACATAAAACTTTAGAAACACCTGATGAAAATTCACCTTACAACCAAAACAGGGGTTGAGCGAGTTAAACTGGTAGACCATGTTCCTTCCTTTATATCACTTTGCTAAATTAAACATCACCTGTTTGCAAACTCCTAATTGTGTTTGTGTCTTAAACAAGGCTAATTATATTAGCAATATAGAAACTGTTTCCCTTCTAGCAGATGGTCAACCAGCTCGAGCAGCTCGACCTGATCAAAGTCTGCAAACACTTGAATTTTGGGGAATCAAATGCAAACAAATGAAACTTACATCAGCATTCAACTATGTATTGTTTTTGGTTTCTCCAAATAGGAATGTATTTTATAATAACAATTGTGGTTCCTGCAGACATAAACAGCCAGCCCTTCTATTATAAGTTACATGGATAATAAAATCAGCTGTAAGCCGGGACATATTTCATACTCCTTCATCTACTTGCAAAGAAGCTTCCTAACTGGTTAATACAGCTAGGCCCGGTTGCCAGAGGGACATTTTTAGAGTGCTTTTGAAGATCTGGGTGCTGCCTTTCAAGATCCAAAGGCAGTCAAATCAGAGTGTACATAAAAACAATTAGAAATACTACAAATAATACTTAAAATTCAACAAATTTTAGAAATACATGCAATATCGGTAGAAGAGCAGGAAACATATTATATTTCTTATTAGAAGTGTGCGTGCATAAAGATTGTTGACCAGAAGTTTACATAGAGATTATACTGGAGCCTGGTTCCACCCTTTCTCCCCTCCTCTATTTCCCAACAAAATGAGTCATAACTTCCAGCACTGCCCTTACCCACAGTCCCCTCTGTGTGTGTGTGTGTGTGTGTGTGTGTGTGTGTGTGTGTGTGTGTGTGTGTGTGTGTGTGTGTGTAAAAGAGAGAGAGAGAGAAACATAAGTGTATCTTTTGGATTGTAGACAAAAACTCTTTTTATCAGGTTGTTATTTTGAAGGGAAGGGCTGCTTTTGGCTGTATACCACACACATACACACACACTACTTGCAGATATGCAGATCCTTTGTTATCGGTGTCAGGGACTGCCGAATTCATTTGGGTAGAAGAGCTGAACCGACACCAAAATCCCCCGGGTTAAATTTAAGTAGTGTAGCTGTGTGCTTTTTTGTCCAGCCGAATCAACTTGAACACATTGTGTTGATTCAACGCTGAGGACTGTTTCAAGCAAACTCATGCTTACTCATGCTACATCAGTAGCTCCCCCACACCACAAGACATAATTAATTCTTACTCTGACACACACAAATATCAAATATCAGGCTAGGAACGAATTTCAACCAATCCACATGGGATTTGTTTATGATAAATGGGAAAACTATATTAAATATCTATCAAAATTTTAAATAAAAGTCTTATGAGGTGAAGGGATAATATTTACCACATAGCCAACATCCTCCTTTTGAAGTGAACGTCCGTGTTGGGTGTGGTACAGTAGTATCATTCCCAAGCAAACATGGAGCAAAAATGAATCAGCTTTTATTTATTTTGCTTGAAATTGTCCACCAGTCAGCTACAGCAACATTCCAGAGTCTATTACAAAGAGACCCTGCTAATTATTGCAGGCTGTAATTTAACAGAGACAGAAGAGAGGTGCAGAACAGGAACGGTGATTGCATAAGCCTGTGAGAACCACTCCTTAGAATTTGGAGTTTGACTCGGGTGTGTCTTGTGGAATTAGAGACCATGTGTTTGAATGCTGGCTGTACTGCTCCACTGACATTGATTGTCTAAAGTTTTCAGTGGCCCTCTCATTCTCTACATTCCGAAACAAGGCTGCTGCAAGTTTGAGCAAGTAGGGTTTCAAAAATGTTTATTAAAAAATCATTAAAGCATTTAAGTTTTATTTATTTAAGAATTTAGTGACACTGACAGGCTTCACATCTGGTTTTTTTTAATTCGGTAAAGAAAATTCCAGTGGGTTTCCACCAAATCCCCCCCTGACAACTGGACATTTAAATATTGTAAAATAATAATAATAATAATAATAATAATAATAATAATAATAATAATAATAATAATAATAAATATATGTCCCAATCTTATTCCAATTTTCAGCTCTTCAATTTTGATAGACTCTGATTTGTGCTCTAGTTTCTGGCTGGAACCAGGACTTATGATGTTATAGAACACCTGGCTCAAGTTTCAGCATGTTATGTGTTCCGAGAATGCTTCTCTTACAAAGTGTTCAACTGAGTTATTGCAGACTTCTTGTCAATTTAAGACTGGATGTTCTACCTGCAGAATTGCATTAGACCTTTTTTTCATGACATCCTGTGTGAAACTAGAGCTATTGTAAAGAGCCCAACTTTCAACCAATCAGGCACCAATAATTATGCCTGAGTTCCTGAGATTTCTTATTCCAATTTAATGTTAAATTTGACCATTACCTAAAGCCTTTGGTCTATTTCTGCATAAATATATGTATTGTACAAGTGTACATAATAAAATGTACTGCCAAAGGAATACTGAACAAGATAAGTCACCTTATACTTAACCCAATTCTGTCTGTATCTGAAGATTTTCTATAAATGCACACAATAATGGCTAAAATTCATTTGAACAACTTTGTACCATTTAGCGTTTTTTTCTTTCGAAGATAAAAAAAAATAAAAAATACTGGTGTCCCTTCATTCTAAAATATTTATAATATACTATTTTGAAAAAAAAATTCTTACAATGTCTTTGGGGTAAAACAAAGGATTGGCTTATGAAACAGGTTTTCTCACTTTTTGACCTTATTTTCCTGAGTTTAGCATTCACTGGTAGCTCTCACTGATGCATACAATTCTTTTGTTATCAGTTCACATCAGTAACTGGTAAAAGCTGCTTTCTGTGGCAATCTGATTCAAGGGCGTACCATTTTTAGTCATAAAACATGTAATACATGTCATGTTTTGCTTATGTTATGCTTGGACTAATTTAATTGGAAATAAGTAGGGACAGGATCAGTTGGCTTGAGAATAGGAAGGATAAATATAATATTCACTATACTGAAAAAATGATTGTGGCCTGGAAAATTTCAATAGTACAATTAATAAGAAGTACAAAAAGAATGATTGTGTAACACATTTGCTATGCTTAACAATTTTCAGAACTGAGCACTTTGCTATTATAAGAAACTGCTGATCTCCTTTTTTCCAAAAAAAAAAAAAAAAAAAAAAAAAAAAAAAAAAAAAAAAAATAGAGTTTACACAGCCTGGTGTAAAGAAAACCCCCTAAAAAAAACCATATTTGTTTCCACACTTGCATGTAAGATGAGCATGTTGTATGCTAGGTGGCAGTGTTGTATTAACCATAACAGAATTGAAAGAAAAGGGCAAAAAAAAAAATCATTGGAAAAGAACTCTAAGCCGAATAAATATTAAACAGAAAGTTTCACTGTGCCAATTGTTTTTGTATTTTTTATTTTTTTTATATTAAGTATTGCAGTGTGTTAAATCATATATGTATCATGACTTGACTTGAATAATACAACAATTTTAATGCATGTTCATAAAATGCCTTGTTAGTAAACTGTAAGGTCAAGCCATCACACTGTCACATGGCAATTTTTGGAGGCTTGCATGGTCTGAATATATTCAGTTGACTAGACATTTACAACAATTATTTTTCAATCTTAGAAAACTGAGCTAAAATACAAAGCTGCCTTAATTTCTGTTACCCCGCATTAATATCCACACTAGATATTATTTTAAGATACTGTGGTATTAATAATAATATGTTTACAGGCCATTGTGATCATTTTAGATACCACTAATGAGCCCTTGACCAAGACCCTCAATGGGTAATTGTATAAATGAGATAATTGTAAGTCGCTGGTTAAAGGCATCTGCCAAATGTCCTTAATGTAAGAACGGTTGGGCTACTCACTACTGAGTCCTTTTTTGACACTTTTAGTTCTGTTGTGGGGATTTTTGGGCTATGGTCTTAAAATTTTGATCAGCTGATGAACAGCCTGTTTGAGTTTAAATGCAGTTTTCAATACATTGTCAATCTGTTTATTTTTTTTTTCTTTTTCTTGCTCCTTTTTCTTCTTTAGACATTTTAAAGCAGCTCTTACAAACTGGTTATGATACTTATAATACTTGGAATGTTTCCCTTGGTCTTAATATTTTGTATGTATGTATATATATATATATATATATATATATATATATATATATATATATATATATATATATATATACATACAGGGTCATGTCTGGGAAAATGTATATATATATATACTTTTGCCTAGACATGACCCTGTCCCTGAATTCCATGTCACTTTTATGAGTCTCATGATATTCAGCAGCCCTTAAAGGGAACAGGTGCAAAAAAAAAAAAAAAAACAATTATGTTTATTTCCAATTTATTTGGCCATGACCAAGAATAGGAAAGTTGTTTTTCATTTTAAAAGTTAGTGAAAGCAAGCTTTGTTCAATAATAAACTTGCCAAACTGACACTCTTGGGTCCTTGACCATCTGCGCTCTAGGGGCGGTGTATCATGCTCTGACTCTAGGTTCTAAACAAGCAGGAATATGTGAAGAAAAGAACTTCAAACCATTGAACTACATTACATTGTATATAGAAAAAGGTTTGTATGTGCTGTTTGAACATTCCAGTCCACATTTAATCCCCATTTGCTGTTCAAATATCCTCCACTCTTCTGAGATGTTCCACTAGATTTTTGAGTGTGGTTGTGGAGATTTTGCTGATTCAGCCACAAGAGATCTATTAAAGTCAAGTACTGTGACAAGGCCTAAGGTGCAGTCAGCATTCCAGTTTATTATTCAATAGGGTTGAAGTCAGAGCTCTATAGCAGGCCATTTAATATTCCAGATCCAACGTTTGGATCTTCTACTTATACCCATCCAAACACATCCTATACAATTGTGTGCTTCTACTTTGAGGTAACAGATTGGAGAAGAACCACATATAGCTAGGAAAGTCTGGTGTCCCAATACTTTTGTCAATATAGTGTATTATAGGGTTTAATTCTGCTTGCATTTGAAAAAGGAAAAAAGAACAATTTAAGGATTTTAAGTGTTTTTAATAGCAAATCCTTTAAGAAAAATACTTATATACCGATTTACACAGCTATTACTGGACACAAAACATGAGAGATTTGATCAGGAATCAGTGCAGTTAACTGCAGTGTGTGGAAAAAAATGTAACGCAATATTTGTGTATTTGTGTAAAAAGACAAATATGTACATGAACAGCTTGTGTATTTAACTCTGTTGGACTCCTGATTGGGGATTGTGTCTACAGTTTGCTGGAATGGAATGGAATGGAATGGTTCTAGAATGGGCCAAATTTTCACAAAACATTACTGCAATATGAGAAGTACTCGGTGTTGCTGCTGTTGAGACGATGACGCAGATTTGGTCATTCAATTCTTCCTTTTGCCCTTGCCGGTAGATTTTGCGGGAGTTGCTACGGGAGCAGCCACCTGGTACAGAGCCGTCGACACTTTGTTGATGTAGTACAGCGCAAAGAGCGAGAATATCAAGCTGGAAAAGGAAATTTGAGACGTTACATTTTTTATTTTACACTTTTATTTAAAAAATAAAAAATAAAAAATACATATTGGCTCAAGACTAAGGTCATTTGCATACGGCTTGCAGGATGTGCAAAATATAAATGTTTATTATTATTGGGGTTTTTTTTATGTCTTCTGTAAAGCATGTAAATATTTTAAGTAGCCTTTAAAGGGAACTTATAACAATTTACACGGAATTCAAATTCCCACAATTGTCTTGTGGGAAGGAGGAGTTCAGATGTTTGAATTCTGATCTCAAGGTTGCGAGTTCAAATCCCACCACCGCCAAGCTGTTCAGATATTTACTAGTAACAAGATTTTTTTCTCAGTACACTAACATAAAAGAAAGTTAGAGTAGGATCAGAAGGTTGTGTAAATGAAATAATAGTAAGTCGCTGGTTAAGCGTCTGCCAAATGTCCTAAAAGTAAACATCTTGCCTTCTTGAGAGCAAATAAATGCTTGGATCTTTTGTAACAGTACCGTTTACAAGTCCCTCAGGCGTCCTAAGTGTGAAAAGATGAATCTCAAAAATCATAAAGCCAGGATCTCTATCTGCTGACTTATCCAATAAGGGTTGGTGTGGGTGCAGGTTTGCATTTCAATCACACACACAGAAGCCACCCCCGATCATCTACTTAAAGCCAAGCTCAACTAATTAAACAAGTGGAATTAAGTGTGGCTTGATTGAAATGAAAATCTGCACAAGGATCCACCCTTCCTGGACACCTCTGAGCAATATTCACTGTTATATCGTATGACCACCTATTCCAATTTAGATTAGATTAGATGCATTCGTTCTACACCACTGTTATGTGAATTGATACTTTTAAAACCCTAATCCTATTCAACAGAGTTTGTCAAACAAACATTGCTAGTTCAGGAAAAGGATCTTTAGTATCTAACAAAAGTGAGTACATCTCTCACATTTCAGCAACCATTCTTCTCAACTGACGATACTATAGAAATTAAACTTGGATATTTTTTTTAGAGTAGTCAATGTGCAGCTTGTATAGCAGTACATATTTACTGTCGTCTGAAAAGAATTCTCTGAGGATTTGTGAAGTAGAATTGTTGCTATCCACAAAGATGGCCGAGGCTATAAGAAGATCAGTAACACCCTGAAACTGTTACAGTACATTGGTCAGGGTCACACAGAGGTTTTCCAAAACGGGTTCCACTCGGAATGGACCTCACAAGGGTCCATCAAAGAAGTTGAGTTCTGCACCTGACGCACAACCTGATTCAAAACAACAGGCTGCCCGTCATCCCAGAAGGAATCCTCTTCTGAAGCTGGTTTACAAGAAACCCCACAAACAGTTTGCTCAAGACAACCTGTCCAATTAATTACTGAAATACTGGAACCATGTCCTGTGGTCTGATGAGACTAAGATAAACTTGTTTGGCTCAGATGGTGTCCAGCATGTGTGGTGACGCCCTGGTAAGGAGAACCAAGAAAATTGTGTCTTGCCTACAGTCACGCATGGTGGTGGTAGCATCATGGTCTGGGGCTGCATGAGTGCTGCTGTACTGGGGAGCTGCGGTTCATTGAGGGGAAACAATTAACGTGTGCAAACGGTATTTTTTCAACATTATAAAGACCCGATACACACCGCCAAGATGATAACTGCCTTGCTGAGGAAGCTGAAGTTGATGGTGTGGGCAAGTATGTCTCCAGACCTGAACCCTGCACACGTTAATTGAGCACCTGTGGGGCATCCTCAAGCAGAAGGTGGAGAAGCGTCATGTGTCTAACATCAAGCAGCTCCGTGATGTCATTATGGAAGAGGATCCCAGCAACAACCTGTGCAGCTCTGGTGAATTCCATGCCCAGGAGGATTAAGGCAGTGTGAGATAAAAATGGTGCTCACACAAATAGTGACACTTTGGACACAGTTTTGACATGTTTACTTAAAGTGTACTCACTTTTGTTGCCAGTTATTTAGACAATAATGGCTGTATGTTGATTTATTTTCATAGGACAGTGAATCTCTACTGTTATACAAGCTGCACATTGACTACACTAACATATAGCCAAATTTCATTTCTATAGTATTGTGCCTTGAGGAGATTTATTAAAATGGATGCTGAAATGTAAGTGGTGCACTCACTTTTGTGACATACTGTATGTATGATGATTTGCCAGATTTATGATTAACATTTTTTTTTTTTTTTATGTTATGCTAAAACGATGAGTACGCAAAATTTCTACGTGTCAATCCAGCCGCTGGTGTTAAGTGTTTCTTGTTACTCACCATGTGGTGACGCACACGCGATGCACCAGACCAGACGCAAAAAGGGACAGACACAGGCACAGAAAAACTAAAAAAAAAGAGAGAACGGGGAAAGAAAAGAAAATATTTATTCTGAATACATTTAATAAAAGGACCTTATTAAACCTGTATACTTAAATGACCAGGCATAACATTAGGACCGAGCGAATAACACTGATTATCTCATCATCATAGCACCTGTTAGTGGGTTGTATAGATTTGGCAGCAAGTGAACATTTTGTCCTCAAAGTTGATGTGTTAGAAGCATCAAAAATAAGCATGGATAAAGATATGAGTTTGACTGGGTCAGAGCATCTTCAAAACATCAGCTCTTGTGGGATGTTCCTGGTCTGCAGTGGTCAGTATCTATCAAAAGTGGTCCAAGGAAGGAACAGTGGTGAACCAGTGACAGGGTCATGGGCGACCAAGGCTCACTGATGCACGTGGAGAGCAAAGGCTGGCTCGTGTGGTCTAATCCAACAGACGAGCAACTGTATCTCTATTTGCCGAAGTGTTAATGCTGTTAATGCTTGATGGGTCAGAACTGTTTTGGCAGCAAAGAGGGACCAACACAATATTAGGCAGGTGGTCATAATGTTATGCATGATTGGTGTATAAGGCTTATAACATACTATATAAACAAAAGTATTGGGACAAAAACTATAAGTCACCCTGGATAAGGGCATCTGCCAAATGCTATAAATGTAAATGATTGACCTGGAAGATATAGAGCTCTGACCTCAATCCTAGTGAAATCTTCATAAGCACACTTCAAAATCTAGTGGAACATCTTCCACAAGAGTAAAGGTTCTAATAACAGCAAATGGGGACTAAATGTGAAATGGGTGTTCAAAAAAACAAATCTTACAAATCTTAAGCTCAGGTGTCCACAAACTTATGCCCATATAGTGTAATTATAGAGACTGTACAGGAATGAAAGCTGCAGTTTTGCCCACTCACTCTCTGGAAAGATCTTCGCCTGGAAACCTTTACCAAAGACAAGATTCTCCAGATTGTTGAAGGCCTGAGAGTGAGGTGTTAAAGAAAAAAAAACCTTGTACATCGCTTAATATGTTCCTATTAAACACTACCACAAAAGAGCAATAATCCAAGACTAAACATGGCAGGTCTCAAAAAATATCTATGTGCTTTCTTTTTTTTGTGTGTTTTTGAGTGACTAAAAATAAGATAATGATTACCTCATTCTTCAGGAATATACAGTGAAAAATATTTAATACAAAAATAAAACATTTCATAACAAAAAATGCATTTTATTTCATTTAGTCTGTCACTGCAACACAACCATCCTCTTCATAACTGCTACAAAGGGACAGTATTTAGGTGATAAATAATGAACAATCCGCAGGCCAGCTGGCATTTTAGGATACAGTGAGCGAGCAGATGAAGAGCATGGAGCCCAGAAAACCTCCCAAGATGGTGAGCCACTCGGAGGAGGCCAGCTGCTTGCTGAACATCTGCATACCAGCGAAGACCAGCACAGACAGCAGACTGGACAACACCAGCGACGTCCCTGTATTCACTGCTGAGGAGCAAAGATAGTAATATGAAAAAATAAATTTACCACAAAATTCTGTTATGTATCGGTTCTATCTCGGTAATATTTTGTTAATGGACCGACTGCAAGCAATGATCTGACCCTAGTTTATTAGATTGGTAAAAAAAAAATTACATTCCAAGAAGCTTCTCTGGTCACAGTGTAGGAAAAAAAAAATCGAACAATCATGTTTCAATATGCAATAGTCTTGTTTGCAATTAACAAATGACTCGAATTTAGCACATCGTCATTATCTTGTTATATTGGAACCGATAATAATGTTGAAAAGTCAAAAGAGAAATAAATATTCAATATTTATTTCTCTTTTGACTTTTCAACATTATTATTATTAACCTTTTTTTTGTATTCCCAATAACAACTCAACTTAATTATACGCCCTGTTTCATATCTAAAAGTACTGCATTGTAAAAACAGGCACTCATCATTTTATTTCCATTTGTTAAAGTCCTAAAGTAACCTCTTTATCTTATGTGATGCACACTACTGTTTTTTGCACTACCATGGACTATGTACATTAGCGATATGTCCTATACTCTGTATATTGTGGTCTTATTTAATCTGTATAGTCTTGTATAGTCTTGTCTATAAGCTAAATGTATAGTGTTGTTATTTATGTCTGTACTTTTAACAGTCACCACCAACTGAAACCAAATTCCTAGTGTGTGTGTGTCAACACTTTTGGCCAATAAACCTGATTCCAATTCTGATTCAATTTCCAGTGTATAAATCAGGTTTAAATCACAGGTTCTAGAGATCCCCAGCTCTGCACATGTGAGTGTTTTTAAAGATCCAAACACATAGGTTCATAATCTGATCAGCCTTTCTAAACTGAGTTGAGATGATGACGATGATATATGTGTGTGTGAGTGTGTGTGTGTTAGGGCAAGAAACAAGGCTGAGCAATCAGAAGTGTTGTGTATGATAGAAAGCATTATTCATGAAAGTATAAAGGTAATATATAGTATACATATGAAAGTGCATTAAAATGTCTTTTTTCATGCCACACTGTGAGCCTGAGCTGGGTTTAAACGCGTTGTGTGATTTGTAGGCGGAAACATTATTCAGGACACAGCGCTAGTGAGAGGCCACGTCAGTGTCCGTCTTTCAAAACGTTCCGACCGGAAACACGAATAGCAGTCTCTGTGAAGTTAGGCTTCATTAAAAAAAAAAAGATTAAATAAACAAAAGAAAAATCACATGATGTCTGATATAAGACATTGACTCCCAAAATGATCTACGCTGAAACATCCCGATTGTAATTCCGACACGTTTATTATAAACTGAAAGACGATCAGTCCAGACTGTTTGAATGCAATAGAAATGAATGCAACCCAAAGCTGGACAAATGCATTCCCTGGACAGACAATGATACAGTACGTAACAATTTATGTTGTTAATTTGTCATGAATATCTGCCATTTATGTCTAAGTTATATCTGCAATGCGCGTGAACACGACAGGCGCTATAATACACGTCCACGTTAGATTTCTTTCTATATTTATATTTATTTCTGTTTTTAAATCTGTATAACCGGATCTCATTTTTGATTAACCAAACGAATAAGCACATACCCATCCTGTACTCGGCTTATGCAGGACTGTAAGGTTATGAAGCTGAGAGCTCGGCCAGCACTTCGGAAAGCTTCTTCCGGCGACACCGAGTGACGTCACCAGGATGGCCGTATCCTAAATTTGCGCTTTAGCGTGTGCATGGAGTGAACTACACAGGGTAGTGGGCGCTATTGTTTTTCACATTTGCCTTGGACACTTGATTCAGAATTAAAAAGGTGGGGTTGGAAGTTAACCAGAGTGAACGCCTCTCTTTTTTTACTTATTTATTTTCAGTAACGACAGACTGCAAATAAACTCAACTGAGCCACCCAGTGGACAACTTCTGAATAGCAGGGAAAGTGATGCTTCAAAACATAATAATAAGAAGAAGAGGAAGAGGAAGAAGACGAAGTGGAATGGAAGAAGAAGAAGAAGAGGAAGAAGAATCACCTCTAATGATACTACTACTAATAATAGCAGGAAGAAGACAGACACCACCAGCAATAATGATGATGATGATAATAATAATAATAATAATAATAATAATAATAGGAAGAAGACAAAGAAGAACAACAACAACACACCTCTAATGACATTACTAATACTGATAAAAGGAAGAAGACAGACACCAACACCACCACCAATAATAATAATAATAATAATAATAATAATAATAATAATAACATGAAGACAGATACACTACCACCAATAATAATAATAATAACATGAAGACAGATACACTACCACCAATAATAATAATAATAACATGAAGACAGATACCACTACCAACAATAATAATAATAATAATAATAATAATAATAATAATAATAATAATAATAACATGAAGACAGATACACTACCACCAATAATAATAATAATAACATGAAGACAGATACACTACCACCAATAATAATAATAATAACATGAAGACAGATACCACTACCAACAATAATAATAATAATAATAATAATAATAATAATAATAACATGAAGACAGATACCACTACCAACAATAATAATAATAATAATAATAATAATAATAATAATAATAATAATAATAATAATATGAAGACAGATACCACTACCACCAATAATAATAATAATAATAATAATAATAATAATAATAATAATGCATTATTCTTGTTATTACTGTCATTTGTTGTTGTTCTCAGTACTAATAGTCTGGTATCATACAGCAGTGTTTTTCTGATACGTTCAGTGTCTATCAGGTAGAAAGCTAATACCTGCAATACTAATATTTTCTATAGCGCTTTTCACAATGGACATGGTCTCAAAGCAGCTTTGTGTCTTACACCTCACAATAACATCTCTTAATATCGCACTCTTTCCCCTGGTTATCATTTGGGCACGTGACTCAGTGCCTGTTCCCTGTGCTGTTGCGGTGCCTCCTCCGCCCTCTGCTGGTCAGGGCTATGAACTACACACGTTCATTCTGTAGACATCTGTGGGTAATTTGAGTGGATGATTCTTAGCTCGTGATGAGAGCACCGAGGCAGCGCATATAAACCAGGATTATTTTATTAGTATTTTTTTTTAAGATCTGTTTTTAAATATAGAAAAAATACCAGGTATTCCTTATTTGCAGTTAATAGATTTTCGGCTTATACGGCAACAAAAAAACGCATGCTTTACAGTGAGTGAACTCATTTCATCATCTCAGACGGCTTTTGTAGACCCTTTTTTCTTGCGTTTTTATTCCAGAAGGAGCGTTGTAATACATTTACATATACAGCCAGCCTAAAAAAACGGGTAGACTCAAACGGGATTGGCGAATTAGATCATTATTGCATGTAACAGGCTGCTTTTATTTATGTGTGTCATGCAGGCTCCAGGTGAAGGCCAGCCCCATTCCTGATGTGCATCCCTCCTGATGCTGGACTGTCCGTGCGCACCGTTAAACCATCAGATGGAATAATTATCTCCTGCACCTTGGCTCTTTTGCGATCATGGCAGATGCAGAACTGCAGACTTTCACGTCTATAATGGACGCGCTCGTGCGCATCAGCGTGAGTATATCCCTCTCTATTTATCTATAGGCATCTCTGTATATCTATATTCATATCATATCTCACATTTTCTCTGCTTTCGATTTTGGGGTCTTTGGGGATGCTTATATACAACATGCATCACCGTGAGATTATTGGGCCGCTGCATGCATCTCACCAACAGCTATATTTATCAGCGAAAGCGTCTCGGGGGCGCGCGTGCGCGCTCGCGCTCTCTCTTTATTGCGCTTTAAAAAATAAAAAGGTGTATATACGGTTAAGCGACGTAAATGCACGTCGATGGCGTGTCAGGCTACTTTATAACTCATCACAGCACTCTACACGTGCACGTGTTTTATACCTGAAGAAGTCCGACACCATTTGGGTATTTAAAGACAAAAGCCGAGAGAGGGATGCGTGCGCGACCGAGACGTGTTGCTATAGTGACGGACGGTACGACGAAAAAGAGGGGAGGGGGGAGGGGTTAAAAGGTGAATATTATACACCTTATAAATACCAAATTATAATAAATAATATAAATACATATTAGGTAAAACAACAACAACAACAACAACAACAACCCCAAAACAAGCATTGTGCCGTATTTTAAATAAATCCTATGGGTTGTACCATCTAGGACTGTATACAACCGTGATTACAGTGACAGTAACCCAAACCACAAACTCCTCACTCTAAACCCTAACCACTAACCCCTAATCTATAACTGTAACCCCCTAACCCTAATCCCTAACTCCCCTCCTAGCCATAACGCTAACTCCTAACCCACTTAAATTAAGAGAATTTTTTTATTAGCACTTCCAGATTACATCGTATTCATCACGCAATGTGTTATTTGATTAAAAACTGTACAGAAACATACTATCGGATATCCAATGTGCCCTCAAAATACTTTGACTTGCATGTCTCAATAAGCATATAATATTCTCGAAGGGTAGAGAAGCTCCACCATATCACTGTATAAATGGGATACAGTTGTCAGGCAGTATTTCAGTTAAATAACTATACAAAGAAATCATCCTATGTGATGAATCTGTTCTGTGAATGTTGCATCACTTGTATTGGTCGGCTATTTGTAGTTTCACAACTGTCCACAATTTGCCCAACATTCATCCACAACTGTCCACAGTTTTTCTTCCAGCAGTAGAGCAAGCAAAGTAATACTGCTGAAATTAGCGAAAAGAGGAAATGTTTGTTCACAGCTCGCATTTGGTGCAGTACACGTTGCACGTTGAGTGTTGCTTTAAAAAGACAATTTGAATTTTTCAAACTGATTCTGAAATATCTGGCCTTCAAACCGGGTCGTGTATGTGTCTCCAGTACACTTCGTATCCTGACGCTGCTCGTCGCCTCTGCTGCGTTAACACTGCTAAATGCCGACACACACACAATAGGCCATGTGTCTGTTCTAACAATACAAATATGGCAAGAATAATCAAACACTAGATTTGCCATCGCTCCCACCCTCATTAAATGGCATAGATAACAAAATTAGACATATATTAAAAAAACAATGGATTACAGTGCTATATTTAGTATTTTTGATTCCTCATCCCGTACTGGGAATAGGAAAGAGGACAAACCTGACGTAAAAGGGTTGTTTATACGTCTCCTGCATTGGTGGTTGGGGTGATAATGAAGATATAAAAAAGACTTAAACAAGGCAAAGAAAACAAGCTCAAGTCCCTGTTGGTTTGGAATGTAAGAAAGTTCAACTGAACAGCAAAAATAAATTGAAACATCACAGAAAATGCACTTTTTTTGACACTGGTGATAAATAACAACCAAGAAAACTCTCTCTCTCTTTTGCTCTCACACATATACACACAGTCCAATATGAAGAGTATGGAGCGGGAGCTTCGCTGTCCGGTGTGTGAGGACTTGGTGAAGCAGCCCATTGTGTTGCCGTGCCTGCACAGCGTTTGTGTGTTGTGTGCGGCAGAGGTGTTGGTGCAAAGAGGCTACCCTCCCCCTGATCTCCCGCCTGAGCCCAACACGCCCACGTCCAGCCCCAGCACCCGCTCACCACGACATGCACGTCGACCACCACCCAAAACTGACCGTCTTGAGCGGGTGCTCAAAACAGGTGTGTGTGTATGTGTGTGTGTGTGTGTGTGTGTGTCTAACTGAAATTGCTCCAGTTTTTGATGTAATATTAAAACATGATGTAAAAATGTCTCTGCTGTACTTGCTAATTGTCTAATTAATAATCTGAACATTTATTTTTTTTTATAAAAATTATACAGATCTCTCTCTCTCCTCCAATCTCTCTCTCTCTCTCTCTTTCTCCCTATCAGTATGTGGTACCTATCCTGGACGGAGGCGGAAAGACACAGTTCCTCTGAACATGTTGTTTCCGTGTCCAACTTGTTGCCGGGATGTGGAGCTGGGAGAGCGAGGCCTTGCCGACTGTCTACGTAATCTAACACTGGAACGTATCATTGAGAGGTCAAGCACACACACACACACACACACACACACACACACACACACACACACACACACACACACACATACACACAATATTGTCTTTTGCAGTTTATCTTTGCATTTAACTGTAATACAAAAAAAAATTTCCCCAAAAAATATTTTTATAAAAATCTAATGAGTAATGTAATAATATATATATATAATATCCAAAAATAGTCTATCGATAATGTTTTTGTGCTTATTGTTGCTGTTGTTAAAAAAGTTGTTTTCCAAAACACACACACACACACACACACACACACACACACACACACACACACACACACACACACACGCACAAAAATAAATACGGTTTACTGGACACATCAGATGTCTCTATAGCTGTTAATGACCCTGCGTCGAACATTTCCATTTCCTGAACACATTCCTTTTAAAGGTCTTACCAGATATTATAAAGATCTTATAAGAACTATTTCTTGCCAGGGTCAGATTTCTCTTTGTTAACTGTGTGACATTCTTCAAAAAGCAGGTTGCTACAAACCGGTTTTAGTAACATAGCAGAGAAGCTGAGCATTCTCTAAAAAATAAAAATAAAAATCAATGCACAATGAGAAAAATGCTCTCAGACTGTGAGGCTTCGCTCACTGTTTTTCCTGGCAACAGCAGATAGAAAGTCCACGTAGCCCTCAATTCTTTATACTGACAAATGTACCTGTCTTTATATGGGCCAAAAACAGCCTTTCTAGACGGAAGATCACAGGCACACTTAATTAAAGATAAGCAAAGCAAAAAGGACTAAAAGAAAGGAAGAAAGAAAGTGTGCAGTGTGTAACGTTTAGTAGTGTGCTGATGTGGTGTTTTGTGTGGCTTTGATACGCTGAGGGATTGCAGCATGTGGAAACATCTGCTGAGGTCGTTCCTTTGCAGGGTGTTTGCTCACACAGACGTTTTAGACGACAAAGGAATTGACAAAAACATATTATAGTACCATTTATCATGCTGGATATAAACACATTTGTATAGAAATCATTTATAGAAGCATTTGAACAAGAAAGTTGGCTTGTAAAATGTAACCTTTAACCTCAAATCATGTAATTAGCAAGTAGTTACTGCAACTTTTAAATTTGTTTCATATGTATATAATACTTACGTTTAAATAGCCTATTTATTGTCCCTGTGATTTCAGCTTTGTAAGAGCTTAACCTTTTATGGAGTTTTGTGGCCGTCATTAAATGCGAATGCGTCAAACTGCTATATGCAAATCAGGTTTATGATTCAATAGTTTCTATTTGTGTGTGTGTGTGTGCGTGTGTGTGTGTGTGTGTGTGTGTGTGTGTGTGTGTGTGTGTGTGTGTGTGTGTGTGTGTGTGTGTGTGTATAGGTACAGACAGACAGTAAGTCTTGGCAGCATGGCCGTGATATGTCAGTTCTGCAAGCCCCCTCAAGCACTGGAGGCCACTAAAGGCTGTGCTGATTGCAGGGCTAACTTCTGTAATGAGTGTTTCAAGTTGTACCATCCCTGGGGAACCCCACGCGCCCAACACGAACATGTCCTACCCACACACAGTTTTAGGCCTAAGGTAAGCCTGTAAACATTAGGAGACTTCTAAAGGTTTGTGGTTATCACAAATCTATGTAACTGATTCATTATCTGTTAATACAAACCTTCTGCTCAGGCAAAATCAGATGATGATGTTATTCATTTTTTTTGTCTGGGCTCCTTAGTAGGATTATGCAAATTCTTGCAATCGACCACTCTAGCACTCACTGTTAAGCCTAGGAGGAGTCTAGGTTAAACATTTTCCATATACAATGCACAATGAAAATATTTTTTTTGACCTGTTACTTGGGTAAAAATCTTATAGTTTTGTTCTTATTACTGTTTGTAGTTACTTTTCACTGTTAGTCCCTATAAATATTGTCAAGTTTGTCCTAATGTATTCCATCAGTGCAGTGTTAAATTAAAAATAAAAACATCAGCATGAAACCAAACAGATAAAATAAAAATGAAAAGGTAATTAGGTAAAGCTTAAATAATAGTAATAAAAGTAAATACTTAATTTATTTTATAATTAAAGGGGTTGTTGTGAGGGGTTTTAGAACTTCTGACTTCCATTGTCTCTATTATGTAGACTTGCAGGAGTATTCATGTCCTTGAACTTTTTTTTTTGCTGAAGGGGATGGCCTCGTGATTGCTTCTGTCAGACAGTGTCTCTGAACTTACAGTAACACTGCTGCTTGCTCAAATTGTATTGCATCAGTACAGACTCCATCTGAAAAAGCACAGTCAACTTTGAAAGGACAAATCATATAAATATAGAGATTAGTTTACAACATTCACAAAATATGTTTCCTTTAAACATTTATCAGAATTCTTTTCAAAAATACCTATTTGTGTTAATCATGCTACAGATGCACTAGATAGAGATTGGGTTGAAAAAAAAAAACCGGAATATTTCTTTAATATTGGTCAGGTCTGCTGGGATATTAGTAGTCAGTAATAAATTAAGGAGATAATGAAAGACACTACTATAATAGTATATTTCTATTAGAAACTCCTGTGCTCGAGACCAGAAGGAATAACACATGTAGAATGTGTATTGTGTTCAAATGCACATGCTTTTCTTCTTTAGCTTTTTCAGCTGTCTAATAAGAATAATGTTGATTTCTTTCATGTCATTATATAGAATGTTTTGACGCACCAGACTCCATGTGTTCATGTGGGATATTTAGAACAGTTAAAATCTCTTTAATCTTTATTAAAAATATTTATGACCAAGCCTAGCTTTTTTTTGTCCAACATGACACTTTATATGCTTTAGCATAGGAAGCAACTTTGTGTCTTTCCATAAATATTGCGAGTAAAATCCAATGTATCATTAAAAACAAAGTATAACATTAAATGATTGATATTGATTTAAAACCAAAAGCCATTCAAGAGCATTAAAACATCATTACACAATAAATTATGTTCGAGAGAGGCACCTTACCAAAATAAGTTCATAAAAAAAAAAACACAATAAATACAAATAAATAGGATGTAATTATATTATAATTGTAATGTTATTTTGTTAATAAAGGGCATTTCTGTATATCTCTCTCTCTTTTTCAGGTGCTGGTGTGTGTTGAACATGAGCAAGAGCGAATGCAGTTTTACTGCCGTTCGTGTCAGCGTCTGTTGTGTGCGCTCTGTAAGCTTCGTCGTGTTCATAACGGGCACAAGGTCATGCCTATCACACACGCCTACCAGACGTTAAAGGTACTTCTTTAAAACCTGAAATACTTGATTAAGCAGTGCCTGCCATCCGTACACTCATTGTACATTTTAATTAATCGATTTAATAACCAACAATTAGCCCCAGTTAGTGCATCATTTAAGCATCAGAACAGGGACCTCAGTAACTTTGTGTAACCACATGGTGTGGTTGTTTGGTACCAGTTGGGTTAGTTTGAGCATTTCAGAAACCGCTGATCGCTTGGGATTTTTAATGCACAAACAAAATGGTGCAGAAAACAAAAGCACCCAGTAAGTAGCACTTCTACAGGTTGAAAAGCCTTCTTGTTATCTACCTGAAGGTTTTGGTGTGCACTGAATTGTGAGGTGCTTTTCTGCTTACCAAGGTTGTATTAGAGTTACTGTACTACTCTGGCTGTTCTGCCGGCTGATCTGCCACTCCCTGGATATGTGTTGTTTCTCGCACTATAAAGTGTAAACCCGAGAACACAGCTGTGCTTGAAAATCTATGGAGATCAGCAGGTTCTGAAATACTTCAACTTAAGCACTAACAACAAAACAATCCCAACAGACCTGACAATGACTGGATATTTTTTGTTCTTTGCACTAGTCTCTATCAATTTCTAGATATCAGCAGATTTTAAATTATTCATACTGGCCTGTCTGCCACCACCAAACATACCAAAGTTACTAAAATCATACTTTTCCCCCACTCTGATGTTGGATGTATTCACAACAACAGACTTTTTAAGACTTTAATAAAGTTTGAGTTCTTGTTTTAATGTTTACTTAAATTAAACTGTCAAACTGTTACAGTATAATTTATTTTTTTTGTATAGTGCTTTAAACAATGGGCATTGTCACAAAAACAGTTTTGCTGCGACATATAGGTTCAGGATATGCATTTTAACGTGCTGAGGAAAAACTCAGAAAGAGAATCAGAATCAGAAATAGCTTTATTACCAAGTATGCTTACACACACAAGGAATTTTACTTTAATTTTAGCTTCCAATCCACTCAATCAGACTCAAAAGGGAACCCAGTGATAGCAGATATTGCGGTTATATATTCCTTGCTATGTGGTATATGGTCAGAATGTCTATCATGCTTATTTGAATCTTAAAAATAAAATTAAATCTCAAAATGAAACTGCATTAGTAAAAATGCTATTAACTAAGGTACAATCTCACTGTTGCCAGGTTTTAGAAAAGCACATACACTCACCATCCACTTTAAAAGGAAAACTTAAACACCTGGACATAGAAGCTGTTATTTAATGAGCCAATCATGTGGCAACAGTACAATGCATATAATAATGCAGATGCAGTTCAGGAGCGTTCAGAGTGTTTTTACATCAAACATCAAATTGTGATGAAAATGTGTGATCTCTATAACATTGATTGTGACAAGGATGTTGCTACCTCGAGTAACTTCTGATCTCCTGGGAATTTCACACACAGGCACTTTTAGATTTTACACAGAACGGTGCAGAAAACAAAAAGGACTGAATGTCTAAGAGGGGAAACACCTGTCTAATAAGAACATTCAGAGGAAAACAGCCAGATTGAGAGAAATATATAGTTTTATATAGATATAAAGTTTTTATATAAGAAATCAATATAGGTAATATAGGTAATGAGCAGGATCATGTTAAAGTGTGTTAAATATGGACAAATCAGCGTTTATTATAACAACAAAAAAAAAAACTTACAAAGCTGTGAATGGATCATTATTTCTGTATTTTTTATTTGTAAACTGCAATACCAGTAACACAAACATTTATTCATCGTTCATCTTCCATATGCACTTTATCCTGTTCGGGGTTGATGCAGCAACACTATCCAGTGCAGGCTCTTACAGCTCCAAAAGGTTTTAGATGAATGTCTGGGTACGATACTGTACACTGGCCCCTGTACACAAAGCCAGCTCCATTAATATATGGTTAACGTGGGTTGAAATGGAAGCTCTTGAGTGACATGCTATAGAGCTGTGACTACAACCCTACTGAACACCTTTGGGATGAACTAGAGCATTAACTAAGCCTCAGGCCTCCTCACCTTACATCAGTATTTGACTTTGCTAACCACAAATCTCCACAAGCACATTACAAAATATAGTGGAACATCTTTCCAGAAATGTGATGCTTATTATAACAGCAAATGGGGACTAAAAGTGGAATAGGATGTCCAAAAATCACATACGTTTCTTATGGTCAGGTGTCCACAAACCTTTGTCCATATAGTGCTAAAGTTGCAATGTAAGATATTGTTTGTTTTGCTTTGAGTGACTACATTTTGTGATTTTTTTTATCAGGATAAAATTACTAAGCAGATGAACTACGTTCTGGCCCATCAAGAGCGAGTGCAGGCCCAGATCACTCAAGTGGAGAGTGCCATCGCTCAGACCGAGGTAAATCTTTATATATTTGACATTTTATCATATGAAAACATTTAACCGAAATGTGCTGAATAGGTCAAAATAACTCATGATAAATTGGAAATAAAAAAAATCTTTCATAATGGGTTTGGTTTTTTTTTTTTTATAAACATGGAAAAGCATTTATTGAATTCACATTTACATTCAACAACATATAAAAGTTTTAAGGAAATTTCTGTTTGTGACAGTTAAGAGGACAAAACACACACTTGAAAATAAACAGGAAGGCTACAGTAACCCACTATTTAAAAATGTGGTGAGCCGTAAAGCACCTGAGAATACACAAAACATTAAACATGTTGAGCTTATTTTCACCTGAAAGTGAGATAAAGGTAAAAGATAACTTGTTTTATTGAATGTATGGTACAAGAAGTCATTTCTAGTCACTTGATCTCACTTTCATATTTGCACCTATTCCTTATACACAGGTTCTAGCAAGAGAACCTTCTTGTGTCTATTTTTGCTAAAGGTATTTTATTAACGGTATTTATTTTTATACCCATAATCTACTGTATATTGAGGTTTTAAGTGATTTGTATTGACATTATGCCTTAAAAGATGAGCTTTGTGACCTCTAGGAACTTGTGTTATTATTCTATGCTGTTAACATTGAAAAAAATTATTTGTAAATGTATTTGTGCCCTTAGGTGAACAGTGCCGTTGCTAAAGAGCAGCTGAATCAGTGTGTGAACAATATGTGTGAAGAGCTGGCTGAGCGACAGTCTTCTCTGATCAAAATCCTTGAGGAGACTCGTGTTCAAAAATTCGAAACTCTGAACACACAACTTTCAGAGAAACAGAGTTTGCTGGACAATGCGGGGCTTGTCATGTACACCCAGGAGCTGCTGAAAGAAAATGACCAGCCGTGTTTCGTGCAGGCCGCCAGAATCACCCACAACCAGTGAGAGCATGTCTGGGTGTTTGTGTGTGTGCTTGGGAATACATTAATATGGCTAATACATTATGGAAGTTTTCAGTACGGTTATTACATAATTCAAACATGTCACAGCTTGTGCTTGGTAGCTTCAGCATTGTACGTTTTATGAGCATGTACTCATTGCTATTGGTTTTAACATGCTAGATCATTTCACCTTCAGTTAATTTGAAAAGAGGTTTTTTTTTAACTCAAAAAAACATATAGCATAGACACAGTATACATTTTCTATTATATATTCTGTCATTATCTATTCAAGTATATTTCCTTATTATTGTGTCATATCAATACATGTTGACATCAAACACTAGAATGAAGAAACATGTGATTTCTGTAAATTAAATTGTGGCATAGGTGTTGCTACAAGATGGCTGGTTTTAGTATTTTAGGAACTGCTGATCAGTCTCTAGAGTTTATACAGAATGGTGCAGAAAACAAAAAACATTGAGTAAGCAACAGTTAGTGAAAAGGCCTAGTGGAAACCTTTAACCGTATTTTTTTTTAGCTCCCAGAAAGTAAATTGCTTCACATTTATAATCACTCTATACAACTGTGGTGAGCAGAAAAGATGTAACTGGATGAATAGTCACCTTTTTTTAACTCCACTTCATCTTTGATTATTTTCATTTAATAGCATAACCATTTGTATTTTTTTACTTACCGAATTATAATACACTAAACTTAAATATTTGGACGTCACTTGATATCTCAACCTAAAAATCTGGTGTTTATTAGTCACCAAAAAAACAGATGTTCATTTATCTAGACAGATTTATGTTGACATTTTGAGTCTTTATTTTCTGTCTTCTTTGTGTCATGAACAGGTTGATTGCAGCCATAGAAAACCTGCAGCGCTTTTCCCTCTCGGCAGATCCCTCGTTCCGCCGTTTCCATGTGGACATCTCAAGAGAGCTCAAGCTACTCAGCAGCATGAATTTCATACAAGGTTGTTATTGAATCCACCAAACTTAATGCAATCTCAAAATCTCACTTATTTACAAACATCCTCACCAATATATGACATTCGTATGAGTTTTGATTGAGTTCACTCCTTTCGCTACAAAAAATTCACAAAAATAAAAAAGGCTTTTTTAACAAATATTTAAGATACATCTTCATGAGTTCTTATATGAACCTGCTCTGTTTTTATGTCTTTGTTTTGGTTAATTCGTTTTGGTCTGTTGATTCAGTGTGCTGATTTAGTATTTTACTTCACTGTGATTCAGTGTGCCGATTTGTTGCCCTAATTTTGTTATTGTGAGTAATGTTTGTGTCATGAATGCCTTCAGTGTGCTGATTTGGTGTGTCAAATCATTCATGTCGTATGCGGATTAATTAATAATGTATTTAATTTAATTTTTCTGTATTTTGCTGCCTGTGTGAAAATTTTGTGTCCCGAGTCACTTTGACGTTTCAGCGTAATGGTCTGATGTGTTGATTCCTTGATTCCTAATATATCGATTCATTTTATTGCCAATTCGCAATTGTTTTTTCCAGTGTGATAATAGAGTGTGATCATTTAGTGTGTCAATTCACTGTGATGTGTTAATTTGCTCAATTAAATGCGCTGATTCTGTTATGCTTCCTGTGCAATGACTGTGTATGCTAATTCAGTGTCATCATTCGGTATGCTTATTTTCATTATCTAATTAATTACAATGATCCCGTGGGTTGATTAACCATTGTGATTTAATTTGCTGGGTTTCATGTTCAGCTATCTAAAAACACTAAGAAACCTTTCTTATGTTTCCTGCCACAGCTCCACTGGCCCCTGTAATCGACACCCAGAAGACTCTGGCCTATGATCACCTGTATCTGTGCTGGCGCCTCCCACAGGACTCAGCTCCTGCCTGGCACTACTCCGTGGAGTATCAGAGAAAAGATGGCAGGGATGGGCCTTTGTGGGGCGGAGTCAAATCCGAAGGCTCTGGAGGCCCCAACAGTCCTTGGCAGCGCATAGATGAGGTGGGCGGGACTAGTGCAGTGATTGACAGACTGGAGATGGACAGCGTGTATGTGCTGAGAGTGAGAGGCTGCAACAAGGCGGGTTTTGGCGAGTACAGTGAAGAAGTGTACCTACACACACCGCCTGCACATGGTAACACACAATCTCAGTGACACCATCTTTACATTTTATTTCTCAGTACAGTATACATTTATGGGATATCAGTCATCCTAAACTCATTTTCTCAAATTCACTTCTGCACTTATTTTTCCATACCTTAATTTTTTTATCCATCCTTCGAATTGCTTTCCTTCCACCTCACTTTCCTTATTCCTCCAGCTTTTTTTTTTTCAATTTCTTCCATCTTTCTCTCTCAGTCTCTCTGTTCGGTAAATCATAGTCCTTCCTCACCCTGTGTCTCAAGGCCACTCTTTTTCCATTCATTCTTATGTTTCATTTATCTTCTCTTTCCTTCCATCTGCTTTTTGTCTGCTCCTGCTCTGACTTGTATTTCTGTGTCTGATCCAGAATATATTAGCTGCTTGACCTTCTCCAAATCCTACTATATGTACAATGTCCCTACTTTTATCTTTACCCTCTGTCCTTGTTTCCTTTCCTCCCCTTCTATGAATAATCCCTTTGTCCTTGTTTTACCTGTCTACTTGTCATATCTACTTTTTTTTTATTATTCCTGTCCTCCTTATGTTTGTTGTCCCCTTTCTCTCTGTTGAAATACGATCCCCACTACTCCTGTTCCCCACTCCTCCCCCGCTCTTCTGTCTTTCTCTCTCTTTCCTTCTTTCTAACTCTCAGTGCTGTCATTTTGTCTGGACTCTCGCTGGGGGCTCCATGCTGAGCGTGTGGCACTGGGTAAAGGGCAGACGTATGCCCGTAGTGTGCCTGGTCTGACTTTGCTGCAGGCCGCCGACCGCGCCCTCACTTCCTTTCATCTGACCTCTGACCTCCTTGTGGCAGACGTGTCAATCACACAGGGTCGTCACTACTGGGCATGCTCAGTAGAGCCTGGTTCTTACTTAGTCAAGGTGAACAGATTGGACAGAACAGATTTTTATTTAACATATATAAACTGTCATTGGTTTACACGTGTGTGTGTGTGTGTGTGTGTGTGTGTGTGTGTGTGTGTGTGTGTGTGTGTGTGGTGTGTTTAGGTTGGTGTTGGCCTAGAGACAAAGCTTCAGGAGTGGTTCCACTTACCACAGGACATGGCAAGTCCACGGTAAAGCTGAGAAAATCAGTTCTGCTCTCTATTTAAAATATATATTATTGTGTTTTTCCATTTAAATACTTAGAAAATAAATAAATAGAAAATTAGTCTGAAAATTTATAATTATATATTTCTAATGATATTTGATGTGATGATGACCACACACACACACACACACACACACACACACACACATATATATATATATATATATATATATAATATATAATATATAAAATATTATAAAAATCTTAATAAATAAAGTAAAATATTATATACAGTAATACAGTATATGTGTGTGTGTGTGTGTGTGTGTGTGTGTGTGTGTGTGTGTGTGTGTGTGTGTGTGTGTTAGTGCTGTCAAAATTAACGTTAATAACACGTTTTTGACAACATTAAATCTTTTTACGCACGATTAATGCAGCCCACATTTCTGTTTGACCATTTTCATAAAAAATAAAAAATAAATAAATATAAAAGAGGGAAAACTGAAACTTTCAATGCAACACACATTTATTTACAACGCCCTTTTCTTTACTCGATATTAAAAGAAAAACTTGCCCGAAAAAATCCTTTTTGGAAACATAGCAAAAGTTCTGTTTGGTGTCCTGATGATTTATGTAATTTAAAACACCATAATTACATTAAAACATTTACAAGAATATTTTGTCTTCATGCTCTATGTTGAGTCTGGTTTCACTAACAACAAACATACATTTGCATAAATCATCCATTTTTGTCCATGAAAAGTATTAATTCAAGGTACATTTAGAACAGATAAAAATGTGCGATTTTGTTACGATTAATCAGGAGCAGTCATTCAATGAATTGCGATTAAATATTTGTATCGACTGACAGCCTTAATATATCCATTCCGCATTTAGCCCGTATTTGCCATTATGACAACCTCCACTCTTCTGGCAAAATGTTCCAATAAAATTGTGGTGTGCTTATGGAGATTTGCAATCAGTCACACAAAAGTGTTGATAAAGTCAGGAACGAATGTATGTGAGGTGAGAAGGCCTGGGGTGCACTCAGCATTCCAATTCATCCCAAAGGTGTTCAGTATGGTTGAGTTCAGTGCTCTATAGCAGGCCACTCAAGATCTTCCACTCCAACCCATGCAAACCATATCTCCCAAGAGCTCACTTTGTGCACAATTGCATTGCTATGCTGGTACCAGTTTTGGCCTCATAGTTCAAGCAAAGGGATTAAACACCGCAAACTCTTCTGTTGTTCATTATAGTTTTGGTTATTAAATCTGATTTAGTCAGAGATCTAATGAAATATCAGAAAGCATTATGTTAAATTATGGCCTAATGTGCTCACATGTTTCAGTGATGCTCTCCCTTATTTTTTTGTAGATATGATCCTGATAGTGGGCATGACAGTGGAGCAGAGGATGCCCAGGACTGTCCACCTCCATTTTGCTTCCTCACCATGGGCATGGGTAAAATCCTTATGCCCAAATCAGGGGCATCCAACGGCATGTCCGGTCCCCTCACTGCACCCTTGCCCCCACGCCTCGGTGTGTGTCTGGACTACGATAAAGGGTGTGTCACTTTCTACGATGCCCACTCACTTCGAGTGCTCTGGGATGGGACTGTCGATTGCTCCGCCCCTGTCTGCCCGGCTTTTTGCTTCATTGGCGGAGGGGCACTGCAGCTGCAGGAGCTTATAGCTAATCGCAGCACGGACCAAGCCACGGCCAGGAGAGTCACCGTTCAATCACATGCGACAAATCTGAATAACTGAAGCCATAAACAGTTCTACAGCAAACTGTCAAGCACCTTTAAATGTTAGTATTTATTTTATTAGTTAGTATTTATATATTTATTTATTTATGGATTAGCTTTTATGTATAGTTATTTCATTTTATGCCACACACAGGGCTTTAAATTAAGATTAACTCCTGCATTATGCCTAAAAACTGCAGCATGCAAATGATCATGATTTCTTAATGCAAATCTTTCTGCTTAAAAAAACATAAAGAACTAGTCTGGTGCATGAACTGTATAGCACACCTGTAGGCATAAATCGCGAATGATGCATTTCTATTGGAGGGAATGATAATTTATAAGCTATTTTTTCACATTTAGCCTATAAAGCACCTAAAATGGATATGTCAATAATTTGTACTGGCTTTGACAAATGCTGGTCTGTTTGCTTTTTATAGGACTGTATAGTTGCCACATTTGGATCT
Organism: Silurus lanzhouensis; assembly: GCA_039877035.1. Lineage (NCBI taxonomy): Eukaryota > Metazoa > Chordata > Actinopteri > Siluriformes > Siluridae > Silurus > Silurus lanzhouensis. The sequence continues at coordinate 2,330,592 of JBCEWE010000436.1, forward strand.
GTCTCCATTGGTTTAGATCGGGTTTAGTTTAAATGTCAAAGTCCTCACAGTACAGTGCTGCTGTTTCGTGTGTAACACAGTAGAATCACCACATATCTGTTCCTTCTTCCACAGTTTGCTCTTTCATTCCACAGTGTTTTGCTTCATTTATAAGACACCCCATCACAGCATGGTCCAAAAACATCCAATCCCATGCTTTATGTCTTAAACTAATGCCATCAATGTTTGTAATACGTGTGCATTACACATATAAACATTTAAGTCAGTATATTAAAATTTCCTGAAATTGATGTCAGACAAACTAGCATACATACTCTATATGTTTGTTTTTTCACAACAAAGCGCTTTAACTGTGATGTCCTCAGACGTGACAATATGAAAACGGACACTTTTAACTATTTTAACGTAAAGTATCACAATATTACAAGTGTTTAAAGTATATCAAAATGTCATGTCTCAGATTAATATACATATACACTGTATACACAGTACAATAATCAACATCTCAATACTGTATGTCTGTTTATTACCAGCAGTTGTTTCAGCAAAGCATGATAAAAAAAATTATAAATGAAACTGTATATGTTTGAATATTGAAAATGATTAGTATCAGATCCATGTTTCTGCTTATTAAAAATACTCAACAGAATGAACTAAATTGGCATTAAGTGGTTACTCAGGCCTGTGAAGTCACAATCAAATGTAAAATTATTGGAAACTGATTCTGTCCTTGTAATACAGTGCAGGTGAATTCTTGATTATGATTGGTCAGGAGGTCTTATTGTTTTTTTATTTAAGTAGCTCTGTTGCAACTTTATTATGTTCCATTATATAATTTTGTTTTATAGCTGCAGTGTATAGCAGACGATTTAAAAGTTGTAATTGTGGATATGCTGTTAATACTGTAAGTTTTCTGTAAGATGTTCAATTAACATTTTTGGACGGAGTCTCCAGTGTGAGAATATTTTGTAACTAAGGTAAAGTTGTACTTTTTTATTCTTTTCTTTCCTAATCTTCAAGACTGAGGGCTTTACGGTTTCTCTGTGACAAGCTGCATTGATTTTTGTTTTATTCACATGAGAGAGATGACTGTTTTTTTTAGTTGCTATAATAAGTTTGCAGACAACATTAAATGCAACTTTAAATTGATAAAATTGACAAGGTGTTGTCTTTTTTTCCAGGAAACATGCATAGCATAACCCTCTGTGCTCCAGGGGCGCTGCATCATGCCGAGTGATATATATATATATATATATATATATATATATATATATATATATATATATATATATATACACACACACACTCACCGGCCACTTTATTAGGTACACCTGTCCAACTGCTCTTTAACGCAAATTTCTAATCAGCCAATCACATGGCAGCAACTCAATGCATTTAGGCATGTAGACATGGTCAAGACGATCTGCTGCAGTTCAAACCAAGCGTCAGAATGGAGAAGGAAGTTGATTTAAATGACTTTAAACTTGGCATGGTTGTTGGTGCCAGAAGGGCTGGTCTGAGTATTTCAGAAACTGCTGATCTACTGTGATTTTCACGCACAACCATCTCTAGGTTTTACAGAGAATGGTCCAAAAAAGAGAATATATCCAGTGAGTGGCAGTTCTGTGGGCACAGATGTCTTGTTGATGCCAGAGGTCAGAGGAGAATGGCCAGACTGGTTCGAGCTGATAGAAAGGCAACAGTAACTCAAATAACCACTCGTTACAACTGAGGTATGCAGAAGAGCATCTCTGAATGCACAACACATCGAACCTTGAGGTGGAATGGCTACAGCAGCAGAAGACCACACTGGGTGCCACTCCTGACAGCTAAGAACAGAAAACTTGAGGCTACAATTCGCACAGGCTCACCAAAATTGAACAATAGATGATTGGAAAAACGTTGCCTGGTCTGATGAGTCTTGATTTATGCTGTGACATTCAGATGGTAGGGTCAGAATTTGCCGTCAACAACATGAAAGCATGGATCCATCCTGCCTTGTATCAACGATTCAGGCTGGTGGTGGTGGTGAAATGGTGTGGGGGCCTTCACAGTCACCAGATCTCAATCCAAAAGAGCACCTTAGGGATGTGGTGGAACGATAGATTCGCATAAGGGATGTGCAGCCGACAAATCTGCAGCAACTGTGTGATTCTAGCATGTCAATATGGACCAAAGTCTCTGAGGAATGTTTCCAGTACTTTGTTGAATCTATGCCACGAAGGATTAAGACAGTTCTGAAGGCAAAAGGGGGTCCAACCCGGTACTAATAAAGTGGCAGGTGAGTGTGTATATATATATATATATATATATATATATATATATATATATATATATATTATATGTGTGTGTGTGTGTGTGTGTGTGTGTGTGTGTGTGTGTGGCTTTAAACTATGATTTAAAGCTTTAATAAGACGTTTGTTCAAATGACACTTATGCACATATGATAAAAACATTTTTGATGATCCCTTACAAATAATGTATTCCAACAAACACCTTTTGTCAGTAATTATAACAATAAAATATGTATTCCAGTATGCTCTTTTTCAATGGATGGCACTCATGACCATTTCCCAACCTGTGAGAGCATCCGTAGAATTGCAATGACCAGGAACTCCCATCGTGGGGCCTTGAGACAGGAACCTGGGATCTCTCCACACATCTAAGGCACGTAGGGCTCAACGTGTTACCTTGATTGCAAAGAGTGGATTGCCTTTCTGAGAGGACCCTCGGGTACTGAGCCACCACTAAAGGGGTCTCATGTGCAGGAGGCCAAGTGTAACCACATTGGATGCTGCTGCCATCAGCCCCAGCAGTCTCTGGGACTGCTTGAACTTGCAGTGAGTCACTGGCTTTCTTTCACCCTGCTGACGATCGTAAGGATGGATGCATTGCGGGCAGGAGACAACTGCGCACACATAAGGGTTGAATTACACACAACGCCTAAGTAAGTGGTTCTCTGTAGTGGAGAAAGGACCCTCTTTTTGCAGCTCAGCTGTAACCACAAGTGAGCAAGACAGCATCTCGATGCAGGATCACTAAATGCTCTGATTGAGCTTAAATCAACCAATTGTCGATATAGTTTAGAATGCGGATACCCTGAAGTCTCAGAGGGACCAGGGCAGCATGTGTGGAATACATCCACACACTTTGTGAAGGTGCAGGGTGAGAGGGCAAGACTGAAAGATTGGTAAGCTTCGAAACCAAAAGCGAACCTCAGGAAGGAAGGACAGATACATGGAAATATGCATCCTTCAGATCTATCGTGTCGAAAAAGTCCTCGGATCGGATTTGAGACACAACCTGGTACAGGGTCAGCATCTTGAACCTGAGTCTCAATAGTGAGCGGTTCAGCTGACATAGATCTAGTATAAGACGCAACCTCCCGTCTTTTTTGGGAAATATAAAGTACCGGCTGTGGAACCCGGATTCTCTGTCTGATAAAGGTACCACCTCTTGTTCCATTACCAGAGCCTGCTCGGGTCCCACCAGGTTGAACCAGGAAGGACGAGACCCAAACTGAATTGTATAGCCTCTGCAGGACCCACCGAGACACATCTGGCAGAGCTTTCCAGGCTTTCAGGTAGTCTCTCAAGGGTATCAGTCTCTCGTGACTGACCTCTGGTGAGCCTAGAGCTGAGCTATGCCCTGGTGATTAAAATGACAGTCCTCAGATCTGGCATTTCTCGGGAGTTTGGCTAAGAGCATTGTACAAGATCTCTTGTAGGGGAAGTGTGAGGCAACTCTTTGTTTCTGAACCTCCCGGTGTCGGGAGGTGCTGGGTTGATCTTGGGACTATGCCGGCTGAGCAGCATTATGAGAGTGATGTGGGAGCAACCGCTGGACTGCCGCAGACTGTTTCTAGGCTTCCTGAAACCTATCGAGTCGGCACTAGTGGGACATCCCGCAAAACGGCCCTATCCCTGTCAGAAAGAAAGGGTGAGCCAAAGGTGCATCTCAGACACAAGGGGGGTGACCACAGACCGGCCAACAGCCACAGTGGTCTCCTGGCCGCCTGAAATGCCTCCCACGTCCAGCTCTCGCAGTAGGTCTGATATGGTGTGCAGGCATGCTGCAGCTTCACCTGCTGAGGTGTAAGCCTTGCCCACCAGCACCGCCATATTTCGAAGTGGCTTGGTGGGCAGAGAGATAGCTGGCCAGTGTCTCTTCAACCCAGGGCACTGACCTGTGACCTCACTTATTCAGTCCAACAATGTTCAAGTAAAGGAAAAATCCAGGACTAAAGTGTGCAGATCTGGAAAGAAGGACAGACACGAAGGTTGTGACGCAAGTTGCAAAAAGTACTAGTCAAGCTTGCTGGGTGGGCAACCTTTCTGCTCATCAGCCAGCCAATCTATATCCAGCTTGGCTACAGCACAGGTCACAACCTCCAATAGCTTCTCATAACAAACAGGCAGAAAGCAGCCTCACCCACCGATCCTCAAAGAAGAAATGGGAAGAAACTGCCGAAAGGCATTCTTTCGAAGCTTGCGAATGAGTGCTGGACCAGGCAGGTGAGGAAGGAAAAAGGGACAAGCCCATCTCCAGACCCTCTGCCAGGTCCATCTGTGATCCCCAGGAACTAGCATGAGAGCGGGGCCAGAAACACGAGGATCGGAGGCACCCTCCTCAAAGAGTACACACCGGGAGCGGATCGTTCACATCGACATGCGAGCGCAATGTGCGCAATTGGCTCTCTCGGAAACTGACCTAGCAAGCCACACCGGAAAGTGTGCTTAGTTTTTTTGCTTGCTTCAATTTTTATTACATTTTTTTCCACAAATTTTCCATTTAGACAAGCACACATAAAAAAACAGAAGCTAGCGCCAGCTTCACTCCATGTGCTTTTAATAGCTTCCTGGTAATGACATCACCCCGATGGTGACGCCGCGCTTTGTGTTCCCAAAGCGTTGTTAACGCAGCTCGAGGTCCTGAAAGGGAAAATTTATCTGGTTCCTTATTTTTAAGTTTATATATTTATTTATATATTTATTATTATTTATTTGGTGCTTTTTTGAATTTGCTATTTTTCTCTACTTCTTATTTTAAATGTATTTTTTTTGCAGATTAAAATAAAACAAATGTCTAGTTTGGGCATCTCTGGACTGTATCCACAAAAGTTTGTAGAAGATTTGTATGTGCTTTTTAAACATTCCATTCCACATTTAGTCCCCATTTCCTCTTATAACAACCTCCACTTTTCTGGAAAGATATTCCACTAGATTTTGAGTGTGCTTATGGAGATTTGTGCTCATTCAGCTGTAACAGTGTTAGTAAAATCCGGTAAAGATATATAAGGGTATCTAATGTCATGCAAAAACTTAAATTAAAGCAAGAATGCAGAAAAAAATTTATAATAATACATTCTGAAGCTGAACTTAGTGGCAGGCATGTTTTATGAATTCCACAGCCTTTTGTGTATTTCCAGGAACACTTCCTCATGCTTTATGTCCCATGTGACTGTAGGGTTCAGGATTATTGTCCAGTCATACAGGTTTGGTTTTTTTTTTTTTAACTGCATCTGACAAACAGTTGTGCAGTCAAGAAGATGCATATGATACCTGCTAATTTGTGTTTATGGAGGTTTAGGAATTGTGTGTATAAAAGTCTGTGGGTGGGCATTAATCTTTTTAATAGCTGGAAGGGTAATATGCTATAGTATACTGCAATGATATAAGAACATTAGTATGCTTTATTATACAATTAGAAAATCAGTCAATATTCTGGATGCAGCACAGTGTATAGCAACACAGTGGTCTTGTTTTTCTGTGAACATTTGATTGCCTTACCTTACATCACCCTAACACCTAGTTATGTGACCCTTTACTGTTCCTGACTAAAAGCAGTAGAACCCTGATGTGATCTTCTGTTGTTGAAGCACATTTAACTTATCTGAGAAGCTATTCCGCTCAATACCCGTGTAAAGCGTGATTATTTGAGTTACTGTAGACTTCTACTCAGGTTGAAACCAGTCTGATCATTCTCCTCTGACCTCTCTCATTAAAAAGGCATATTCAAATGCAGAACTGCTCTGCAATGAATTCCTTTTATGTGGATGTGTGAATGTTTGTGTGTTGATTCTAAGTGCCTTTAACAGATATTCAATGTGAACATCACATGACTGCTGACTCTGATATTACATGGCTGCCTGACTGGATAACTGTAAAACGAGATGTTGAAGTGTTTTGTGATCCAAGAGAGTACACCAAAATATCTAATGGTAATCATTTTATTTTTTTATTCGAAGCGGCTTTTGGTGTACTATTTTTGCTAAAGATTGGTAAGGATTTTCTTTCCTCTAACTTTCACACTTTCACACTGTATATATATATATTATATTTAATCACTGTACATATGCTTACATATCAAGTCAAGTTAAGTTTATTTCTATAGCGCTTTTCACAACAGACATTGTCTCAAAGCAGCTGGTGTGACACCAGCAAGGTGAATGGTGTGTATTTATCCCTGATGAGCAGCCGTGGCAACTGTGGCAAGGAAAAACTCCCATAGATGTAATAAGGAAGAAACCTTGAGAGGAACCAGACTCAAAAGGGGAACCCATCCTCATTTGGGTGACATCAAGAGTTTGATCATAAACCTTTCAACAATACTGAACACTGGAGAGTGAGAACTAACTTCTTTCTACAGTCTTATACAGTCTAAATGGTTAGTAGCTACTAGTTTTATGAGCTCAACATTTGTGATTATCACAGATACAGCATCAACTTCTCCACGCCAGAGCCCCAAACACTGTCAGGAAGACTATTCCAGAGTGTAGGAGCTAAATGTGGAAATGATCTACCGCCTTTAGTGGACTTTGCTATTCTAGGAACTACTAGAAGCCCAGAGTTTTGAGATCTCAGGGAGCGTGGCGGACTGTAGCGTGTTAATAGACTGGAGAGATACATGGGAGCCAAACCATTTAGTGCTTTATAAGTACATATATATCACATGCTGTAAATATGATACATGTTTAACACCTCCAAGCTGCCAGTTTTGGGCACCTAAGCAAGCCCTTAACTCACTACTGCTCATTTAGTAAATGAGATCATTAAGAGTCGCTCGGGATAAACACTTCAAAACAGGAAGTGGCTATATCTCGCTATCTTTGTCTCTCTATTTTCTCTGTCTAATTGTCTCTGTGTCTCTTTTAGTAAATGTCTCTGTCTCACTGTATATGTCTTTCTCTTGCTGTCTCTCTATTTGTTTCTCACTCTTTCTAAAGCTGTGTCTGTGTCTCTTTGTCTTTGTCTCTGTCTTTCCTGCTTATTTACATGTCTAACAAAGTTTTGAGTTTTGAAGTAATGCCATTAGCGATCTGTGATGTAAGACTTTCCTGGTTTGATTCTTACCTCTAGTTTCATATTAAACATTATAAGAAGTTTTTAAAAACAGAACGATGAAAGGTCATTAAAATTGGTTGCTGGCAAATCATGGTATATCAGTGGTGCAGGTGTTGGAGATGTGGTTCTTGTACCTGAGTCACTTCTCATAGACTTCAAGTAACTGAGATAATGAACAGGAAGGTGAAGTTTTGCCCCTCTACCATCATGATCTAAGAGAAAACAGTGGTCTCTTAACTATAGAAAACCAAGAGTCCAAAAAGCAAAGGCATGTTTGCCACCCCTGTGGTAGTGTAGTGGTTAGTGATGTGGTCTCTGCTATCTGACTCACCTGGTTCGATTCCTACTGCTTAGCTTTCCTTTAAATAGTTTAAAAAGATTTAATAAAGAACTATAAAAGGTCCTAAAAATCATGTTCTTGCAAGAGATCCTGTGGCTCAATTGGAAGAGCTTTACCTCCGGGTTGAGAGGTTGCCGGTTCAAACCCCGGCCAGGGCTCGAAGTTAAGAGTGTGGAAGGTGTCAGGAATGGTTGCGTTGAAGGTTGAAGGTTGGATGTGGACGGTTTCGGAGGGTGTATCCTGAAGCAGGGGGGCAATATCCGGGCATCTGCCCCCCCAGCATCTGAGAGGTTGAAAGCAGTGGGTTATGAAGCAAAAACATCCAAAAAAGTATCGACTTAGTTTTGCATATATAGGGAAAAATACTGCCAAAAAACTATCACCCTCACTTTTTCTGAGGGTGTGAAGCAGCAGGTCTTCACAGCCTTTGTTCACAGTCATCCACTCCATTGCTCACCACAGACTACTTTCCACACAGCTTACCCAGTGTGGGCACAAGCCAGACTCGAACCAGCAACCACTGAGCTCAGAGGCAAGGCTTTTATCACAAAGCCATCAAGTCCCACAAAACACCTTCTTTTTTTGGGGGGTTTATCCTTCGTTTCATGCTTCAAAACAAGCAATTCAGAACAGACAGAAACACAGAAAGCAGGATTCGAACCCTGAACCCCAACAACAGCGAAATACCAGTCTTAACCCACTGAACCATCGGGAAGGACCGGCTGCGATGATTGTTTAGAGCAGGTCTATCTTTTCTTTCAAACCATCAACACAAGAATATAATGCTAAAGACAGGCGTAGGAAGCAAACTCATATCATGACCAGCAGGGACAAAGCAGGATTCGAACCCTGATTCACACCATTAGTGAGGGACCAGCATTAACCCACTGAACTATCAGGAAGGATAAGCTGGAAAGCTTGTTTAGAGCAGGTCTATCTTTCTTTTTAACCCATCAAAACAAGAATATGAAGATGTAGGAATCAGGAATTTAACCTACCTCATGACTAGCAGACAGAAAGCCAGGTTTAAGAGACTTTTATTGTCATTTCTACTATACACAGTGGTACACATTACACAATAAAAATGAGACAACGTTCCTCCGCAACCCTGGTGCTACACTAAACAACAACAAGCTACATAAAGTGCATCGAGTGCAACCTAGTGCAAACAGTGCAGACAAAAAAAAACAATACAGACAGACAGTGCAGACAGAAAACACAAGACAACACAAGACAAGACACAAAACCTGAGACAGCGCCGACTAGTAAACCTACTGTATACTCTGAATATACAGTACTGTATGAGGAATCTGTAAAAACTATACCCGGGAGTGAATATAAACAAACACAATTTAGTGCAAAAAACAGCAGCAGTCAAGAGGTGCAAAAGACAGCATGTAAACATAATAACATATAAAGTATACATGTAAAGTATGTATAACATGTAAAGTATAATAACAGTATAGTGTAATAAGAAACAGTAAAGGTGCAAAAAACAGCATATAAACGGTATAATAGAGTCAAAGGTGCAAAAAACAGCATGTAAACAGTGTAGTACGGTAGAGTATAAATAATAATAAATGAATGATGGTGGAATGGGCTGAGATGAGTAATGAGTGTGTGTTAAGTCTAGGACTTCAGCGAGGCACCAGCCTTAACCCACTGAACCATGGAAGAGATCAGACTGGGAAGCATGTTTAGATGAGGCACAAGCCTTAAACCACTGAGCGACCACTGCTGAAAAGCATGTGTGCTTTTTGGAGGGTTCATACTTTGTTTCATGCCAGCGCAGTAAGAAAGAAGGCACGTAGGATTGGCTTTGAAACCTTATCACCAGCGTGGACTATATTAAAGACCATGTTCAGGCACAAGCTTTAACCCACTGAGCTACCACGCTTTTTTTTTTTTGGTGGAGTTATCTTTCATTAACGACCAGGAAATCAAGAAATTAATCCAACACAGAAAGGACAGAATTGAAATGTTTTCAGAGTGGACAAGGTCCAGAAGTTTTATTTACCAACACAGCAACCAACTCGACCAGGAATCAAACTCTCAAACTCATCCTCATGGGGATTCTGACATTAACCCACTAGTCTATCTATCTATCTATCTAAATATGATGTAAGGTCCAGTTAACAGCTAAAACAGGTAGAAGTAACAACTACTTTTTACTTAAGTACATGTCAGAGCCAAGACTTCTTTACTTTCACTTGAGTAAAAAAGTATAATCAGTACTTCAACTTTTACCCGAGTATTTTAAAACATGAGTTAAGTAAAGGATGTGTGTACTTTTGCCACCTCATATATATATATATATATATATATATATATATATATATATTATATATATATATATATATACAGTTGTGTTCAAAATTATTCAACCCCCACTGAAATTGATTGTTTTGGTCGGTTTGACATTGATTATGATCATTCAGTCATCCAACAATTAAATCAAAGAGGCACGTGTAGGTCGGACAAATATAACATAACATTTATAATGAAATAACCACAAATGTCTTTTCTGAGCTCACATCATTATCAGTTTTATTCAACCCCCAAGTGACATTCAATCTTAGTACTTAGTACAACATCCTTTTACAGTTATAACAGCTTTTAAACGTGAAGCATAGCTTGACACAAGTGTCTTGCAGCGATCTACGGGTATCTTCGCCCATTCATCATGGGCAAAAGCCTCCAGTTCAGTCACATTCTTAGGCTTGCGCACTGCAACTGCTTTCTTTAAGTCCCACCAGAGGTTCTCAATCGGATTTAAGTCTGGTGACTGCGATGGCCACTTCAAAATGTTCCAGCCTTTAATCTGCAACCATGCTCTAGTGGACTTGGAGGTATGCTTGGGATCATTGTCCTGTTGAAAGGTTCAACGTCTTCCAAGCCTCAGGTTTGTGACGGACTGCATCACATTGTCATCCAATATCTCCTGGTACTGAAGAGAATTCATGGTACCTTGCACACGCTGAAGCTTCCCAGTACCTGCAGAAGCAAAACAGCCCCAAAGCATGATTGACCCCCCGCCATGCTTCACAGTAGGCAAGGTGTTCTTTTCTTCATAGGCCTTGTTCTTCCTCCTCCAAACATAGCGTTGATCCATGGGCCCAAACAGTTCTAAGTTTGTTTCATCAGTCCACAGATCACTATCCCAAAACTTCTGTGGTTTGTCCACATGACTTTTGGCATACTGCAGTCGACTCTTCTTCTTCTTTGGGGACAGCAAGGGGTTGCGCCTGGGAGTTCTGGCATGGAGGCCTTCATTACGCAGGGTGCGCCGTATTGTCTGAGCAGAAACTTTAGTACCCACATCTGACAAATCTTTTCTCAGTTCCTCAGCAGTCACACGGGGACTTTTCTCCACTCTACGCTTCAGGTAGCGCACAGCAGTCGAAGTCAGCATCTTCTTTCTGCCACGACCAGGTAGCGTTTCAACAGTGCCCTTTGCCTTGAATTTGCGAATGATGCTTCCTATGGTGTCTCTTTGTATGTTTAACATCTTTGCAATCTTCTTATAGTTATTGCCCTTCCTGTGAAGAGTAATCACCTGTTCTCTTGTCTTCCTGGACCATTCTCTTGACCTCACCATGTTTGTAACCACACCAGTAAATGTCTAGAAGGAGCTGAGTATCACAGTCATTTTAAAGCTGCCTAATTGGTGCTTATTAGGCTTTATTGCTGCTCCCTGATATCCACAGGTGTTTTCAATACCTGATTGAAAACACTTCATTGAACCTCTGTTCTTCAGAGTGGTAGTCTTTAAGGGGTTGAATAATTATGTCAATGAAGAATTCACAAAAGAAACATTTACTACTGTATTACAAAACTAATTGGTCATTTTAGTTGCATATGGTTCTTTAAGAAGTCCTTGTAGGATTTCATTCTGAATACAATTACAAATGTACACTAAATTCCCTAAAACCATTTACAGCATTGGGGGTTGAATAATTTTGAACACAACTATATATATATATATATATATATATATATATATATATATATATATATATATATATATATATATATACCCTAAATAATGCAATAATATCTCATATGCATTTACTAAATATTTTTCCATTTTTTTATATATTTTTTATTTTCCCGCTTGGAACACACACACACGCACACACATGCACGCAAACACACGCACACGCACACGCACACACACACACCCATGCACATGCATTTTTTTTCTCCTCCATTCTTTTGTTCCTTTGTGTGACAAAGGATATAAATAAAAGCCTTGTCACATTTCTCTTTCACTTTAGTTTTCTCTGACACGTCAAAAAGAAACGTCTGTACACCTAATATGTAAGTAAAGATTTATTAGCAGATTTAGTTTTCTCTTACTTCTACTTTCTCTTACATTGTTTAGTTCTAAAAAAATATATATTTTTTTAAATAATATCTCTCAAAATAATTTTCCTTATTACTATTATTATCGTTATTATTATTAATAGTAATAGTATAGTCATCACCATAACATATTATTTACATATAATTATTATTTGT